>QLTV01002662.1:177342-203367 GCA_003457575.1 Thermophis baileyi
TTCTGATGCAAGTGGAGGAGTGGAGGACTCTGCTCGTGAAATATTTTTGGACTCTCTCAATTGTATTAATATCCGATATGCGGTGCGGGTTCCAGACAGGTGAGCGGTATTCGAGAATTGGTCTAGTAAACGTTTTGTATGCTCTAGTTAGCAGTGTAATGTTGCCAGAGAAGAAGCTACGCAGGATTAGGTTGACTACTCTTAGTGCCTTTTTGGCAATGTTGTTACAGTAGGCTTTGGCACTTAGATCATTAGATATGAGTACTCCAAGATCCTTGACAGAATGAGGGTCGTCTACAAGGTTGTGTCCTCCAAGCTTTATTTTGTGTTCTGATTCTTTTTGCCAATGTGTAAGACAGAGCATTTGTTGATTGAGATTTGAAGTTGCCACTTGTTTGACCATTCTGATACATAGTCAAGGTCTTTCTGAAGGGTAGTAGCATTGTCTGTGGCATATATTTTTGCCAGGGTCAGGTGATCACCATTTGTAACCTTCCCATTTGTGACCTGATTAGTTAAAACACACAGAGTTATTGCCTTTGCATTCTTCTCTTCAAATACCCTTTTAGGCTTCCACTTCCCTCTTTGTTCTTGTAACAGTTTTAATATAAATGACTGTTCAGATGAGGACATTTTCAATAAGGCACAAGTACCTATTGAAAACACAGCAAAGTTTGGCTTAAAATGAGTATTATTGGATTAAAACAGGGGTCTCCAAACTTGGCAACTTTAAGCTTTGTGAACTTCAACTCCTAGAATTTCGCAGCCAGCAGTTATTCATAGTTTCTTGTTTAGTTTTAAATGCTAATTCAGAGCTCTGTAATTCACAGAGGTTCCAGATTTTCCTCTGGTACTCTTAATGATTGTCAGAAATTGAACGTGGAACTTTGTGTATGGTTTTTCTTTCTTTATATGAGATATTAGTGGCAATTCCTATAGGTTGCCTTAGGTAATCTGTTGTGTTTTTTGCACTCTACTTTGTAACCATAGAAATTAATAAACCAATAGTATCTTAGTTTAGAAATTGCAAATATTATATTTGCATACATGTTCTGCCCCACCCTTTCTTTCTTTCTTTCTAGCAGTATTTTGTTTTAAACTTTCAGAAAGGGAATTTAGTGGTGCATGATTCTGGAGCTTGAAGGAACATTAAAGACCAAATGGGTAATATACGCAATGGGTGAAAAAATACTTACCGGTATAGGCTTTGTAAGAAGTTCTAACCACCATACCGTTAAAACCTGTGTTTTAGAAAATGGAGACTATATTTTGGAGTAATTTTGAGAATAAATTGGATCTGATTGTGCTTCAGAACAAAGGGTTTAATGACTCAGTTCCATTGCCTCTCTTTAACCTTTATTTTGGAGGTTGAAAAGTCCTTTAAAAACATTCATATTGGATTTTCCTCCTCCAAAACTCATTCCAAAGGTGTGGTTGTTTAGTTTCATTTTTAGTTAGGAAAACACTGGCCACAGCTAAAGTTATAAACCAAATAAAAATATGAAACAAATTATTCAAGCTTTTTCAAATACGGGCATATTCAGAAATTAACTTAAACATGATGAGACATTTGGTGCTTCTACCAAATATATTATCTTTAAATGCAACTGTAGTCCAAGTTCAAGGTCAGAGTGCTACATTTCTTTATTTTTCCCCCTTAATGCAGTCCAGTGAATTTGCTTTCCTAGCAAGTAACACAGTTGTTCTCCATAACAGTTAATTTACGGTTTGGACACTTGATTATTCAACGGGCTGTGTAATTTAGTCATTGGAGACAGTTGGCAAAGCAGCTGGGTTCCACTAGTCCAAGATTGTTCTTTCAGCCTCTCGCAGTTCCACACGATGGTACTGATTTCCCTCCCCCCCCCTCTTGGGGAGGGGAATGCTTGTTTGCAAAATTAGGCTTTCAAAAACAGGCTGGAGAGCAAATTGAAAACATGTGTTCTAGGAGCCTCTCCCAGGACCAGTTTACCTTTAACAACTCAGATGGTTCAAATTTTATGTAACTAACAAAAACCACACTTCAGATGCAGGGAGAGATAATAGAAAAATAATGATATTGGATGCCCCACAGGTTCATTTTGAGTCTCCAGGATTGCATTTAGAGAGAGAAAGAGAGAGAGAGAGGTGTGTGTGTGTATATACATATATATCTTCAGTTGTGAGGTTCTGGATACAATCATGCTTCTGTCATGGAATTAGTGATGTTTGTGTGCTTTCTGCATGTTTGCAAAACTGAACTCTATCACAAAATACTGTTTTATTCAGTCAGGTTCCAGCTGTCTCCTTCACTCATCTTGTGGATTGTTTTTTTTCATTTGAGCAAATGGTAATCACGTTAGAGGCAATACTTGTTCTTGCAACATATTGAGTCAGATCTAGTAAGAGAAGTCTTCTTCAATGAACACACATAACAAGATTGTACACATTTTTTCTGTTTGAAGCTGCCTCAGAAGACGTGTGTTAAAACAGAAAGGGCAAAGGTCTTTGATTGGAAAAAAAAGCTTTGAAAAACATAAATAGGAGTGTGGGGTCTTATGCTGCTGTAGATTTTTCTATATCATTTCATTAAGTCTTGACATTTCCTTGGTTTCAAAGGCCATTATCATTGTGGCTGTGTTTCACAGACCTTTTGTTCACCTTTTAATTAAGCTAAGGAAAGCATTTTGCTTTCAGGGTGAGGGCCTGTTTTTTTGTTTGCTTCAATTTCTGAAGATATCCCTTAAACAATCTTTAGAGGATTGTTCTAATGAAATGGCTTGTTGATTATTTTCCCTCTTATTTGATTACCAAATTTTCCAACTAATTATAGGTGAAAATTCTGGCTCAGAATGAGAATGTTAAGCTGCAAGAGGCCCTGTCCAGTAATTTGAAGAGTGCTGTCATGGCAGCCTTTCTCATGTTGCCTGAAAGTTTCTCTGAAGAAGATCTTTATATGAAGATTGCTGGATTGTCGTATTGTGGTGAGTATGGCTTTTAAATAGTTTAATAATTGATTTTTTTAAAAAATAAGATAGCAACTGTTAATGAAAGATGTGCTTTCTAATGGTTTGCTTTATTTATGGTTTGCTAGCATAATAGATGGCTCAGCATATCTGACAAACTATTAGGAAGAAGTGCTCTGGATCTTCCATATGTACAGCTTACATTATTTTCAGTTCTATTCACTTAGCTGGATACTCCTTTGGCACTTTTCCTTGCATTTGCTCTAAGTTTGTTTTGTAGTCCTTCTCTGTTTGCCTATATACTCTACAACTTTTCCCCCTTTCTATGCATTAACATATTACTATATCTTTCATCCTTTTTTTAGCATTCTCTAATATGCATATTTTTCTTCTCTCATAGATGTTTTTGCTTCGTAATCCTTTTTTCATATTGCCCATTAATGTAACTCCTCATACGTCTCTAATATTCTGTAACAATTCTTTTTATTCTATTCTGAAAAGTTTCCACATCTTTTTTGCTGTCCAGTTTCCGTTCATTCCACTCTGAAAATTCAGGACTCATCTTTTTCCTCCTTGTAAGCCTTCTGCTTTTACAAGAACGAAAGAATAAAGGCTGAATTGAGAGAGACCCAGACATGAAATAAGGAGGATTTTCCTGATGTGAGAGCTTTTAAGTAGTGGAATAGCCTGCCTCCTAAATTTGTAGTTTCTCAAGAAAAATTACACAGTCTTTGTCCAGGAAGCTATGAGGATTCTTGCACTGGTCAGGAGGTTGGATAGATGACCTTCAAGATCCCTTCCTACCCTATGATTCTTGATTCTTCCCATTTTCTCTTCTTTCTTGTCTATTTTTCCCCAAGATCCGCTACCAAATAAGATGGTATTCCACATTCAAAATGCCCTTTTAGCCTTTACTGCTTCTGTCAGTTTATATTTTTATAAATTATCAGGTTGTTTGTACTTTTAGATTCTTTGCTTTAAGATATGCATATTTACAAATGGACATATACTTAAATCATATATTCAAAACAGATGTTTATCACAACTGTTTTATTCTTAGACCTCCGAATGTTCTCACTTATGCATTTATGTGACTTAACAGACTAATTTTTCTCCATCACATTTATTCAGAATGTTGCACAATTTTCTTCAAACTCAGCACTGATTCTTTCATTATCCCTAATTATCAGAACTTAACACAAGATTATTGCCAGCATATGGATTCCTACCTTCATACACAACCACCAAAGTCTAAATGTTTTCTGTCATTCATTGTAGCCCAGTCTACACCTTGGCTTCCCTGCATGGTTTCATTGGCTGTAATGTGACATTTGCCACATTTGCTGCTAATAATAACAATTTGGGTATATTGCCAGTGCACTGCACAGCCATAGCCCATTTTTGCATTTAGTGTGCTTTTATTTTCTACAAGTGATGGTCTCTGGAGGCTTTCAGCTAAATAACTTGTTGCCTGCATCCTATTGGCTAGAAAGTAACCCATATTACTTTATTTCTTGGATATTTTCGTATCTGACTTTCAACTTAAATCAGTTGAATGTACAGATTTTTGTTCAATGTAATACAGTTGAGTGTTAAAGGGAGTGCTTTACAATGGAAGCTTCTTAATTCAGTAGCCCAGGAATTGCAAAGAAAGATAAAAGATGCAGCTCTTGCACTCAAACTAGTGAATATATTATGTTGGCATGTTGTGGGGGGAACAAGCCTTCAAGCTGCCTTTAGGATTTCTTCCTATCAGATCAGGCAGATGCCTTCGTTTCAGGAGACCTCAAGGCACATCCTGCTGGCTGACACAAATGTTCAAACTGCAGTGTCTGAGCCTGTGCATTTAAGGGGAAAATGGCACTGGCGTTCTGATAAGATCAGCTTGCCCCAACCCCAAAACTTCCATGTGTGTTGGACCACAGCCCCCAACATGCTCAGCCCACATACTTGAGCTGTGTGGGGAGGACAGCAGTTAAAATCTAATGCCTCTGGAGGAGAGGCTGCCAGGTGTCATGGGAATGTGGTCTTTCTCTTTACCAGGTAGGTCGACTCACCATTACTTTTCCAATTAGCAAGGATCTCCTGAGGAATTTTAATGCAGTTAATATTCTGCCTGCAGTTTCCTAAACTGCATTTTTCATGAAAGTAGTTCTTACTATGTTTGATGAGCTTTTATAAAATAGATCTGTGAGATAAATTATGCTAATAGGTGTTCCAAAGCCACAGTGCGAGATTCACAACTTAGTGATTTTAAGTGGGATCTTCTGGCTCAAGGACATATATTTGCTATATTTTCTTTGCTATGTATCATTAGTGTAGTGTGCCCCCTTTGCAGTGCACATTTTCACTGTTCCTTTAGTGCAGGGATGGGGAACTATGGCCCCTTTATGACTTGTGGACTTCCAACTCCCAGAATTCCTGAGCCAGCATGGCTGCCTCAGGAATTCTGGGAGTTGATGTCCATAAGTCATGAAGGAACCATAGTTCCCCACCCCCTGCTTTAGTGTAATGATTACTAAAGTAAGACTGTAAATGTCAGTTTGCAGCTAGTATTAGAAATCTTATTAATTGTAAGGCAAACTACATTTCTATAAACAGGTTGCCTATATAAATATTGATAATCTGACTTTGCTTCAGGCGATTTCAGAATGCTCATTGGAGAAGATAAATCAAAGGTTATGAACATAGTGAAACCAAACATGTTACATTTTCAGAAGCTCTATAGCCACATTTTGCAAGATAGCCCTCAAGTGATATACAAGCATCAGCTGGGCAAGTTAGAGGTAAGCAGGTCAATGTTGCAAGCCTTTTTTTAAAAAATGTAAACTATTTTGAATAGTGTGATGTGTTAAATAACAAGCTATCCATAGCCCGGCATATCCAGGTGGCTTGATTACTTAAAAAATCTGGAAAAGTAAGTCATTATCTTACTTTAGAAATGTAATTCTGTCAATCTAAATCTGGTTGTATTCAAGAGAGTCAGTTTGGTGTCATGGTTAAAGGCACTAAGCTAGAAAAGGGGATTTGGGGGCAATCATTCTGCCTCAGCCCTAGGAAAAAAACTGGCAAAACACTTCCAAAAAACTGTGTGGAGTTGTCCAGATAGTTGATAGGAGTCAAGCCTGACTCTGGACATACACACAGAAGGGGCGTTGGTTCTTACCTGATACGCCCTTTTTCCGAGGATCGAAGGGAGAGTCCAGGATGGGTTACTCTAGCCCCATAGCTCTATGGACTGGGTTGAATTTTCTGAGGATCCGCCTCCCTAATGACGTTTCCTCAGTCGACAACAAGTCCAAAGCGAATGACGCAAGCCCACAGCAGCATCCACTGACCGTGGCAAGACTCCCGACAGAGCTGCAGAAACATGAAACACCAAGCCTCCCGGCGGCTGGCCAAAACCAGACCCAAGGGTGGAACTGGACTCTCCCTTCGATCCTCGGAAAAAGGGCGTGTCAGGTAAGAACCAACGCCCCTTTTCCCTCATATCGAAGGGAGAGTCCAGGATGGGACATACCAAAGGTATAGTAAGTAGTCCAGCAGGGCGGGCAAATGCTATTCATGTCTCCTCTGCTCCTCATGCACCCGCTGCAGCACCCGCCAGCCGAACGCCGCATCAGCAGAGGCAAACGAGTCAATCCAGTAGTGACGGATGAAAGGGGAAACCGATGTCCATGTCACTGCCCGGCAAATCTCCTTGACCGGAGCCTGGGTAGACCAGGCAGCCAAGGTAGCCGCACTCCTGATCGAGTACGCCGTCACACCTTGAGGCACCGGAAGGGACTGCGATTCGTACGCTTTAGCGATGCAGGCCTGAAGCCACCTACCGACCGTGGAAGGCGAGATCTTACGGCCAAGCAACGCTGGTTGAAACTACGCAAACAAGGCCTCCGTCTTCCTGAAGGGGGTGGTTCTGCGGATGTAGATGCGAAGAGCTCTCCGCACGTCCAGAGTATGCCACCGGATCTCCAACTCGTGGCACGGATCTGGACAGAAGTTAGGTAAAATCAACTCCTGGGCACGATGGAAGACAGAGTTGACCCTAGGAAGGAAACCAGGATCCAGCCGCAGAACCACCCTGTCCGCATGGAAGACGCAAAGATCCTTGCGCGTTGACAACGCCGCCAGCTCTGAGATTCTCCTCGCAGACATGATGGCCACCAAGAAGACCACCTTCCACAATAAGAGTCGTAGGCAAGCCTCCCGTAAAGGTTCAAACGGAGGCTTGGTCAGGGCCTGCAAAACCGTAGTCAGATCCCAGGTGGGATAGTGGTGAACGGGTGGGGGCATTAGACTAGAGCCCCCCCCAAAAAAGGCGGACCCTTGGATGATGGGCCAGGGAAGCACAGTCTCCAGAGCCCCAAACTGAGGCCAGGGCAGCGACCTGCTGCCACAATGTGCTGGGAGAAAGGCCCTTTTCAAGACCATCCTGAAGAAAGTCTAGGACATGTTCAACCGCTACCCCCCGAGGGTCCAACTGGCGCTCACTGCACCAGACACAAAAGGTCCTCCAGGTCGCTTCATAAATCCGCATGGTGGAAGGCCGCCAGGCCTCCTGCATCGTCCGGATGACTGGAGAAACGCTCCCGGACTAGGAGGCTCCGCTCAACCTCCAAACAGTTAGCTGGAACTACTGGGGGTCCAGATGATGAATGGGCCCCTGGCTGAGGGAGACTCGATCCGGAGGGATTCTCCAGGGCGGGGCAATTGATAGGCCGACCAGGTCGGCAAACCATGGGCGCCTGGGCCAGTGGGGAGCCACCAACAGTAACTCCGCCTATTCCCAGAGCAGCTTCTGGATCACGGCCAGGAGTAGGGGCAAGGGCGGGAAGGCATAAAGGAGGCCCCTGGGCCAGGGGCACCGGAGGGCATCCGCCCTTGGAGACGGGAACCTGCAAAAATAACGGGGAAGGTGCGCGTTGTCCGGCGAGGCAAATAGGTCCACCAGAGATCGGCCGAACCTCTGGGAAAGGTCCAGGAACAAACTCCGACTGGTCGACTTGGGTCCGACTCAACCAGTCTGCTCTGACGTTGGAAGACCCCGCTATGTGCTCTGCTCGTAGCGACAACAGGTGAGCCTCCGCCCACCGGCACAATACGTCCAATTCCTTCATGAGAGGCCTCGAGCGAGTCCCCCCTGACGATTGACGTGAGCCTTTGTGGCAACATTGTCCATCAGGAGGAGGACATGGTGACTCTGTAGCCCCCCTTGAAAGGACTTGAGGGCCAAACGGGCCACCCAGTTGATGTTGTGCTGGAGCTCTTGCGGAGTCCACCTGCCCTGAGCGATTCTGGAGCCAAAGTGGGCACCCCAGCCGAAAAGGCTGGCATCGGAAGTCACCGACAGTCTTACCGGATCGTGTAAACAGCAGCCCTTCGCGATGGCACCCGACACCCACCAGTGGAAGGACCGCACCACCTCTGAAGGTATCCGAATCCTGGTGAGCGATGAGCTGCGACCAGCCTGCTGATGGGGTAGCAGAAGTCATTGTAGAGGTCTGGTGTGGAAACGGGCCCAAGGGACGATGTCTAGACAGAAGATCATCTTTCCAAATAGTTGCGATAGGAGCACAAGCGGAGCCTCTCTGGCTGTGCGCAACTGGCCCACCAAGGACCGGATGCTGTCCTGTCGCTCCTGAGAAAGAAAAACCTGACCTGAGACGGTGTCAATCAGGGCCCCTAAATGGACCAGTCTCGTGGTAGGAACCAGGTGACACTTAGACAGTTTCACAGAGAAACCGTGGTCCCTCAGGGTCTGGATCGTAGTGGCCAGATCTCTTTCCGCCAACTGCTGGGAGGATGCCTGGATCAGCAGGTCGTCCAAGTAACACTGAATCCTGATAGGGATCGACCTGAGAGCGGCTGCTCGCGCTGCCATGACCTTGGTAAAGGTCTCGGGGCCGAGGCCAGCCCAAAGGGAAGTGCCGTGTACTGATAATGGTGCTGAGCGTAGCAGAACCACAGGTAACATCGGTGACTTGGATGAATAGGGACATGGAGGTAGGCCTCCATGAGGTCTACAGAAGTCAAGAAATCCCCCTCCCGGATCCCAGCTAAGATGGAACGAAGGGAATGCATCTTAAACCTTCTGTAAACCAGATGTTGATTTAGTCCCTTCAGATTCAAAATTGCCCCCCCCCCGAGGATTTGGGCACTAGAAACAAAATTGAATAGAAGCCCTGACCCCGCTGCTCTGGTGGTACCGGCTGAATCGCACAAATGTCCAGCAAATGCTGGATCGCCGATTCCATGAGCTCCCGGCGAACTGGGTCTCCGGAAATGGGACAGTGGAGAAAAAACCTCGGGGGAGGGGAGAGAAATTCCAGGGAGAGACCTGATCTAATGGTCTCCCTGACCCAGACATCGGAAGTTGTCTCTTCCCAGCGAGCCGCGAAAAGGCATAGCCTCCCCCCAATGGGAGAATCAGGCCCCAGACTATTTCTGCTGGCGGAAAGGCTTGCTGCCACTACCTCGTCCCTGGCGCCTGTACTGTTGTTGCGGCCTGCCTCTGCCGCTAAAGGCCGGGCGGTCGGACTGAAACTCGGACCTGTGCTGGAAGGGCCTAAACTGACGGGAGAAGCTCACCCCAGCTCCCCCCTGTCTGGGGTGGGCCGCCTAAAATAGGGCAAGGACCAGAAGGTGGGACACCTGCTTTGGGAGGGAAGGATCTTCCGCTTATCCCTGGTCTCTATCAGGAAGGGGTCCAAGGAACGGCCAAAAAGATTCCCCCCTTCAAAGGGGCCAGAGGCCAGCTTCCAACGGTTCTTAGTGTCCATGCGCCAATGATGCAGCCACAGCAACCGCTGCGCAGTCACCGACAATGCGATGGCTCGGGCCGAAAACTTGGCTACAGCAAGGGAAGCGTCCACCGTATATTCCGCCGCTGCAATGATCTTAGACAGGTCCTGATGACTCCTGAGGTCTTCCAAGGGGGCTCTGTCCTGCAGCTGCCTGAGCCACCGCACCGACACTCTCATGAAAAACGATGCTGCGGTAGCAGCCCGGATGGCCCAAGAATCGGCTTGATGATCCCTGTGCAGGGCCATCTCCTCCTGCCTTTCATCAGCCTTTAATGCGTCATCCGCATCGGGAGGCAGAATGGAAGTAGAGGTCAATGAAGCCACCGGCGCATCCACCTGTGGCAGCTGGATGAGCTGAAGTAGTTCGGGGTCCACGGCAAAGAGAATGTTCTCTGGACCGCTGGGCCGCTGAGAGCTAGCAGGTGAGCTCCACTGGCATCTAATAACGTCCAGAAACATGCCGGGAACTGGAACGGAATCCGGAGCCACCACCTGTTCAGAGAAAAGAAAGTCCTCCTGTTCCCCAGAGCCCTGGGGTTGCAGAAGGTCATCAGAATCCGCCGCCAGCCGAGCGGTAGCCCGAGCCTTGGCCAGAAGCTGCTTAAACAGGGCTGGATTGAACAAGTCCTTGAAAGGAGGTTTGCTTAACGGTTCCGGATCTAAGTCCGAAAAGTCCTCCTCCCCCTGCAGCTCCCCTTCTGAAAGGGAAACCTGGCTGGCATCCGAATGATCGGAGACATAGGCCCCCCGACAAGTATTATAGTCCTCTGCCAGCCCTAACAGAGCGCCATACAACCCCGGCAGGGAAGCTGCCAGAGCAAAGGAGGGTCTCTGATGCAGCTCCGCCGCAATACCCTCCCTGATGGCAGCGGCAAGCCAAGCCTTCAAAGAAGAAGGGATGTCCTGTTCCGAAATCCCCTCCTGGCGGAGCCCCACTGCACCAGACGCTAAGGCCTCCTGCCAAGGCACGGCCTCACGAACATCCAGGGATTCAGCGGCTGAAAACACCCCCTGAAGAGTCGTGCCAACTTCCACGAGCTGCCCGGCTGGAATGGAAGGGAGCACCCGAGGAGGGTCCGGACGAGAGGCAGACGAATAGAACCGCCCAGAAGACTCCTCAGGCACCTGCTGCGGCACCCGACGATGCCCCACTGAAGAACGCCTCTCTGAAGCGTCCTCGCCCCTGGCGAACTCCTTCTCCAACGCTTTTTGGCGCTTCAGGGCTGCTTTCAGATCCGCCTTCAAAGCCTTCCAAGGGCCGGAGGCCGTCGTTTTAAGCTTCTCAGTAGCTGCCAGACTGGCGGGCCTAGCCTGAACCTGAGGCCTGGCCGCCCTATCAGAAGCAGGGGGGACCAAGACCCCCTATGATGGGAAGTAGAGGCAACCTCCCTGTCCAGTCCATCCTGCAGAGCAGTAGGGGAAAAAAGGACAAATTATTAGGCCCCAACTGACTGGCCTGCCGCAGATGCTGGGCCAGGCAATAGATGGCCCCCCAGACAGGTAGTTTGAACCTGAAATCAAGGGCTGGCCTGGCCAGGCAATAAGCAACAGGGCAACCGGGGTCCAAACCTGTAAAGATGCTGCTCAGGCCACCAGAAAGAAGCAGGCTTCTGCCCAAGGCCGCTGCTCCTGCACCGATGGAGGAAGGAGTATGGCCGTAGTCAGGGACCTCTTCTCCCACAGTAATGTGTCAATAGCCCAAGACCTCAAAGTGCTGGCTGAGAGGGCACCGACCGGGCGAGGCAGCTGAGGCCTCCAGACAAGGAACACTGCAAGGCGACCGAGGGTGAGCCTCGAACCCAGTGCCTAGGCCCGGCTCCAAGGGCAGTAGCTGGCTGCTCACAGGGGAGGGAACACCGCCCAATCGATGAGAAAAAAAGGGCCAAAAGGGCTTTTGTTATAAGCCAAAATTGTTAATAGGTGAGCCCTCCGAAGCTGTGCTGGTCAAAGAGAAAACAAAATGGTGGCCGCGGCCCAGAAAGACAATCCGAAGGACCGTTGGAGTCAAAATGGCGTTCGTGCCAAAAATGAGGCAGACAGTAGGCACACAATGGCGAAGCATCGACAGCAAAACGGCTGCGTGCCAGAAACCTTTGCTGGGACCGGATTGTCTGTAATAGCTGACAACGACGAATCCGCTCCTGTAGCCTGCACGTAAGGGCCGAAAGCAACCCAACCAGCCAGCCCCGTCGCAGCCTGAACAATAAAGGCTCGCCCCAAGGAAGCAGCACAAGTGGCGGCACAATCAGGCAGAGCCGATCCTTCGGCAGGGCAATGGACTCAAACGTCGAGCAGGGCGAAGATTTTAAGAGACCTGCTCCACAGCGCGCTCCCCGCAGCCAGCCCAAAGCCAATTAAGAGAGTAGCCCGCTCAGGCGCCCGAAGGCAGCACGAGGCAGGCACTTACAGACACACTTGAATCTCCAATCGATTAAAGTAACAAAAAATGTTGTTCCAGGGAAAAAGAAATAAAAAGCTAGGGAAAGTCCAAGAAAGATTAGGCAAAAATGCAAAAATAATTGAACAACCCAAAGCTCAAAGGAGCTGAAGGAAAAACGTCCATGACCTGAGGACTGAGTTGAACGACTGAGTTGAACGTCATCAGGGAGGCGGATCCTCAGAAAATTCAACCCAGTCCATAGAGCTATGGGGCTAGAGTAACCCATCCTAGACTCTCCCTTCGATATGAGGGGAAAATGTATTTAAAAATGCCATTTTGTTACATTCTGCTTTATGTTGGGTGCATGAATCCCAGTTTAATTTACAGTAGTTTTCAGGAAAAATGATTAATCCATATAAGCAGTGAGGACAATGTATTTGGTAAAGATTTATAACAAATTATCCGACAATTAAACAAACCAAGTTTCATATACCAAAATTTAACTTTTCAGATAAATCATGTTTCATGAATTCATTGGCTTTGCTCAGATTATTGGACCAATCTCATTTGGAAACAGAGTGGCATTTTTTGCTGTAAATGACAACTGCATGATGATATTTAGCAACGATTTCAACTTGATGATTCTGTTGTAGATTATAAATTATAGAAAATGGGATGTAATTATTAGCTCAAAATTGAAAAAAACCTCTGCCTGAATTAAACCAGTCTTTGAAGATCTATTTATAGATCTATTTATGACCAAGGCTATCTGCTTAAGATTTAAGATTTTCCTTTGTTTACAGTCTCTTCATTTATCCTGTCATATCATATATCTTTTGCTCTGCCTACTCAGAGGCTCTAGGTTTATAGATAACCATGTAGGTGGATGACCTCTGAAAGGATTGGGGTGATGCACCCATCCTGGCCCTTTTCTCAACAGCTTTCAGTACCATCAACCATGGTATGCTTCTGTATCATCTGAGGTGATTAGAAATGGGGGGCACTATTTCTCCTTCTTCCATGGCTCTTACCAGGAAATGTTGGTGGAGAAGAAAGATCCAGCCCTAGGCTTTTATGTGGGGTGCTCCAGTCTGTCTCCTCTCCAAGTTAAGATCTACATGAAGCCACTGGATGGAGTCATTTAGTGGTATTAGGTCCAGTATGATATTGTTACATGTCTGCACTCCATGGCACACAAGTGATGCTGTTCAGGTGCTTGCTCACTGCCTGGAGGCTAGAAGAGTCTGGAAGGGCAGAAACCAGATAGAGTGAAGCACATTCCATGTCCCTTTCCTCAAAAGTTGTCATCTGGTACTACTCATCCCACCTAACCCTTTTGAATAGTCTTCCATCTGAAGTTCAAGTCTCCCTATTCTTTTAGCCTTTTGGAAGGCCATGAAGACCTGGCTGTTCCTTCAAGCATAGCACTAGAATGGGGTTGAGCCAGTAATATGGGTGATTCTAGCAGTGAGACTTTCATATGTACGGAAATGGAAAGTCTTACACATTCCCACAATGGTGGGAATGGTGAAGTTAATGGATTTGGCAGAGATTATGGCAAAACTGACTGCTTTGATTAAAGAAAAGACTTTGCCTAGGCTTGTATCTACTTGGAAACCACTTTTGGACTTTTTGTTTGAAAATGAAAGAGATGAAATTTTAACTGTGGGATTTGATGGAACTGCTTATGATTATAGAAGTACCATGTATTATCGCTAATGTTAGAGCAATTTTATTATTTTATGCTAGTATCTACTGAAGAAAGTCAGAAGTTACTCTTTTCTATATTTTTCTTCTCTTTTCTTTTTCTGCAAATCCAATTTTGTTTCTTCCCTTACCCACTTTTTCCTTTTTTTGTTTTCTTGTATTTTATCTTTTGTTAAAATTTAAAAAGTCTTATAAAAAAATAATAATATGGGTGATTCTGATGCCTTGGTGGGAAGAGTAGGAAGTGTTTTTATGTTTTTACCTGTTGCAGCCTAGATTCATTGAGTGAGATAGGTAACCATATAAGTTCTTTAAATAAGTAAATTTCTGAATGCAAACAACCCAAGTCCAGTCTCGTTTTTAAAACATTTGCAGGTGGCAGTGAAGATCAAAATGCAGATACAATTTTGAGTCAAATCAGTCAGCTCTACTGGGTTGGGTGTACTCATATTCATTGATACTTTCCCTTCTGCATTAACCAGTTTCTGTGCCCTTTTATGGGGTGAATGGACCATGAAGGAAAGTCAGTGCTCCGGTGCACATAACCTGCATGAGCTGGCAACTTGGTTTCAGATGGGGCTGCTAATTTTCTATGTTGTTGTTAAAGGAAAACAAGCTGTGTCTGCTCCTTTTTTATCTTTAGATAGATAAAAGTCCAGAAGGTCAGTTTGCACAACTGATGGCTTTACCGAGCACCCTGCAGCAAAAAATAACTTCTCTCAAGGATTCTCCAGGGAAGAACAGAGATGTGGAAGAAATTTTATTACAAGTCGCCCATGACCCTGACTGTAGATTTGTGGTACACCAAGGTAGGTTTTAATGATAATTCATTTGCAGAAGTGAATGTTTTAGAATCAGTCTTGTATATAGTAGTTTCAGAATCCATAGAATTTAAATATATGTGGCTGGAAATGGGCAGTCGTATCAAAGCTGATGATGTAATTGATACTTTTTGTGTCAGCCCATTTTAGAATCTATAAAGACTCATTCAAAATGCTATGTTTTTATGCCAAAGCTTTAGTCATGCATGCCTTCTCTCTGTATATTTGTCCTACAATTTCTACTTCCGGATTCCCTCTTTCAGGTTATTTGGCTCACAAACCACTTACCATAGAACATGCAGAACTATCACTGGGTGTGTCCCATTCATTGGGTCTTAGCCAATAGCCATCTGAATAAACTATAGCTCCTCAGGCAGAACTTGTGGACTGAACCTGGGAGCTGGTTGTGTCCAATGAAGTACTTAGAAATTCCAGCTCTGTGCCTGGGAGTTATGAACATACTGAATGATCTCACTTGGTCTATTAAATTGCACAAAATGATTACCATGTTAATGTTGTTCTGATAAGTCTAAATCAGGGCTGTCAAACTCGCGGCCCGCGGGCCGGATGTGTCATGCACTGGCAAAACACTTCCATGCCCACACCAGGTTTAGCGAAGGGGGAAAAAGTCCCGATATATCACATGACACTACTGTGACAACATGAGTTTGACACCCCTGGTCTAAATACACCACTATGCATAAAAGTGCACACATCCTTATTTTTGGCACCATGTTGGTTTCTTTAGAAACCTGGGTTTGGTAACTCTTTTACTGTTAAATTTTTTCCCCCTGTTTCAGATGATTTGGCTCAAAAGAAAATTGCCATATAATATGAAGAACTATCACTGGATGTGTCCCATTCACTGTTCATTGGGTCTTAGCCAATAAACTATAACTACTCAGGGCTGAATTTGAGGCTGGCCTTGGGATTTAGTTATGTCCAGTGACAGAAATTCCAGCTCTCAGCCTAAATTTCCCACTACCTTAAATACTACAACCATGGTGTTTGCAAAGTAGGATATTATACAACACAGCCATAGTTGTCAGGAAAGTTAACCTGGAAAGGTCACCAGCATACTATCTATTCTGGTTATATTAAATGGGTTTCAATTAATATAGGGAAAAGAGATGGACAGTTTGCTTGGAAAAGTTTAATCAGCAGTCTGCCTCTTTACTCTCTTGACTAATTAGATTAATTAAACTATAATTAGTTTCAGCTGAAGGGGATTTCTGGGTGGGTCCTGCAGGTAATTGCTGCCAGTTTTGACAGCAATAGCCCCCAGTTTCCCTGACTGAGACATACCTTAAGGAATATTTACTTGATCCTGATGACTATCACAGCATTCATCCAGTCACACATGCCTCCTTTGGGAGAAAAGTGTTCAGTTTAAAGTGTTTGAAGATTCTCAATCACCCAGGACCTGGTTTTCCCAAAGGTGCTTTTTCTAAAACGCAACTGGACTTTCTTGGTTTTTTTCTTTGAAAGCATTTTGCTTCAGTTCAGAACTGAAGTGAAACGTTTTCAAAGAAAAAAATCCAAGAAAGTCCAGTTGCCTTTTGGAAAAAGCTCCTTTGTGTCAGTTTCAGGGTTCTTAAATGAATTTTCATGGACCCTTTTCTGAAAGGGACTTAGTACCAAAATTATTGCGGTTCTACCCTGCTTTTTCTGCCTCTCTGGGTAACTTTGGCATAAAGGCCACTGTCATTTATTAGATTGCCTCTATATTGGAATTGGGAGGTGTTGTAGTTTGGAATTCTAAAATAGAACAGTAAATACATTCAGGGATTAAGCACACTGTAGTCAAAATAGAGAAGCTAGTCAAACCAAGCTGCAGTGGTCCAGATGTGTCATTTGAGCCAGCATTCAAGGAAGGTAAAGACAAAGACCACCAACAGCCCTTCACTGTCTCAATGGAGGGCATTTTATATTATTTCAAGCCTAGCTGGTGTGTATGACTCTTACTTAGAATGCAGAGCTCCTTGGGAATAATAGTAGCTCCCGAGTAGACCACTGTTCCCACAAGATTCTTCCCCGCAACCTTGTCCTTTCATGTTTTTCTGCCTTTTATTATGCTATCTACTGCCGGTGCTGTTGTGGGCTTGGGTGGTTAGATGAGCGAATCTTGTTTGGAGTCAAAGGAAACAGGCCCAGGCCTGCAGGTTGTTAGTTCTTCTCTAATCCTGTACCAGCAGGAGCTTGGCTGTTTGGATTTAGTGGTTTTCACTGCCACTTGTGGCTCTACTACTTTTTCTGACAATGAGCCACCTGAGGGGGCCATCACAAGACCCAGGTGAGAGCAATTTTAGCTGGTAAAGGGCAATGAGTTCGTATTAAGGAAAGTTAGGCATACTGATGTTTTTATGCGGCAACTTGACCAGAGCTATCACACATGGACTATAACAATCCCAAAGACCACTGGATGACCAAAGAGAGTTTTCTCTATTTCTTTGCTGCTTTAGAGTGTTTTTAACCCCATACTATTCTAGGATCTCTTAGGGAGGAACATGTCTTGTAATACTTCAAATTAATAACAAGATATGGTTAATAGCTTCATCAGAAACAGCAAATAGCCATGATTGGCTGCAGGGAAAACTTGAATTTTATTTGTGAAGATCACTTCATTACACAGAACAGAAAAGTTGAATGTTCATGCATTATATTATATAATAAATATATATTTAAAACATTGGAGTAAACATGTGAATCTCCCCAACAAAATAAAAATATACAGTATTTGGTGGGATAATCACCTGGTTATTTTGCCAAGTGTGGTTTAATGTGTTTCTGGAATAATATTTAATGTTTAAAACCCCTTGTAAAAAATAATCTCAAGAATAACATCTGACTCTGTTTATTTTCTCCTCCTTTCCATGCCTCCTCCTCCTCCTTCTCCCTCCCCAGGTATTTCAAGAATTGTGGGATTATCCAGCCTAATTCAGAGTGCTAAAACTACCCTAACAGCTGGTAAGAACTTGTGTTGCAGTGTTTTTCCAGACAAATCTTATATTCAAACATACAAAAGTGTTTTTGCAAAAGGAAAATGAAAAATGAATTTTAAAAATTAACAATAGAAACCATTGATTTAAATTGTTTAAGATGCTAATACTGTGGCTAAGTTGCTTTCTGCACCTTCCAAATCTAACTAGTACTGGGTCCAAAGCAGTCTATAAGCAATTCTTACCTGCCATTGAGAGCCCCGATTCTAATCTCTCAGTTTTGGGGCCTTTCTCTTTCTCTCTGCTAACAAAGCTGCTATGTGTTGTTGGACTATTGAAAAATAATTCTGCATTTATTAGTTAAGGTGATAGGTTGTATGAGTTTATGAGTTATTAAGCTAGGCACTGCGTGATCTTCTAAAAAGTACTTCAAGTACACTTAACTCATAGCTTTAATTGCAGTTATTTTACTTTGCTTTGTTTTTTGCTTTTGTATGTTGCTTGTTGATGTGGGTTTTTCAAACCTCTAGATAGAACACACCTAAAACTGCAAAACTGAGCCTAAACTTTACGATGGGAGCTATGTTTATTAGAGCAGTGAAAGTAATGTTTCAACAGTTTGTGGTAGTAAAACCACATATTGCTGTCAGTGTGACATATGTTCCTAGTATAATGTGGGCAAAATTAAAAAAAAAAACATTTTGCAAAACTTTCTTAAAGTTTTCTTAAAATCTAGGCTTTTAGAAAACTCTTGTCTACCAAGACTGGAATCATTTCCAACCCTTTGCAGAGACTGAATTTTAAACTTACATATACAAATATTATTTTTTAATCACAAAATTGCAGTAACTTTTCCAGCTGTAGCTTTTTCCATGGAATGTGAAGTTAGAGCTTCCCATAAGGAGAATGGGGTCTGCTGCCAATAACACAGTTGCAATTTTTCATTTCTCCCTTCCCCTCTGTAAATAGGTAGGACAATTTCATTTAACATCAGACCCCTGAGCTATTTCCCACTCACTAGCAATAACTGATAGGAAGCAAGACATATAATGGCCATAGATCAAGAGGCAAGTCAGTCAACATCTTACTGGGAGGGTGAGATGACTGGGAAAGCAAGACATGGCATTGCTTTTTCTAGAAATGTTAAAATTACAGCCTGCTTTGAGAGGGACACTTAATATCAAGGACTTGAATGTTTTCAGTGTCATATTTTTGTTGGGATAAAATATTTTTATTTCCTCACTGTGTATGTCCATGTAGGAGTTAGTTTTTCCATGTGTTCTACTATTGCCCTTAATTATATCAACAAAGAAAGGAAGCATATAAAAATGAGGGTGCTGTGTTTTTTTTATTGCTTTGTCTTCCTGGTTTATGAATAGTATGAAACCTTTTTTGTCAAGTTTCTAATAGTCTGCAGTGCTTTCTGCTATGAACTGATCTCAGTTGAGATAATTCTTCCCATGTCTGCCACTTCAGCCAGTTGCTAGAACCTGCATAATGGAGCATTAGCCCTGTGGCCAAAACTTGTTATTTGGTAGGAATCCCTGTATAACTTGACTCTGGATAGTTAACTCATTCTGATTTACTGATAAGTTGAATGGCCTCTCTGCATCAGTGCAATGACTCTAGCAGTGTAGCAGATGTTTTAAGATATAAGCCCAATTAAGGTTGACTGTTGTGTGGGTGTTTTTCATATATTTTGCTGTGAACAGAGATACCGGTTTAACCACTTAACCATCCTTCTCTTGTTACAGCTGTAATTCTTCTAATGAGGCTTTGAACTAGCACAGACCTGCATGACTATTATTTTTCATGCTACATTATCCACCCATCTCCTACACCCCTTTTCCTCTTTCCCACACAGACTTTATTCAGATTTTAATGGCAGCAGGCTTGAGGCAGTATCTTCAGGCCAGACATTACGTTAGTAATTTGCCTTTCACCTCTCTAGTCTCACCCGCTACCATCATCTCAGCAGGATTCTGAATGTGGTTGGTAATTAGATCCTGCTAGGCTGTAAATGTTAAATGTTGCTGGGCTGCCATGCAGCAGTTACCTCTTTCAGTCAAATACCTGGATCTATAACACCTGAGTCATCACCTGTGAAAGTACAGGTAAAATGGTCCTTGCTAAGTTCTGCAGTGCATACAGACCATCCAGGGTTTATTATGTAGCTGGCAGGTTCTGCTTCCAAACATTGGTAAAGAATACAAAGGCCTTCAACCATCTAACAGGATTTATTTTCATCTTGCACAGCCCATGTGGTTTAAAACTAGCTTGAGCCCCCCCCCCCTTTTTTTTTTTGCTTACTTTTGGAGGCCCTATTTAGCTCTTAAAGAAAAAGAAAGCCCGTATGTTTTCTAAAATCTGTGGCAAGACTTTGGGTCTGGTTTCTATTAGAAATGGCACCATCCATTGATTTATTTTTCTTCTTGGTCTTATGGCATATAAGGCTCTGAAATGCTTGCAATTTAGATGCTTCACAAAAAGAGAGAATACATTTGGCAACCTTATGTGAAATAAAATAAGCTTTCTTATATTTGCAGTAATGATCTTGTGTCAGGTATAGCTTTTTGTGAAAAACATACATTCCTATGTATCTTGAGTATGAGCGTGAGACCAAGGAGTTAGAAGGAGGAGAAATGGACAGATTTGCATTTGTAAATACACACGCACACACACAAAGTGTGTGTGTGTGTATGTATATGTGTGTGTGTATACACACACACACTATATGTATATGTATATATATATATAGTGAGGGAGGGAGGGGAGAGAGAGAAAGAGAGAATGAATGAATGAATGAATGAATGAATGAATGAATGAATGAATGAATGATTTCCTCTCCA
This sequence comes from Thermophis baileyi, assembly GCA_003457575.1. Taxonomy (NCBI): domain Eukaryota; kingdom Metazoa; phylum Chordata; class Lepidosauria; order Squamata; family Dipsadidae; genus Thermophis; species Thermophis baileyi. The sequence continues at coordinate 197,787 of QLTV01002662.1, forward strand.
ATACTGGTGCTATATTCGGGATAACAACAGAAACAACCTTGTCTACATTTTTTTATTTTATTAAATTAGTTTGCCGCTGGATCACATTTCCTTTCATTTGCTTAGTGTCATTCTTGTACATCTGGTCTGTGACCTCTCCCAGCCTATTCATGCAGAAGGCAAAGGATGTCTCTATATGAGGCAATACCAGATGGCCTTCAGTCCTACCTGAAATGGAAACTTCCCATAAGATATATTTTGCGCTGTCCAAATGCATATCAGTAGCTGCATCGACATCAGGAAAAAAAACTACCTGCAGTCCTGCGGCACTTCATTAACTAAGAAGAGGGTTTATTTGAAATTTCTAAAAGGTGCCTCTGATGGGCTCGATTTCCTTGAGGGGATTCCTGAAGAGTTTATAATATTTACTTACAAATATACTGGTTGAACAGGCAGGGTTAGCTCCTAAAACAACATTGGTATCCAACAGCACGCAGGCCAGAGGCTTCCAGAGACTGCAAAATCTAGGTCAGTGATGGCAACCTTTTCGCCGTCGCGTGCCAAAAGCGGGGGGAGCATGGGGAGGTAGCTCACGTGTGTGCCCACACCCATAATGCAATGCGCCCCACACGTCCCGCCCCCACGCGCATGCGCACGTGAACCCCCTAACGATCCCCCCACGAATGCACGCGATCCCCACGTTCCCCCATCGCATGTCTGTGACACCCCCCTCCGCACAAGTGTGTCGCACACACACACCCCCATTGCCCATTTTTGGGCCTGGCAAGCCTCCCTTCAGGCCGGCGCATCTCTTACCCTGGCGCCGGATGCTCCTTCGGCGCAGACTCAGCTCCTGGGGCAGCGTTGCTTGTTCTCGATGGCTGGCGAGGGGAGGGGTGGTGGTGGTTCTCCTCCAAAATCCTGACTGCAAGTGGGAGGCCGCCCCCTCCGCTTGCCCGCCACCGAAAACAAGCAGCTCTGCCCCTTTTTTCCTTTCCAGACCAGCTCCAAGCAAGCGGTGCACAAACTTCAGCACTTCTTGCGCTGCCACCTGCACCTCTTGCTTGGAGCTGGTCTGGAAAGGAAAAAACACAGCCGAATTAGGCGGGACTCGCCCCATCCAGATGCCTCCAAACGGGTCTCCCTACGGTAGCCTCCGCGCTGAACTACGCGACCCGACAGTGATCGCCCACCGAAAGGGAGCCTGCGGCCGGCAGCAGCACTCTCGGCCCCGCCACCTCGAGCGGAGCCTCTTGGTTCGCTCCACCAGCACAAACTTCAACAGCTCTTGCGCTGCCGCCTGCACTGCTTGCTTGGAGCTGGTCTGGAAAGGAAAGAACGCAGCCGAATTAGGCGGGACTTGCCCCACCCAGGTCCCTCCAAACGGGTCTCCCTACGGTAGCCTCCCCGTTGAACGTTACCTGACAGTGATCCCCACCCAAATGGAGCTTGCTCTTCTGAGCACCCACTTTTTCCTGCAGCGAACGAGCTGGGGGGGCGCGAAAAGCGCTTCCCACTTCTCCTCTACCTGCATGCTGTTACCAGCTCTACCTGGGTGGATCCAGCCACTACCTGGGTGGATCCTGGGCAGCGCGGCATTGCAACGGCAGCGTTGGCTGTGTCCAGCCAGCCAGCCAGGCCTGCCGCCCTACCCCCGTGGCAGGGTGGCCTCGGGTAGCGGCGTCCTGTTGGTATCGAGCGGGTGCAGAGCCAGTTACAGCATGCAGGTAGAGGAGAAATGGGAAGCGCTTTTCGCGCTCGTTTGCTGCAGGAAAAAGCAGACGCTCGGAAGAGCAAGCTCCGTTTGGGGTGGGGATCACCGTCGGGTAGCGTAGTTCAACGGGGAGGCTACCGTAGGGAGACCCGTTTGGGGGGACCTGGGTGGGGCGAGTCCTGCCTAATTCGGCTGCGTTTTTTCCTTTCCAGACCAGCTCCAAGCAAGAGGTGCAGGCGCCAGCGCAAGAGCTGCTGAAGTTTGTGCCGGTGGATCAAGACAGGAGGCTCCGCTCGAGGTGGCGGGGCCGAGAGTGCTGCTGCCGGCCAGGGAACAGCAGCTCCCAGCGGGGAGGAGCCCAGGCCATGGGGTCATCTGCGCAGGCAGCCCACCACCCCTACCCCGCACTCACCGGCTGCTGGTCCACCGGTTCTCCGGACTGCCTGGGGCCACGGAAGAAGCTTGCTTGATCAGGGAGGGAGGGAAGCCCCGGCTTATCTTGCTCTGCTCCCTGAGGAAGCGACCGCCGGGATCCCCAAACCAGACCAGCTGGCCCGTGCGCATGCGCACTCTGGAAACAGGAAGATCATCTTCCTGGAGCGTGCATGCGCAATGGGCAGCTGCTCTTTCGGTTTCCGGCACGCCCGTGCGCATGAAAACCAGCTGGCCGGCGCAGCGGAACCCGGAAGAGCAACGGGCGACGGCTCAGCGTGCCGTGGAGAAATGGCTGTGCATGCCACTTCCGGCACGCCTGCCATAGGTTCGCCATCACTGATCTAGGCATTCTCTCAACATCTAAATCTGTAATGTATGCCCCACCTGGATGGGGGAAAGCTTAGACACCTGGTGAAGTTTTGTAGTCTTGCATGGCTCTTCTGTCCTTGGACAGATAATTTTTGAGAAAACATAACATATACAGGAAGATACTCTACCACCTTTTTTTAAGAATGCCATCAGAATCCAGGAAACTTAAGCTATATAAACTATATTAGGCTAGTGAGATTCTAGACCCTTTCTAGCACAATAACACTGATTTTGTCTGCAGCTTTGTACATGTATGGTTGTTTGACTATAATTAATTTCTAAATCCATTTTAGCTGTACAACATACACAGTGATAGCCATAGGGAGAAAAATTCACTAGCTTGGAGCTAAACACTACAACAGGGTCTTAATGAAATATTGTACTTCAGAGTGCTCTTGCTTAGAATGTACGCCAGCTAGTTATGTCTTCTTCCATAGTGTTCTATTCCATTTTTGCCTTTTTTTCAACATTGCCCCCTTAAAACATGCAGTTCTCCTTGTGACTTTCAATTTGTTCTATTTCTCAATTGTATTTTTTGTTCTCAAATAATCTTTATTTTTCCCTTATACACAGATGGTGTGCCCAGATATTTGCTAATTGTATATAGGACTTAACCTTCTTTATTTTGTGAGGATGGGTGAGGGGAGAGAGGGAGAGGGAGAGGGAGAGTTCACGTGTATTTTTAATGCATAGAATCAGTTATTCTCCAACTTCCATTTTGCTGAACTAAAACTTCAAGGTTCTCTCCCCATTTGTACTAGCCAATATTGGGAGTTATCATTTACAAGAGCAGCATCTAAAAGGGCATATGTTCCCTATTTGAGGGTTATGTAGACAATTATGTAGACTGAGTGGCTTTGGGCGTGTGGAACTTCTAGTTTTAGGACTTTATCATCTTTAGTGCTGGATGAGGTTGTACTATCCCAGATAGATCTGGTACACAATTTGGGGGTTCTGCTTGATGAACAGTTGACAGTCATGGCTAGAAGAGCCTTTGTGCAACTTTGTGTTGTGCGCCAATTGTGCCCTTTCCTGAATCAAGAGTCCCTGTGCTCAGTCACTCAAGCCCTGGTCATCTCACACTTGAACTACAATGCACTCTACCTGGAGCTACCGTTGAAGAGTATCTGGAAGTTTCAGCTGGTGCAGAACCCAGCTGCGAGGGCAGTTCTTAGGGTCACTAGGGTGTCCCATGTTACACCGCTGTTCTCCGAACTGTACTGGCTGCCAGTTTGCTTTTGGGTCTAATTCAAGATGTTGGTTATCACCTTTAAAGCTGTTCATGGCATGAGTCCAGGCTGTCTGAGGAACCATTTTACCTCAATGCTGGCTAAAGGTGCATGCTGTGTACCTTGTCTTCCAAGGACTTTGGCTGGCCGGGTCCAGAAGAGCCTTGTCTGTCATAGCATCCACACAAGAGTGTATCCACTCTTTCGACCTTCCAAAAGGGCTTGAGGACATGGTTGTGCCAACTGGCCTGGGCCCCAACGTGGTGTGGCATTTTGGAAGTGACTAATGAATTAGATAACTTCTCCCCTTGTACACTTTGCTTTCTCCCTCTCCTCTTGGTCAATTTTATTTTATCTGGCGAGATGGACGACATCTAAGTTTAATAATAATGAAATAAAAATACTGCAATTCCTAATATTGGAACTTCACCAGAAGTGCTAGCCATTACTGCTACTTTGATATGCATTCAATTAAAGATAGAACTGTGGGGAAGGTATCAAAATTAAGGCACCTGCAATAGTAAAAATCAAGGTGGGCAGAGAAAGAAAGAGTTTCTAATGGAAAAGGCAAAATTTTTGTTATTGTTGTTGTTGCCTTGGTAAAGAGGTTCCCAGATGGTCAAAGACTGAAATGTATTGTAGACCCCAGATGTGCTTAGAACATTAGTTATTCAAGTTAAAATGGAGGGCATGGACAAAAGTGAATAGAAATGCAAATAAGTCATATTATATTTAAGGGTCAAAACTTATTCAGGTCCATAGAGACATCCCTCCTGGGGTATGAACAGGATCTGCTTTCCATAGTGCTTTGGGCCTATGCTTGACATCCATTTTAATAAATATTATTTTGCTTCATTTTGAGTGAACAAAATATTCTGTATTACATGAATATAGCAAGCATTAACGGCACATAATAAATCGAGCAACTGCTGTTCGTAAGGTTATATGGAAGTGAAAAATAGAAACCAGACTGCTATATTAGACTCAGATGTACCTTCAAAGGATGGGGGATTGGTTTCATTTACATAGAGTGAAAATAGCAATAAGTTTAGGAAGTGACGAAATGCAAAACTACTTTGTCAATTCTGTGCACATATGCTATATAATTACATAGTAACACAAAAAGGCTGACTAAAATCTTGAAGATTTGCCTTCTCCTTCTCTGGAGTCTGGACTCATGAGAGACAGTAGGGTAAGATTGAGAAACTAACCTTTTCAGAAATATATTGGGGACTACTTTAATAGATAAATGGACCAATGAGTCTTGTCAAATAGGCTAAAGAGTTAACCATGAAATGGTAGTGTGATTTACCAGGTAATAAAAAAAACCTCCTGGGTAATTGACTAAAATTATTCTTTGGCTTTCTAAGGTGTAAATTAACAGAGAACAAGAATTGAGTGATCATGGAAAAGGAAAGCAGTTTATTTAGTGTCACAAATTCCTTAATATGTTTTAATGCTAGTAATTCAAACAATGAAAAGTTGTCATCAAACTACCGTGTTTCCCCGAAAATAAGACATGTCCCGATAATAAGCCCAACAGGGCTTTTCGGGACATGCGTTGAAATAAGCCACCCCCCGAAAATAAGCCCCCCCATTACTTTCCGGGGGGAAAGGGGGGGGCATGCCGGGAGGCGCTCTTTTTGCTGCGGGCACTTTTTTGGCCGGGAGAGCGAGAGCAAGTGAGAGTCGAGGGCACGCACACCCCACGAGACTGCCTCGGCTCCTCTGGGCTCTGCCTCTGCCAGCGTTTTCAAACGCGCTCCTGCCTCCGAGGAAGAAAAGGGGAGCCTTGATGGCTGCCTCGCCGCCCCATCTCAGGCAGGAGCGCGTCACAACGCTGGCAGAGGCAGAG
>QLTV01002662.1:217314-292326 GCA_003457575.1 Thermophis baileyi
GAAGCCAGACTGCAGCTGCATCATTAACCACTCCAAACCCCTCTAATCCATACAGGAAGCAAACTGACCCTATTAGCAAACCCTCCCAATTAGAACACAGCCAAGCCCCCACCCTATCAGTTCAAACCCCACTGGCAGTTAAAAGGAGGAAACAGCTGCAATTCTCACATTGCTCCTAAAAGCACGAGGCCGAAGACACAAGCCTGATAACCAGCCTGATGATGACGAATGAGACTTCGTCGAAACGTCGCAACGACATCTCCAACTTCACACGGGAGAAAACCCGAATAACCATAGACCTACATATATATAGCCTGTACTTGACCCCTCCCAGGAAGGCAATGAAGGGGATAGAAGATGTGAAAGGTTACACAGTTGAAAATGGAATCCATATGATGAACTAGCTGGAACTGCTTATTCCCTTAAATAGAGTTTAATATTTTTTTAACTGAAAATACAATTAAAATTACTTGAATGGGCTAATCTTGTTTATTTCTGCACATTTATTTAAAAATAAATATAAATTAAAAACATTTATATGGTTATATTCTATTTAAAAGATATTTAACAATAAAAAACTGATGAGAGATTTTGCAGGTCAGCATCTAACATGGTGGTTGTAGTAACATGGGTTAGAGTGCCTATGTCTAGTAAGAGCTGGGGCTTCCAAAGAAGCTGAAGTTAATGAAAGACATGTAGCATTCTGTGAAAGGGCTGAATCTAATAACAATCCTACAAGGAGCAGAACCCCATTAAAAAAATCGGAAGGAATTTCTCATAAACACAGAATCTTTGGACTTTACTTATTTCAAGTGTGTCCATGGATATAACCATACCAATGAAGTTGATTTTGTTAATCAGCTGACAGTTGGTCATATTGTCCATTATTCCCAATGCTGAATGATTCCAAACTCATTTTCTTGTGAAAAATCAGTGTTGTTTATCAACTGGCTGTTGTCAAGAGAAAAATAAGCTCCCTGCCCTGTTCCCAACCTTGAATGGTTGACCAGTGGATACAAATGATACACAACAAATAAAAACCCATTCATATTTTTTCATTACTCATAGCATTCTTCACATAGCAAATGGGGAACACTATAAGATAAATACCTATCTGTGGTCTCGATATTTTTTTTGTCCAGAAAGAATGGAATCATTTTATAAAATCTGCAATCCTCATTACATGTGGATGAACTAAAAATCATCCTGATTTAGCATTAAAGGAACTGAGAAATTAAGAAGAATTGTAAAGTCTGATTTCCTTGTGTCCCAGGTGGCCAGTGCAATTTCAGTGCCAAATATAAGACACAAATGACATTGGATAGGATGGAGTTGGGTTCTACAACAGATTAATACTGTAGTTCTTTCAATGGTATGAATTGAAGGACTGCATCATTAAGCTCTAGCATTATTTTATTAGGAAGATTGTAGGGAAAGAAGGGGGGGTTAAAACTTTAGAAGATGCAGAACTTCCCTTGTGAATGAAAGTTAGATTCAGTTGATTATCAATTACTTGTTTTTTTTAAAAGACCTTTTGAATCCTTGTATATGTATTCAGTGTAGATAAATAGTTACATCAATTTGAATATTTTTTTCAAAACTTTCAAGTTCAACTTTTTATTAAAATGTGTGCTAATATGCAGTTTCAGAGGCTAGCATCACTTTCTTCTCCCTGCTTTGACTCTAATTTGACCTAGTATATACAGTAATACCTTAGCACTTGACTGCTTCTTGTCCTGGTGGTCGTCTTTCTCCCAGTAGTTGACATGCAAGGAAGAACTTGCTGATGTCGGCTGCCTTGTGACTCACTGAAATAATGGGTCAAATGAATAAGTCACAGAGTTTTCTCGTGACTTACCCCATTGGTTTTAGTATTTGGTACATCTTCCGGAATAGATGACCGACAAGGACCGAGGTACCACTGTAGTATATTTTGGAAGATTGAATACACTATATAGAAACCACCTCTTTCCTAAATTTCAACTTTTACAAAATGCCATTGGATTTACCCTGCCAGTTCCCTTAAACCTGTTGAGTTCATGGGTTTTGTACCATAAATTTCAAACTGACAAATTTGGAGAGGGACATTAGCTCATCTTATGTCTTTGTAAAAATTGTTATGATGCTCCTGAGCTCCGTTTTCACTGGCAGAAGCACTGCGGGCAGGTCCTTCGCTGTTTCCAGGGTGGCCCCGCGGGCCAAATCTAAGTACCCCCGGGCCGGATCTGGCCCCCGGGCCTTGAGTTTGACACCCCTGATTTAGCATATAATCAATAATTGATTGTACTGTGTATGAATATTCTGAAGAAGAGTAAAATGTCCACTCTTAAGTGATACTGCACGTCAACCTACTTTTTCATATAAATGTAAACGGTGTAGCTGAACACAGTCAAATTAATTGGATAAGATCTTCCAATGCATATTTGTTTGAATGTTGAATCTTATAGGGATTGTGCACAAATAAAAAAAATACATTTTGTTTCAAACCCAGCACAAGCCATTGTATCTTCAATTCAGGGGTGGGTTCCTCCCGGTTCGGACCGGTTCTTCTGAACCGGTAGCGGCCCGCTGGTGACGTCACCAAACCGGATCGGTCCGTGGGGGCCGCCATCTGTTTTTGAATATATATTTTTTGTTTGTTTTTTTTCCCTTCTGAGCATGCGCAGAAGCCGACTTCCGGCACTGCATGCGGTCGCCATCTTTTTTTTGGCTTTGTTTTTTGTTTTTGTTTTTTTGTTACTGTGCATGCGCGTGCGCGCGCGCGCCCACGTGGCGCGGGAGGGAGTGAACCGGCAGCGAGGTAAGTTGGAACCCACCCCTGCTTCAATTGACTGCAGTTTGACAAAAACAACAAATTGTGTTAGTTCTAGGATTCAGAGAAAGTGTAAAGGGCAAGGGAGGGGAGGGGATATAAAAAATGTGTGATTGAAACCCCACCTCCTTTTTAGGTATGATGGTGCTGGGGGAATCCTGAAGTGTCTTTTACAGAATTAATAGATTCCAAGACAACATACTCCACTGTCTGTTTGCCCCCAAATCTTGCCAATTCTTTCCTCTCCCTGCCGCTTATCTCTTATAGGGAGAGATGCCTTTATCCCCATCTAGAAGAAACAATCCTGGGAACACACGGGCATGGACAACATGAAACCAGCTGTTCCATGTCCAGAGCAAATTTTGTATGGAACGTTTTGCACATTCCTACACCTTACATATTCAGTTGGAAATGCAAGGCAACCTAGTTGCTGTGCCAAAGGGAATTCGCAATCGTTTATAAATAGATTTTTATTTTAGAAGTGTGAACAGACACATATATAAAATCGCATTTGTATATTTTTATATCCAAGCATACTTGGAGTTCACATACCTGTTTTCACAAAGGCAGCCAATGCAGAGCTGCAAGCAAATACACATATCCAGTCATAAAGACTGAAAGGTTTCCTTAAGCTGCCACTTTGGAATAGATTATTGTCATGAAAAATATGGCTTAAAATGTTAAAAGTAACTTGATTAGGTCTGTGAACCTTGAGACTGACCTCTACATCTTGGTAAAGACTTCGTTATAAGCAGAGCAGAGGGAAATGTGAAGGGAGACAGAAGATAAGCACAGTGCAACAGTTAATTAAGCATTTTATGTGCAGCATGTTTTGTGCATAACTAAAATCCTAAAAGCAATGATATTGCAGGTGTTTTTATTATGTAGTTTGAATGCAGCTTTGACTATGTAAAGCAGGGGCTGTAACTTCCAAATTTATAATGTGGATAGTTTATTCCAATTTTTAATGCCTTTGAAATACTGTTAACCACTGCACAATAAATTTTTTAAGTGTCAGAGCTTAAGAAAGATTTTATTCTCTAACTAGGATGATCTTGAAAACCTTCCTGTTTTCCTACCTCCCTTTCTTCTGGATGTTATAGCATTTCAATCTGTTCAGGTTTTGGTACAGTGCCAAGAATGAATCATGAGCTAAAGTTGTCCATGTTTTGAGTTTCACCTATTTTTCTTAGTGGAAATCACTCTGTTTAATCACTCTGTTCAATTGTCGCATAAAAAAAATCATTCAGAGAAAATGTATTTATAAAGAAATATACAAACACACAAGATATTGAAATAAAGATATTTTTCAATAATGTATGTGATTGGTTGCATTGAATTTTTTTCAAAATATGGAAATTAACAGTGTTTAATACTGTGCTTTTTTACAATCCTTATTGCTAAATATATTCTAATTCAATGTCATGCACTTGTTAAAAACCTGTGTTGATCATGTTGATGTATACTAGTGCTTTCGTTTTATTGTTCTGCTGGATTTCCTCTCCTAAATTTAATATAGTACACAATATAGTACTGTGAGTCTTCCACAGTAAACTGAATGTGTTATGCATTGTTTCACATTATCATCTGCATGGATACTAGATACATCAGTAGATAAACCAATTGATAGACTTATTTATTTTTGCATGATTCTTTATCCATATGAGTTATTTATAGCTACTCCTGTAGCACAGATCACATTTGGAATATACGGTAATAAACATACACAATACTTTGTACAGAATTGGTCAGCTGCTTTGGTGAGGAAAATGAAACAGCAAGTTCAAGAAAGATTTATTGTTCTCCACTTGTTCAGTTCCCATCTATTTTTTCCTCTCTTGAAGCAATATGCAGAGCATCATTGCAGGGCTTCTTGCCTAAGGATGGTAGATATCTTAAGTTCTCAAGTATCTCCAGCCTATATTTAGATTATTAGAATCTGAAAGTCAGCTGCTTTTCAAGCCCTGTTGCATATATCTATAAGAATCAATCAAACTTTCTGGCCAAGAATTCTAGGAGGGGTACACAAATGAAAACAAGAAACTCAACTTTATGCAGCACATAAACACACACTTCCCATAACTGCCTAAATTCCTGAACTTAGAGCAGAAAGCTCATTAAAATTTCAGTAGTGTACTGTGGCAATGTAGAAAAAAAAACTCTTGTGTTCTTCACTTCATTTTCCTTTAAATGTTGATCTACGGGTAGTTCTCAACTTACAACAGTTCATTTAGTCACCGTTCAAAGTTACAATGGCATTGGAAAAATGACTTATGACCATTTTTCACACGACTATTGTAGCATCTTCATGGTCACGTAATTTGCATTTAGATGCTTAGCAACTGACTCACATTTATGACGGTTGCAGTGTCCCGGAATCATGTGATCCCCTTTTGCAAACTTCTGACAAGGAAAGTCAATGGGGAAACCAGATTCACTTAACAACTGTGTTACACATTTAACAACTGCAGTGATTCACTTAACAAATCTGGCAAAACAAGTCAAAATGGGGCAAAACTCACTTAACAAATTTCTCATTTAACATAAATTTTGGACTCAATTGGGGTCATTATCTTTAATTTTGTTTTGTTGTTTGTTACATTGGGCACTACTTTGAGAAAAGAAAACCTGTGTTGTAAATAAATAGGATGCTAGAAACTATGTTTTAACATTAGAAAGAAGGTAACAGCAAAATATAAATGTGATTTTATAAATTTCTGGTTTGGTCACATCACATTAAAATTGTTATTCCAAAAGTTAAATAAAACCAGTCCTTTGTTTGATTGCCACCAAACAGTATTTCATACAGGTTGGACTGGCTAATCTCAAACAAACAGTGTGTTAAAAGGACAGGCCCAGAAAAAAATAATAAATGTAATCACAGGCTGTGAGTTTTTCTAACATGCTCAAGAAGTACAAATAGTCCTCGACTTACAACCACAATTGAACTCACAATTTCTGTTGCTAAGTGAAACATTTGTTAAGTGAATTTTGTCCCATCTTATGACTTTTCTTGCCACAGTTGTTAAGTGAATCATTACAGTTGTTTAGTAACATGGTTGTTAAGTGAGTTATTTTACCACAGATAAGAAACTTCTGGAGTATTCAAATTATACAGCTAAAAAGCTTGGCAAGCTAAAAAAAAATATGTGCACCACTTTAAGAAGTGGTGACAGGTCTTTATTATTAAAAATGTCACTCAATTTAAGTAAAGATTTAGAATAGCCTGCAAAATAGATTTCCCTTTAGGTATCAAGTGAGACTGCTTATTCAGGTACATTGTACATCACATGGTGAGGATAATCAACTGAAGATTATTTCCACCAATATACTGGAACTTCCTGGAGGCTTCTGCTGAGCCAGATTGTTCTATGCTTATACCATTGATTCAGTGCATTTACTCACTTCTTAAATTCATTTCCCACAATACTTGCTGTTTCACTTTAGCTCTTCCTTAATGACTGCTAATACTGTCTTTTCACAGTCCTAGTACACTAGCATTAAACTGATAATCCGTTATTGCATAAAAGGTTATTAGTTTCAGTTTATTGGGTATTTCCATGTGTTCATTGTGTAGTTTTGCTTGAGTGCACAATAAAGAGGCATGAGCCATTATCAGATTTGACTGTATTTTGAAATATCTCATATCTGGAATGGAGATGGTGGAAGATAAGCCACATCTTAGACAGACCCTTATGTAAGTTTCCCTAGAGTCTAGACATTTGTTATATACTCATAATGTTCAAAAAGCAAAGTTCATGCTAGGACATAACAGACAAACGCTATGTATGTGTGTATGTGTGCGCGCACACAAATGCCTTAAAGACAGTGCTGACTTCTGGTGACTGCTTGGACAAGTCCCTGCAGTCTTCTTGACAAGATTTCTGAAGTAGTTTGAGACAGAGGCCAAGTTCACTCAGCTGGCTTTGTGCCTAAGGCAGGACTAGAACTCACAGTCTCCCAGTTTCTAGCTTGATACCTTAACTACCACATCAAGCTGGCTCTCACAAAAGCAATCCTTAATAAATAAATATAAGAGGCAGTACTGTACTGTAAGTAAAAACTACTTGGTTATGAAGCCCAATAAGCAATTGATTAATTTGACTTCTAGTTAATAACTCAAATGATTTGGACAGATTACAATGTTAATTAAAAACTTTATTAAAAAGTTTCTAAAAACAGAACAGTTAATAAAATGTGATGAAAATAAAACATGGAAAATTCACTATTCCTGAATAGAATGGAAGTTACAAGGAATGCTGTAATTACAAAAAAAAGGTGAGTAAAATGATATTTTAAGGGATTTGTTTATTTGTTTATTTTTGAGCGGCATGATGGCCTAGAAGTGGAGCTCTGGCCTCACAATCAGGAAGGAGGCTGTGGGTTCGATCCTAGGTAGCGACATCGGTGTCAAGAAGGGCCCACAGCCAGTAAACGCTCAAGCTCCATTCAGTCGCCCTGACTCTATCCCAATGCAAGGGATTACAGGGTTCGTTAAAAAAAAATTTGGGGGGGGAAGGAATATTGACATCAGAAAGATGTTCCTGGTAGAATGCTAGATGCTAAGCTTTTTCTATTCCTGAGGTACTTCCTATAAATAAAATTTCTGTTATAAAATCAGTTCAATTGATCTTTGAAATTTATAACTGATTTCTATTATAAAATCAGTTCAAATCAGTTCACTGTTGAACTTCCACCCTCAATGTTCCTATACAGAACACCTAGAGTGCTTCAACCTCTAGCATAATTATGGGTTCCCACAATAAAATGTAGCTGTAAAGAGGTTTCATAAATAAAAAAAGGGTGAGCTTCCTGAACAGTTAAAGGAAGTATGGTAGAAAAGAAATATTTAGGAATGGAGTCTGCAAAGTTCAGCTAGTAGAGAAGTTGGAAGGTCTAGAATTCTCATTCTGGTGATTCAAGATGAAAATGTTCCTGAAATCTCAAGTTATTTTATTTGTGCTGCACAAGGAGAGACTCTTGGGACCATGGCAGGAACAAGGTACTGGAAACAACACTAATAGAGTAATCATTGCTCTGGATAGATTTATATATACATACACAAACACAAACACACACTAAACACTTCAACTCTCAAGAAGTATGTTATCTTCATTTTATTCCACATGTTTAAACTTATGAACCTAGAGGAATAAACAAAGAAGCAAGATATGTAGAAGATCACTTACTTTCAATGAATCTTTTGTTTGCTTTTTTTTTATAATGTTTACATTCCTTCTAACAGCTATCATTTACAGCAGTGGTGAAATCCAATTTTTTTTTACTACCGGTTCTGTGGGCGTGGCAGGGGAAGGATACTGCAAAATCTCCATTCCCACCCCACTCCAGGGGAAGGATACTACAAAATCCCCATTCCCTCCCCACTCCTGGGGGAAGGATATTGCAAAATCTCCATTCTCACCCCACTCTGGGGCCAGCCAAAGGTGATATTTGCCGGTTCTCCGAACTACTCAAAATTTCCGCTACCGGTTCTCCGAACTACTCAAAATTTCTGCTACCGGTTCTCTAGAACCTGTCAGAACCTGCTGGATTTCACCCCTGATTTACAGTACATGTGTTATAATGTGTACTGTACATTGTGTTAGATGTGCCGAATATGCAGCTAATGCTCCATAATTTTAAAAAAACACCTTCAACTGTGTATGATTTTTTTAGTTTTTTAATCTAAACTAAAACATATACATAGTTAATGTATTCAGATTTTTATATATGAACAAAAATGTACTTCAGGCTCTGCAAGAAAAAGGTTAATTAACCTTAAGAGATTTCACTTTCCTCATATGTATAACTTGCAATTTCAACTTGGCCATTAGAAGATATTTTTTCCCCACATTTGTGAACCACTCATCTGCCTCTAAGAGGGTCAAAATACAGGTAGTTCTTGACTTACAACCATTTGTCTAATGATCATTCAAAGTTACAACAGCACTAAAAAAAGTGACTTATGACCAATTCTCACATTATGACTGTTGAAGCATCCCCTCAGTCACATGATCAAACTTCAGGTACAACAATCATGGCAAAAAGTTCTTAAAATGGGGCATGACTCAATTAACAATTGCCTTGCTTAACAGCAGAAAAATTGGGCTCAACTACAGTTATAAGTCAAGGACGACCTGTAGTCCTAAATTTAAAAACCTCTAACTAAATTTAAAAGACATCTATCATGTAGGCTGCTTCCTTTTTGATTAGTTCCATTCAAAGATTCCTTTTATATGTGCAGTCACATCTACAAATGATGCATCGTTTTTGTATTAGCTAAATATTAGCTACATCAGTAAAAGAAACTGGTTATATTGATCCTATGGAGTAACTGGGCCAGTCACTCTCAGCCCTAGGAAGGAGGAAAGGTTAACTGTTTCTGAAAAACCTTACCAAGAAAACTGCAGGGAGGCACTCTTCCCCACCCAAAGCTGTGGATAGAGTTAAGTTGCAGCATGTACAGTATATCGTTATGATAAACATGCAACTATTTCTGGTAAAATATATAGTATCTTCATTGATACCATCTTATTTAGATTTTATAATGAAAGTTATTTAATGAGGGGACAAGTAACTCCTTGATACTTTGACCATTCTGAGGAAGATTTTTGGGTTTCTCTTCTACAGATGGCTGACTTCACATATTGTTTCCACAGCAATGTTTTGTTGACAGTCTTCATCAGTAGTAAACACGCAGACTGAAGCTTGGTAAAATTCGTACATTTTGCCTGAGTCATTTCTCAAAGGCTTTGTTGCTGAACAGCGTCCGAGTTCCCAAATTATTCATAAAGCTCAACATGCAATTTTACGTTGAAGAAAAAGATTGTTTTTCAAACGTTTTAACAGGGAAGACGGCATTATTGGAAAAAAAAGCACCCCCAATGGAAGTGAGTTTGCTGCAAGATTTTAGGAAGTCCTTGGTCGTCACAGTTTTACTCCACAGATGAGCAATACAAGGGGGTCGGTTAAAGATACTAAAGCTACTCGCCCAAGGAGAGATATGAAGATGATTTCAGGCGATTTAGGCATAACTGAAACAAATTACTCTTCTCGGATCTGACCCTCATTGTGCGGGAATCGCTTGAGAGGGCGCACAAAGGTTGCCGCTTGTGGCCGCCTATCATACCCTCCTTTAGGAGCCCGCCTGCCACTTCGGCGGGTTTCTTTCGGGGAAGCGGCTAAAAACTCGTCGCTTTAGTCCGGATCAGAGTACGTTGCATAGAAACCGCCGCTGCGACCGACTTAACCGCCAAGCTCCCGCTTTGTGTAGCCGAGAACCAGCGAGTAGGTGGGGGTGGGGGAAGAGAATGCCAGGGCGCCGTGCAGTTCTCGGCCCTGAAGGAGGCGGCCGAGGGTACACAACGAGGGACGCTTCTCGCCCCGCCTCTACATTCGGGCTCCCATTGAAACACATTTTATTCATTTTCTCTCTCAACCGCCCCTCCCTCTCTCTCTCTTTCCTAGCCACCCTCCCTCCCCCCCCCACGGGTTCGATATTACCTGCTGAGGATGTGATGTCATGGCCTTATTATCCTAATGTAGGCTGATCTCACGAGCTCCTCAGCCAATGGGGCAGCAGGGCTCTCCCCACCTGCTAGGAAGAGAATTCCATCATTCTTGGAATTCTTCCCTCGGCTAGCGCACCGCAGCGCGCGCCGAGCGGTCCCCGAAGGCGGCTGCCGAATCTGCAAGGCTCGCATTGTTTTGGGGGAACCAGCCGCGCGACCCTCTGCCCAATCAGCGAGCAAGGCGCTTCCTGGGCTGGAGCCCCCGCGCGACCGAGCTCGGCGACCGGAGAAACGAGGAACGCTTGGAAGCGAGCGCGGCAGGGCGCGCGCCGACTTTCTCTCTCTCTCTCTCTCCCCTGCCCTTCCCCCCCCCCTCCTGGCCCGGCTCGGCCCGGCTTTGCAGGGGGGAGCGCGACTGAGGAGCGCGGAGTTCTTGCAAACTGGTGAGCGAGGAGACTACAACGAGAGCTGGAATTTGCACGGCCCCTAGTACCCGCGGCGGCGGAAGTGCGGTGCGGCAGTTTGGTTTATGGATTAATAGTGCGGCACAGGGAAGATGCTCGTAGGCGCTTGGCGGACCCTGGTGGAAGCTTGGGGCGGGGGGTCGGAGCTTTTCCCTGATCGCCTTGAAGCGGGCCCTTGTGTTCTGGAGGGAGGGGAGGGGGAATGGTTGCTTTCAGACCTGCCGTCTGTTCCAAGCCGTGCTTGGAGCTGTGTGTTGACTTCTCTAGTAGATAAAGCGTTCTAAACGAATACAAAAGGAACATTAATTCCCGGCTGCAAGTGGAGAAAATCGCGGGTTAGACTTTACGCGTCTGTAGTCTGGAAAAGTGAAATCCCGGAGAACACGGGGGGGGGAGGGGGGGAAAGGGAGAAGACTTGGAATAAGTTTTTTCTTATTACCCCTCCTCTCCCACCCACCCACCCCTTTTCCTTCTCTTGTTTGTTTTGCTGGTGCTAATTTATCCTGACTTTCGAATATGCTAATTTGGTAGATCGTCGTCGTGTTAATATTTATCCTACACGAAAAGCGCTGCGCTTGAGTCGGCTTTGAAATGGATCGCTTTAACTGGCCTTTGCGAGGGGATCCTCTTCGTACTTTTTTTCCTGAAAGAAGAGTTTTCTCGGGGCGCTGCCCATTCTTTTTCTGGGCTTTCTCTTGCGAGATGCCTAACCGCCCACGATTGCACTCCCCCCCCCTTAAGCACCCTTTACGTGCTGAACGCACTCAGAATGTAAGCAAATGTTACACTGGACGCGATCTGGAAAGAAACAAAGCCACTTAGAGTTATGTGCGTGCATTCCTGTGCTGCTTTTGCCACGGATATCCACTTCTTGGGTTTGAACTTGAGGCTGTCTAGCAAGAGCTAGCGAGGATGGCAGTTGATACTGGTATGCAGACTTCTTTGATGGACAAGTTTGGTTGGATTTGCTTAAGTTTTGTGGGAGGTGTTTGTTTTGTCCACCTTGACGCTAACAGTTGCAGGCTCTTGCTATTATCTCTGCCATGTCCTGCCAGCGCTTACAGGATGACACATCTCTTGTAGCCTTGTTGGGACTTGTCAGTGTCAGAGTGGCTTCTGCTCTTTCTTGAGCCCTTTTGATTTTTTAGACAGCTGCCTTCTGCAGGGTGCTTTACACGAAAGAGAGTCATTCAAGAGGCTTTGGGAATTCCCCATTTCCCAGGGTTTTGCTACCTCCATGCAAAGTAGCATCTCCTAGCTTTTGAAATCTTGTATTAACTGAGATTTCATATGATTTGGTCTGTTAGCCCAGTCTGGCTGCAGGTAGAGGATCCCCCTTTCTACAACAGCTGGGATGTAATGATTTAAATTTTGCATGTGTTCAGCTTGAGAGGTGGCATCAGTGTTTGAAAAATAAGTTCAGAGGCAATGAGGGCTACAATGAAGACACACTAGTGTTTTTATTGCACAGTTAAATGCCAAGAGGAAGAGATGTTTCTTTTGCTGCTTGTTTATTTCTATTTTCCTATGCACAGTGGTTTTGGTACTCTCTCCATGGGGTGATTGGATAAATAATGAAATACTACCCCTTAAGGAAGGAAAGTTGAATTAATCACTTTCTATTTATCCGTCTCCATATTTATTTTCTAAAGCAATCTTTTTTTGTCCGAAATCATAATGTTGTGAACTGTTTTGGCTAAAACTGAAAAGTTATATGCTCCATGTTGTTGATTTAAAGCAGAATTTTCACAATCCATCTTTACTAATACTATATGTTAGCCTATATCCAATTTATAATCTGGTATAATCAAAGTGTAGGTAAATTAATAGTTTGCCCTTTGGTTTCTGAACTCTCAGAGCAAACCCCTAACATGGATAAGGACCCTGGTAGGGTTGGTGGTTTATCCCTTCTCTCCTGGATTCACATTTATAGTTGAAATTAACAACATATTTCTTGCCTATATAAATTCCATATGTAGTTATTTTGTATGTATGGGGCAAACTGTACTTAGGACTGCAGTGGGACACAGGACAGTAGCTCCTGCCTCCCATTCTAGAGTTCCATACCAGATTGCATCCCATAAACTCATGGCAAACAAAATGATTAATATTTGCATAGTTTCTCCTTTAAGATATATAATGTAGTGATGCTTTCTGCACTTAGATTTATTGAACAACTTTAATTTTCTCTTCTCTCCCCTTTGTTGAAACTATGGAAATGTTTGGAATGTGACATATAGGTGTAAGTAATTTGTTTTAATGCCTTTAGTAGTACTTATTCTTTTTGTTTATATTCTGGTTTTTCTCTAAAGGTCTCAAGGTGGCAGAATCAGAACCCCAGTTTCCAAATATCTCAAGATTTCAACACATCCTTGCAATAGATCTGCTAGAGAATGAGAAAGGGTTACTGGATAGTGTTAGGATGAGAATTTGGATGTGGTCAGTTATAATAAGATCCTGCAGCCAAGGTACCATACATCTGTTATAGGAAAAAAATTGATGCAGTGTATTTTACATTAAATTCAGTTTGAAAAGTGAATGAGAGGTATTGGTGCATGCCTTTGAAAACAGAACATACTGGTACACTTTTTGTCTGAAATTTTTAAGCTGATGTGTCAGGAGGAAGCAGAAGGGCCTTTTTGAAGGCTGTCTTCCAGCCCTCCTTAGCTTAGTGCTCAAAATTCCTAAACTGCATGGTTAAGGATGGCTGCTGGAGAAGACAGTTTTAACTTGCAAATACTGTCATCTTAAACTGCATATAATGAGCATGTGGAACATGATCTCAGTTACATGAAAATCCTTGATTTCCACCTTGACCTGGATCAATACATCTGCAAGTCTAGGATAGAGATGAAATTAGGTCTAGGTTACAGTAGGTTAATGTTATTTTTGAACCTAGATTAATGGTATTTTTGGAGCCTGTCCTTAAAGTCCAAGTGATCATGATCCAAATTAAAGGTGTGACTTAAGTTAAGAGTAAATCAGTCAGTCCATCTTCTGTTGACCATATGGTAAGAATTGAGATGGAAAACAGTAGAACTAATAAAACTATTAATGTGAAGTAATATCTCATTACATTGTATATATAAATTTGCCTAAGTAAAACATTGCTAGGGTTATGTTCAATTTATTTAATCTTAGTTATAATTTTGACTTTTGTAAAAACATTTAGAGAAGAGTCCCAAAGGTGTTTTTTCAAGAGGCAACTGGACTTTCTGGTTTTTCTTCGAAGACATTTCGCTTCTCATCCAAGAAGCTTCTTCAGCTCTGATTTAGAGAGGAGGAATTTTGAAATTTGGGTAGTCCTGGGAACATACTTAAAATTATTAGGAATCAGCATCGAATGTATAGGGATCAGAGACTTTTTTTGAGAACATTGTCATGGATAGTTAACTAATGGTTAAACTTGAAAATTGTGTGTAATAATGAATATTTGATTTATAGTAGTGGTGAAATCCATTTTTTTTTACTACCGGTTCTGTGGGCGTAGCTTGGTGGGTGTGGTGTGGCTTGGTGGGCGTGGCAGGGGAAGGATACTGCAAAATCCCCATTCCCTCCCCACTCTTGGGGGAAGGATATTGCAAAATCTCCATTCCCACCCCACTCTGGGGCCAGCCAGAGGTGGTATTTGCCGGTTCTCCGAACTACTCAAAATTTCCGCTACCGGTTCTCCAGAACCTGTCAGAACCTGCTGGATTTCACCCCTGATTTATAGGGCATCTAGTACTTCTAGAATTCAGTTTTTACCCAAGCAACACATTTGTGATTGTTTTGGTTTGGTTGTTTAGTGTAATTCAATCATTTATTAAATAGGGGATGACAGTCTGAGCAGAACCTTCTTTCTAGCAATTTTAGGGAGGAGACAAAATTGTTGCAATTTAGATGCAATTACTGCTATAATTCCGTAATCAAAAATGGTTCTTCTGAGAACGAAACTAACACGATATAGCAAACCAGTGTTTTAAATTGGATAACTGAAACCTGTGGGTTTATTTTACAAGCTTTATTCTTGGGATTATTGTCATTTTTTTCTTTTATTGTTTGGATTGATTTTATTCACAAAATGATACATTTTGTGATTAAAATCATTGGAGATTCATTTCTGATTTCTCCACTCCCACCTGTAGTTTTTCTTGAGAAAATATTTGTTTGTTTATGTAAAAATCTCACATGATTGATTATGTGCCATGAAGTCGTTTTTGACTCCTAGTGAACATGTAGATGAATGTGTCTTAGCCTTTTGTAGCCACCCATTTGGTGCTTCATAACACTGGGTGGCTTGCAGACAAGGTAATAAATATTGGATCTCAACATGTCCTGTATCTGGAGGCCTGTCTGAAAAATCATCTGCTCCTATTGATCACTGATTACTTAATGAAATAGAGATTTGTCGTCTTCTATTGTCTGAGAAAATAATACAATATTTATTTCTTATTCAGGATCCAGTGAGGAATGGAGACTCCATTGGATGTGTTGTCAAGAGCAGCATCACTTGTGCACGCGGATGATGAAAAACGTAAGTTAGGAGCTGTACTTGTATTCTGAGTCAAGATACACTAAACCCTCTAGAAACTGTGTTGAGCTATATTATGCATGTATGTAGATTTTTTTAAAAATTAATGTATTTTTAAATGTTTGTACCTTGGAATGCATTGTTGATAGATTATACCTAAATAAGTCAGTCAATCAATATGGTTTTAAAAGCTGAGTTAAATGAAGCAAAATTTCCGAGTGAAATGGAAATTAAAATCTTGGTTGGTGTTTGACTGTTTAGTTTGATATTTTTTTCCTTAAGGTAATGTAGGACGTTTTCTCCATAGAGTGTAAGTGAATGTAGTTTCATATCATTTTTTTAAATTAATTACTTAATTTTTTATACATATAAAAGTCATGCAGAACTATTGCAAAAAGGAATAGGAAAAAGATATTAGTGTATAGGACAGTAACATCTGGCTAGTAGATTATGAATAATTGATTAGAAGCCTGCTGGGAAAGACATCATATAAATTAGTCTATAGAGTAACTGCTTTGTTTTCTAAGAAGTCATACAGACGTAATAAAAAAAAGAGTAATAGTGAATTGGTATTGTTGAGGATATATGGGGAGTATATATTTATTAATATTTTATTTAATATATATATAAATAAATATATTTCATGTATTTAATTATTTATTAAATATAATATAAGGAAATATATGCATATATATTATAAATAATATTGAATATATATTGAATATACTGTACATTAGGGGTGTCAAACTTGATTTCATTGAGGGCCGCATCAGGGTTGTGTTTGACTTCGGAGGGCCAGGGTGGACGTGGCCAGGGTGGGCGTGGCCAGCTCGACGTTACTCGTGTTGGGGGCACCTATGGTGGCCAAGTGCTAAGGCAGGACTTCCCTTAGACCCTCCCTTACTCTCATTATTTCCTCCCTCCCTTCCTCCCTCCCTTCCTTCCTTCCTTCCTTTTCTTCTTTTTCCTTCCCTCTTCATTCTCCTTGCTTCTTCCTTCCCCTCTTTCCTTATTTTTCCTCCCTTGCTCTCTTCCCATCTTTCCTTCCTTCTTTTTCTTGGTCTTTTCTCTTTCCCTTTCTCCTTTCCTGTCCCTTCTTGCATGCTCAAATGTAAAAGGGGAAACATTTTTCTTTTTGTTTTGTTTTTAGTTTGTTTTGCTAGCTCTCTGCCAGCGAAAATGCACATGGCCCCCCCTAAGCTTTGTTTTCACTGGCAGAGGGCTGCAGGAGGCCATTGCCGCTGAAGACGGGGCCTGGGGGGCTGCGTGCTACCCTCCCGAGCTCCATTTTCTCTGGCAGAGGCACCGTGGGCTGATCCTTTGCTGTTTCCATGGCAGCCCCGTGGGCCAGATCTAAGCACCAGATTTGGCCCACGGGCCTTGAGTTTGACACCCCTGCTGTACATTGTTGAAAATATATAGGGGCATGGCAGCCAAGCAGTTAAGATGCTGGGTCTGTTGACCGGAAGATTGGCAGTTCAAGATCTAAATACCAAGTGACGTAGTGAGCTTCTGTTATTTGCCCAAGCTCCTGCAAACCTATCAATTCAAAAGCATGTAAATGCAAGTAAATAAATAGGTACCACTTTGATGGGAAGGTAAACAGTGTTCCGTGAGCCTTCGGTGTATAGTGTATAGTCATGCCACATGACTACAGAAGTGGCTTCAGACAACACTGGCTCTTCGGCTATGAATCGGAGAGGAGCACCCCCCCCCCCAGCGTTGGAGAGCACTGGCATGAGAAACCTTTCCTTTTTTATTGTTGAGAAACAAAAGCAAGAAAGGAGGAAAGATATATCTTAACAACAGTAGGGACAGTAATAAGTAAAATTACATATTTACATCTGTGTTTACTCGTTTTCAAAACACCAATGTTTGAAAAACGAATTCATGTAGGGTATTACTTGTGAATTCACTTCTTTGTGTTTTATACAACACTATTAAACAGTTAAAAATTAATGTAAATCTGTACTGCTCTAAAGCACATCAACTTCTAGGAACATTCTTCGAGTTTGAATTGCAAACATTATGACAGAAGTTATTTAGGCATAAAGGATAAAATTCTGTTTCTATTTCATATGGAGTAACTGTAAGAAATTGCACTTATAGCATTTTACACCATGCCAGTAAATATATTTTATTGTTAACAGTTCCAGTAACATAACACAAAAATGTCTGAAAAGCAGGCATTCTTCTTTATAAAACATTGTGTGGAAATACTAGCTTATTAATTTAGTATAGTTAGAACAGAACCCCCTTAGGCGTGGGGGGAAAACAGTATCTTTATTGTCAGTTGGACCACTTGCCAAGTTCTTTCAAAACAGAATTGAAAATTCTGTTGATTCCTTTATGAGGAATCATACCCAGTGATTATGCTAATGAGCATCAAATTTAAAAAGCAGCAACAATAAAAAAAAACAAGGCTTTAAAATAGACAGTTGGTCCATTTTCCAGTCTATTTAACCGCATGACAATGTGACTGTGTTTCTCACAGCCAAATAAAGCCATACTTTCAATATGCCAACTGCTTCTAGTTTGTGGAAAAAGACTAACAGTTGAGAAAGAATTCAGGTACGTCAAGTATTTTGGTGAAAGTTCTAGGGCATATTTAATTTTAAAGCTAAAAAGATGAAATTCATGGTAGAGGAACTAACACTGCTATCTAATGAAATATTTTTTTATAATAAAACAAATAACAGGGATAAAAAAAATGGTCACAATAATATTACCAAACAGAAGAAAGGGCCCTAGCATTTCATTGAAAGCTCAGAATTACTATGCCAGAGTTGGAAACCTCAGTTTATCACAGTGTCAATGTAAAGAATTTGCAAACTGGGTACAGGCAAGCATTGTACTAATGGGGGAAGGGGTGTGCCTTTTATATCAGTTTCTCATAAAACCTTTAATCAGAACTGGGGCCAACAAACTTTTTTTTATTCCGTGAAGCTGATTTGGGTTATTTCTTCAGTACAGTCAGAATATTTGAATCTTAATGATTACCAAATTAGCCTGGGAGTAATATCTTAGAATTGAACTGCTTTACCAGGGATTACATGCATTCTCCATCTGTACCAGTGGTGAAATCCAATTTTTTTTACTACCAGTTCTGTGGGTGTGGCTTGATGGGCGTGGTGTGGCTTGGTGGGCGTGGCAGGGGAAGGGTACTGCAAAATCTCCATTCCCCCCCCCTCCACTCCAGAGGAAGGATACTGCAAAATCCCCATTCCCACCCCACTCTGGGGCCAGCCAGAGGTGGTATTTGCCGGTTCTCCGAACTACTCAAAATTTCCGCTACCGGTTCTCCAGAACCTGTCAGAACCTGCTGGATAAGAGCCGAGGTGGCGCAGTGGTTAGAGTGCAGCACTGCAGGCTACTTCAGCTGACTGCTAGCTGCAGTTTGGCAGATCGAATCTCACCAGGCTTAAGGTTGACTCAGCCTTCCATCCTTCTGAGGTGGGTAAAATGAGGACCCAGATTGTTGGGGGAAATATGCTGACTCTGTGAACCGCTTAGAGAGGGCTGTAAAGCACTGTAAAGCGGTATATAAGTCTAAGTGCTATTGCTATAGTGCTATTGCTATTTCACCCCTGATCTGTACTATGCTTGCCCACTCCCAATCTGCAAATTCTTTACACTGACAGACTGAGATTGTCCCTAGATAGTGACTGTAGATCATTTTTATAAAGCATACTCTTGGGAAATAAGTCAAACCTCCTAAGATGTCACATGAGGTCTCATGACTTTGGGGCTTTGTATGTTGAAAATGTGTACAGATAGTCCTCGACTTACAACCACAATTGATGCCCAACATTTCATTACTAAGCAAGACAATTAAGTGAGTTTTGTCCCACATTATGACCTTTCTTACCACACTGGTTAAGTAAATCACTGCAGTTTTTAAGTTAGTAACACGGTTGTTAAGCGAATCTGATTTCCTCATTGACTCTGCTTGCCAGAAGGTCTCAAAAGGGGATCACATGACCCTGGGACACTACAACTGTCGTAAATTCATGCCAGTTGCCAAGCATGCGAATTTTGATCACAAGACCACAGGGATGCTACAATGGTCATAAGTATGAAAATGGTCATAAATCAATTTTTCCAGAACTGTTGTAACTTCAAACGATCACTGAACAAATGGTTGTAAGTCAAGGACTACCTGACTTGTTTATATTTTAGAGCCCACAATATACAAAACTATTTACTCACCAAAAAGTTACTAGCGCCTATTCTATTAGTGCAGTAATACTTGAACAAAACCCAGATACTTCTTTGAAATTGAAAACAGGGAGTTTGGAAGTAACAGAGTATATCTAAAAAGGATTTTGGAATAAAGAATATTATTTGGATTTTTCTATTCTGTATTTTTATGCTCTGCTCATTTTTAATTGTTGAGAATGATATTGAGTCCACTTCATTAGCATAGCTTGTAATGGTAAGGTTTTTTTATTGCACAATATGAAAGTTGTAAAACCAGTTATGGTGGAATTATGAATAAACTTTGTTGTGTTTGACATCTAGTAAAACGTCTGGATGACTTGATTTAATATAAAGTAGTAACTGTACTGCAGCATTCTCATTAGATTTTATGATTTCATAGTTTCATGATTCTTGAATAAAACGTATGTCTATAAAAATAATTATGCCAGCTCACAGACACTGTGTGTCAATTGGATCATAATTGCTCTAGTTTATTGTTGATCGACAAGTGAAAGAAAACAAACCTTGAACTTCAACAGAAGATGTCTTCATATCTGTTGAAATAGCTGCTGATATATAATGTGCATTCATTTAATTTAACCATCAGCATGTTATTTATATATCCCAAACAGCACTTGTTAAAGTCACTGGATTGACATTAACATATATGGCTATCCAAACCTTTTATTTGCTCTTTTCCCTCATTGTTATGATTTGATCATTAAGTAAATTTAGTTGGTAGGCATGGTTTGATAACAGGGAGTGCTTTCCTTATCGTGATTAAAATTAGATTTAGTTAAGGCACTGCCATCGCATCTGATGTAATCATGAAAGGATCATTCTTGTAGCAGGAGAACAAAGAAAGAACAATGTAAACTGTCATTACAAAGTTCAAGACTTAATCAAGATGTATCTCAGTTAACATTTCTTTAAAGCATGGCAAAAACTTTTAGAGATAATAATGTTGGAATTCTTTCTCTTTTCTTTAAAAATGGGTTAAACCAGGTTATCCTCCACTAATGGGTAAATACCTATAAATATGCTTTGGATTGTCACTTTCCAGTTTCACTTTATATGAAGGTACATATCATTTATAGAATAACAAGCTTCATGACAGTGAAAAAAAATGACTTTCAGATTCTTAAGTAAATTAAGGGTAGATAATCACTTCATAATACTACTGAGATTTCAAGATAGTGGCTGCATTTGGTTATAACCTGTGTTCAGTCTTGTTTATTACAACAGCTTTGTAAGTTAGCTCCAAAGTTATCTTTTTGTTTCAGTTCTCTGTTGGGTTGAGAAGGAATAAATTGACCAAGGAAGTTGCATATTTGGCCCTAGATTCAAAGCACATTTCTTGAAAATCATCTTCCTTGCTACATTGTCAGAAAGTACAAATTAACAAATCAGAGCATTGTTATCCAATGCATTGTGATAATTATCTTGGCTATTCACAGCCACCACGCATACATAATTAGTGGGTGTGTATACTGCACATGTGGAATACTGCATCTAGTTCTGGTCACCATATTAGAGCGTCCTCCCATTTCCCCCTCCCCCCCCAACAATAACGCTGTGAGGTGAGTTGGGCTGAGAGAATATGATCAGCCTGATGCACTCTCTTAGAATGATGCTATCTTGTTTACTAGTCAGCAAGATTCTACAGGAACTCACTAGGAACACTTTGACTTGATTAAACCTACATCAAATTTAGTAATAATGACAACTCGAAAATTTGTGTATTTATTTATATTTCTTATTTCTAAACCGTCCATATTCCTCAGAGAGGGGCTCTGGGCAGTGCACAATGTAATCAATGTATAAACATATAAAATAAACATTAAAATATTAAAATCAATTTAAGATTAATTTTTAAAAAATAATATTATAAAATTTAATTTTTTTAAAAAAAAATCTCCAAGATGGGCATTTAGCCCATAGTTAATACAGGCGGCCTGTATTAACAGGGTGTGTGTGTCTAATGGGGCCATGGTTGTGTGGTCCTCTGTGCCCCCCATGCAAAGCCACAGAGTGTATATCTGTTTCTGGCTTCATTTTTGAAGCTTTAACTCTAATAGCCTTGGTATTAGAGCTGAGGTGGCGCAGTGGTTAGAGTGCAGTACTGCAGGCTACTTCAGCTGACTGCTAGCTGCAGTTCAGCAGTTCAAATCTCACCGGCTCAAGGTTGACTCAGCCTTCCATCCTTCCGAGGTAGGTAAAATGAGGACCCAGATTGTTGGGGGCAATATGCTGACTCTGTGAACGGCTTAAAGAGGGCTGTAAAGCACTATAAAGTGGTATATAAGTCTAAGTGCTATTGCTATTGCTATTTTTTTCACTGAAGCGTTAGTGCTAATAGTCTTCAAAACTCTTTGATACAGAATTTCTTCTGGCATACCCTGCTGTCATACATTCAGCATTTTTCCAAGTCCTCCTTCAGGGTGGATCTTCCAGGGCAAGCCATAAATCCCTCATCTTGACTGTGTGCCCTATATTTTTTCCCATAAATGTAATTCCTTAACCTATAAACTCCTTTATGGCTTGGTGCCCTTCGAGGCCTCATCTCTTGACATTGGTCTTGCCATTTCAATCCTGCTGGAAGAAGTGTCTGGTTGTCCTATTTCCAAGAACGTGTGTGTGTGTGTGTGTGTGTGTGTGTGTGTGTGTGTATGAAGCCTGGAAGTATTGGCCTTCGGTGAAGGGCCAGCCCTTTTGAAACAGTTTCCTCTTTGAGATTTGCCACCAATATGATCTGTTTTCTGCAAGAAGCTGAAGATAGAGCTGTTCTGGAGGCTTTGGCGGCTTAATGACATACATTGTGTTTGGCTTTTATTTGTTCTATGTTTTTTTTATTTCATTGTTGCCAAGAATCCTCTGGGTTAAAATATATATTTGATTAATAAAATAAATAAACTTCTACCTGTTGAAGGACCTTTGGTTCCAACCTCTTCAGATTGATTGCAGTTTCTGGGTGTTAAGCTAGTGCCACCGAATACCAATGAAAACTCATTGGAGATCTGTGTCTGTCTTTTTTAAAGTTTTTTTTTTAATGGATAAAGAGGAATGGTAATAAGATTGATGATAATGTAAAAGATAGGCTCAGATAAATGATTTCAATGTCCGGATTCTCAGTAAATTTCCATGATTTCCATAAGAGCCGAGGTGGCGCAGTGGTTAGAGTGCAGTACTGCAGGCTACTTCAGCTGACTGCTAGCTGCAGTTCGGCGGTTCAAATCTCACCGGCTCAAGGTTGACTCAGCCTTCCATCCTTCCGAGGTGGGTAAAATGAGGACCCAGATTGTTGGGGGCAATATGCTGGCTCTGTGAACCGCTTAGAGAGGGCTGTAAAGCACTGTAAAGCGGTATATAAGTCTAAGTGCTATTGCTATTGCTATGATTGAGACTGGTTTGATCTTTTAATCGCCAATGTCTTTTGCCAAATGAAATAATGTTGTAGGCCAGAAGACCATGATGGAAGCAGCCACTTTGTTGCACGCTGACCCCATGTATTTGAAGTAGAGTGGAATGAAGAGAAGTGTTCAAGATTAAGAGCAGATGTACCCATCATAAACTGACATAAGTCAGCAATAGAAAAAGGAGGAAGAATGATGTAGTTGAATGTTTACCTTTCATGCTGCTTTTTTTTTTTTTTTACAAGGGATTAAGTTCAGCAAATATTCACAGTTGCTCATATAAATCAAAAGTTGAGGTTCACAGATTTCATCTTGATCCTAACCATATATGTTACAGGGATCCGTTTTATGAAAAGCTAGCCTGCATGATGTAGCCCCAAAACTGAACTGAAAACCCAAATAAAGCAACTGACAGCAGACAAATTAAACCTTCCCTTTATGGGGTGTCACCACAAGATAATTAAAAACTTTCAGGTTGTCCAACAGCATATTTTAAAATGAATATCACCGAAATATATTCCAGATTCAGCTACAGAACAAACAAGCTTGTCAGTAACAAATTGCATGAGGAAGGAAGAAAAAAAAGGATCTAAGGTTCCCATAAAGGCTGGATCTTAAATAGTTTAGAATATATAAATAAATCTGGGCTTGCAGTCTATTATGCATAAGTTATAGTTGGCTTCTACTTTGAGAGTAACCTTTTCAGTTCAGATATGTAATATCAGTATGCGCCATTATAAAGCAAAGCATAGATTAATAAGATAGGAGAATTTTTAACAATGAGAATTCTCTATATAGAATTAGTTTGAATATAATGCATTTTCCTGCATTCAGGGAAATATACTCCTGACCACCTACACATTCTTATTTAATTTGAGCATAATTGCAAATGTGTTTTTTTTAAAAAAAAACAGTTTTATTGTTTTAATATATTTCAATTTTAACTTCACAGCTGTTTAAAAAGAGATTCTTTATCAAATCCGTATCAGTCAGGAAGAAAGGTTCCTTCCAGCCCCATTAAAAACCATAAATTGTGGCTTGGTATACTTCACTGAGTAGAAACCTTGGAACAAACACTATTGTATTGCCATCTCCTGTTATTATAATGTTGTATTAAAGTGCTTGTATTTTACAATCTCTCTTGATTGGTGAGCAGCTGCCTTCCTCTGAACAATGCTACTTTGAGCACATATCTTTTGTTTATATAATCAGTTTTCTGACAGCAGCAATAAAGCCAACGTTGGATGAGCCTTCATAAGTCTCTATTTGCTTTCAGATAAGCCTGCATCCTGCTCAGGTTGCAAGGACAATGGAATTTCCCTGCACTTTGCATGCCATGTTCCTTTAGTTTTGAATGAGTTCATAAAAGTCTGACCTAATGCTGTTGAGAGTCAGAAAGGATAAGAAGAATGAGGGAAGAACTCCTTTACAAAACCTGTTTTGCTGTAATCTTGCAAACGTTGTTACTTCAAAGACAGACTAGCTATTTCACAGTAATGTGAAGTTTAGTAATCTGACAGGACAGGACTAAAAATATTTATAGAGGCACAATGAATACGTTTTCCTCATTCACACTTTTCGGGTTTCAACTGTAGCAGTTGAAATTACTCCCAAAATTTTCTATTAGCTATTCTTCTCTATGTACAGAAAAAAACAGAGTAGTTGGTGTAAAAGGTTCTCAAGAGTGTGATGTTATACACATTTCCTCTAGATCTTAGATAGTTTTCATATTAGATGTTAGTGAAACTGTCTTGTGAATTTAGAGCTTCCTCTAAGTTAATTCTGCCTAACATAGCTTCAGTTCATTATTAAATGTAATGTGGAGAGTGTTTATGGTAATTTGTTTTGAAATGGAAAGAGCTGTATAAAATTTTGATACTTCGTTATACCCAGCAGGAACTAGGTAGTAAAACAATATTTTAAAATATATGCTGTGATTCCTGCATATTAAATTCTTCTCACTACTGGGAATGGAAACCAAATACAACTTTTTTCCAGTAGATTACTGCAGTTGCTTTGACTGGATCTTTCGTCCATTTGTTTTTGTCACCTGTTGCTGCTTGTCACATGCTAAGCTGTTAAGATCTTTAGAGCAGGAATGGATTTTTTTTTATTTAATTGCACACACAATACCCAAGCAAGAAGGCAAATGTAGGTATTTGCACAGATCAGCAAATCCTATCTAGTGTATGTGCTTTTGATAATACTGCCTATGCATAAATATTTTGCTTGACTGTCTGGATATTAATGTCTGTGTTATCTTTGATCCAGATTTTCAGATACAGTCGGCCTAGGTTTTCAATAGATACTCAAGGAATAATGATTTTCTCATAATAAGAAATCAAGCCTAATAAAAGTTACATGCTTTTATTAAAGCCCTCCCCCCAACTAGTAGGTTTATGAAAAATTGAGACTAGTATCTTTTTAAGATGATTGTACTGCAAAGCTGACTACAGACAGAGAATGCTGAAGGACCAATAATACCTGGAGGAAAGCACATTGGCTTTCTGCGTGAGTTTGCAATCCTATTGGTTTGGTGAGACTGGGAATGTTCTTAATATGTCTGCCACCGAGTAGAAATGTCATGAATAAAAAATAGTGTCTTATTTTTCATAACTTTTTAATCAGCTACACAGGTAGTTCTAACAACTGCCTGGTTCAGCAAATACGATGGGGATGGAAAAACAATTTTATGACCAGGCCTTGCATTCGTGACCTGCCCAGGTCTGTAAAGCAAAGGAAACCTGAAGTAAGGTCATGCATACAGGTGCAGTTTCACTTACTGACTGCTTCACTTAATGACTAAGCTGCCAATGTCAATTGTGGTCGCTAGCCGAGGGCTATCTGTAATTAGATCTTGATTATAGTAGAATGATGTGTAAATGATTTATAGATTTAATTCAGTCTGTAGCTTGTATCATCAAGCTTGTAACTTGATGATTTGAGTTTGCCGAATGGCAACAAGCAAGATTGTGATTCCTCTAAGGCAGAGGTGGGGAACTATGGCCTCTTTATGATTTGTGGACTCCAAATTCCAGCATGGCTGGCTCAGGAATTCTGGGAGTTGAAGTCCACAAGTCATAAAAGGACCATAGTTCCTCACCCCTGCTCTAAGGGAAAAGTTCTTTCTTATTGAAGAAACCAAAATGGAAACATTTACTACAACTCTTTAAGCCAGAAATTGGTTTACATAACAGATGTATCATTAAAGGTATTACCAAAGGTGTATTACAGGTATGCTACCAAATGTGTATTACATGAAGTATAAAGTTGCTAACTTTAGTGTCACTGTGCTATTTCCCCCCCCTCCCCGGTTTATCTAGAGCTTTATTCAATAGTTCTTGTTCAGTCTGTTCTGTTTTAGTTGTAGATTAGTAATTTATTTATTTATAACATCTACAAACTGCTTCTGTCTGGAAAGACTCTAAGCATTGTATAAAAGAGTAACAGTAACAAGATACCAATGTGGTAACAAATGCTAACTATATTTACATGTTATAAACAGTAAACATAGCCATCGGAGTTGGGATGGACAACACAGTAAATCTAGGCTTCTGGAATAGCCATGTTTTTTACAGGGCTATGGAAAGGAACCATTCATGCTTTTTTTTCAGTGTTCACTTTTTTGACCCAATTGGGGTAGGACCTTCAGCTGGCATTCTCTGATCACTCAGACTGGGAAGAGAAACAATCTTTTAGGGAAAGGTCCTCTTGTAAATACCTAGGTCCCGAACCCTGTAGTTCCTTGAGCAGCACTTGTAAACATCCTACCAGCCATGTAGCTCCCATAGCACTAAGGTTATATGGCAATAATGACACTTCCCATAAGCACAAGAGCTTCTGATTTTGCACCAATTGAAATTTATAGACTGTCTTAGAGGACAACCCCATGTAAAGTAAATCGTAATTATCTAGTAATATTGTCCCTCACCATAATAAATTAACTATTGTATGGTTACACAGCAAGCATGGCTAATCCCAAAGCACTCTGTTTTGTGAACCTAAGCTATGCGTGGCTACTTATAGCTGTTCTGCTCCCAATCCGAAAACCATACACAAAGGAGTTGCTGTTAGCAGGAGTGGAGAAGGAAAAGAGATTGAGTTAATAAAGCATGCAGAGTTTTGCTAAAATATTTCTTACAGTCTCTGATGGCTGGTTAGATGATAATTCTGGTTTACTGATTTTTCTTTTGCCTGCTTTTGATGATCATGTGAACCATTTGGTTTATATAGAGTTTGGTAACTTATATACAAAAATAGAATGCACACATTTATTCTGTCCCCTTTCCATGCCAGGAAAATACGTAGTATATTTTTATAAATTTAGCTGAAGGACATAATAGTTTGGATTAAATAATTAGTCTGATTATGGCATGCATTTTTTAAAAACTGAACATGATTTGCTGAATAAGGTTTAACCAGTAAAACTAGAAATATTGTTGATTTGTATAACTGTCATCTTGATCCTGACTATATAGTAAATCATATAAATGAAAATAGATTCACACCTATATTTATTTAAGAATGAAAACCAACACAAGGAATGGGGATTTGCTAATGACCTACTAATGACTTGTCTTTATGTGTCATTCATGTTTGCTTAACAGTGGTGCAAAGTTCAGCAAATATATTCATCCATCAATATTCTCACACCATTGTAAAGTCTCTTACAGTATCTTACAAAAATGTATGGATTTACTATTGTTGTAGTTTCCTCAGTAACCTCAACCTCTTCTTGACTTGATAGATGCGATTTTGTCAGTAACTGATTCATTGATTCCTTATAAATTTGTACTTGTATCATCTAGGAAAATATCTAATTACTTAGTTTTCTTCCAACCTTCAATTTTTCCAGTCCTCAAGATCTTCTCCAGGATTTTTCCCTTTGTAATCCAGAATACTTAAGCTTTACCTTCACTATTGGTGCAGTCTGATTTTAATAGAAGAGAATATTAAACAATTAAGAATATTGATTGATCAATTGCATGCCATCAAGTCATTGACTCTTAGTGATCACATAGATAGATTTTCTCTATGATGATCTCTCTTTAACCTGGTCCTTCAGCTCTTCCAATGGTGCCCTGATTTGAGCCTGATTATTAATCTGTTTTGTTTTGTATTGAGGACATAGACACACACACACCCCAGGCCTGGGACCAAAGCCAGGAGAGAAGGCACCATCTGTATCACTGGGAGGAAGCTGTTCCAGAGAATGGAAGCAGTGACAGAAAAGACATGATTCCTTGGTCTCACTAGATGACAATATTTAGAGAAGGGACCTGGAACTCTGCCTGCAGATAGCAGGTAGGCAGAAATAATGGGTTAAAGCCATGTTTTGAAACCCATATTCGACAAAGCCTATTTGCAGTTGTCAACCAGCATGAATGGCTTACAGGGCCAATTTCCAGAAGAGCCAGATCTGTTCTTATTGTCTGTGTGATCCTATATCCATACACTTCAGCAGTAGAGAGATCCTTTACAATACTGTCGCTCAGTGAAATTGAAACTCTGGCGAATGAAGGATCAGTGTCAAGTTCTGTTGCAGTGTCTAGCATGTTGCCAATTTTACCTGCCCATTTGTTGTTAGACAAGATCTTCCCATCCAATTTTGTGATTAGTGTCGTAGGGGTAACTCATTCATGTGGAGTGCACACACCAATCAATTCCACTTCCGGTCAAGCTTGACCTCTCCCCAGTGCATGGCACCACCTTCGCAGCCAGTATTAACATTTGTAGAATCTCCTCCAATGGCCTTCAAGCTTTTGTCAATGCCTTTCTTTTTGATTATCCGCAATCATTTGAGCAGGTTTTCCTGTTTTTGAGCCTTTCTCTGGAGTCAAATAATAAAGATATCTTCCACCCGGCTCACTGCACAAAGAATAATGTTCTTCTTTAATGGTACTGGGGAATTGTTGGTCTGAATTGTTTGCTTTCAGCATAACCTTAGTTGCATCTATACGGCCGTCGAAGAAGATGAATTCTATTTCGCCCTTCTTACAGAACTCATCAATTTCTTGATCTAGGGACTTCATAATTTTTTCCTGGGCTCTCTTGACTTTATTGAGGTCAACTACAAATTTCTTTTCTTCAGTGACCAAGCCAGCATCTATGAAGACAGTTGTGGTAATGGCAGCAATGGCCCATAGACCAACACCATAGCTTATGCTCTGCATAGCGACATTTGCTATTTCTAATCAATTGTATTCTGTCTTTTCTTTTGAGATAGAGGGCATGTGTGTTTGGTCTAAGGCCTCTTCATAACTTCTATCACATTCATCTTCATCATCAGTCGTCTGTCCTTCATTTTCATCATAAGAGATAATTACTTCATTTGTCAGTATCGAAATGTCTGGAATACTTCTCTACTTATATTTAGCAAGCCTTTGTCTCTCATCATCTTGCTGCTTTTGCCTTTTGACTAATTGTTTTTGCTCAGGTACATCTGGAAAACCAATCTGGTGAGATCCAAAAGAACCAATCTTGTCTCTCTGACCGTTAACAAAAGCAAGTTCCTTCAATGGTATCGTCGTCTCCTTAGGGCAGGTACAGTTAATGTGAGCTTCTTTTTTGCAACCAGCAGGGCAGCCGAATTCAGCACACAGAACAATTCGACACTTGCAGTTGAAGATGTCAAACAGTTTGTCAAGTTTCAGTGAAAGTATCTTTGACATCTAGCTTTTCTCTACCAAGAGATATGTTTTTGGCTTGATCCAGCTCTCTTGGATCTTGTTCAAGATTGTCACTTGTGAATTTAAAATAAGGGTCACAAAAGAACTGTTCGCTTGTTCCCACTTTTCAAGCACTTTTGGATATATGTCTCTTGCAAGACCAGCTGCTGGGTAGTTTCTAGCATCATCACTACTTTATTCTCTTAACAGAAGGCCATATCTGAGAATGTTTCGTAGTATTGGGGGTTCAGACAGCAACAAGTCTCTGCCAGTTCCAGTTATGTTACTCATATGAGTGAATGTTCCCAGTCTTGTTCTTTTTTTAGAAGCCATTACAGATAAACTTATCACACTCACAGGAAACGAGGCCAGCAGTATTAACACTCTCAGACAAAATAATGTTTAACAAAAAGAGAAAGACCACTGAACCTGTGAAATGAAACAAACAAAATGTTA
The DNA here is from genome assembly GCA_003457575.1 of Thermophis baileyi. Classification (NCBI taxonomy): domain Eukaryota; kingdom Metazoa; phylum Chordata; class Lepidosauria; order Squamata; family Dipsadidae; genus Thermophis; species Thermophis baileyi. Next base: position 247,352 of record QLTV01002662.1, read on the forward strand.
AAAAGTTATGATATTTATGTAGTTATTTACAAAGCACATCTAAATTATATTAAAGTAACCAAAATATCTTTACAATCCCCAAGGCATCGGAGCTCACACCTTTTGAGCCCCACTAATGTTTGGAAATTGAAAGTTGAAAAATTTGACACACCATCATCATAATTTGGGGTACATTTATTCAGTATATTCACGTCATATCTTTGTAGTTTCCTTCTTTAATAAATTGCCTTCTTTGTCTTTTATTATGCTTATCTTTGTATGAGAGTGTTCTTTTATTTATAATCTTGTCCTTACAATTTCATCATTGTGCAATTTCTTTGCATTATTTATTTAAATATAATTGCTTAATGCTTAGAGTGATAGAGTTAGAAGTGATTAGAAGAGATCTAGTTCAACATCCAGCTTAGTACAGGAGCCTCTAGAACTGTGATGGTGAACCTATGGCATGTGTGCCCGAAGTGGCACGCGGAGCCATGTCACCCGTTCCTCTTCCGGGTTTGTCACATGTGTGTGCGACGATCAGCTGGCCTTCATGCGTGCGGCAGTGCCGGAAACTGGAAGAGCTGGTCTTCCGTTTTCCAGCGTGAGCATGCACGCCGGCCAGCTAATCATCGCGTGTGCATGCGTGCTAGTAACCGGAAGACTAGCTGGCCGGCGTGCATGCACGTGCTGGAAACCAGAAGTTCATTTTCCAGCACGTGCATGCTCCCTGGGCAGCTCCTCTTTCAGGTTGCGGCTCTGACAAGTGCGCACGCTCCCTTTTCGGCACTCGGTGCCAAAAAGGTTCGCAATCACTGCTCTAGAACATGGGTGTCCAACTTTTGCCTTGCCTGATCCACATTGAGTAAACAGGAATTGTCTTGGGCCGCATATACCGGTAGTTCTTGATTTACAGCAGTTTGTTTAGTGACCGTTCAAAGTTACAACGGCACTGAAAAAAGTGACTAATGACTATTTTTCACACTTATAACCATTGCAGCATCCCCATGGTCACGTGATTTACATTCAGATGCTTAACAACTGGTTCATATTTATGACGGTTGCAGTATCCCAGGTCATGTGACCATCTTTTGTAACCTTCTGACAAGCAAAGTCAATGGGGAAGCTAGATTCACTTAACTGTTACTAATTTAACAGCTGCAGTGATTCACTTAACAAATGTGGTAAGAAAAGTTGTAAAATGGGACAAAACTCACTTAACAAATTTTTCACTTAGCAACATTGTGCTCATTCAATGTGCTCACTCACTCATTCAATTGTGGTCATAAGTTCAGGACTACCTGTAAAATATGTAATATAATTAATGAATATAAATAACATAATAACAAGAGACATGGTGGCGCAGTGCTTAGAATGCAGTACTGCAGGCTACTTCTGCTGCCTGCCAGCTGCCTGCAATTTGGCAGTTCGAATCTCACCAGGCTCAAGGTTAACTCAGCCTTCCATCCTTCCGAGATCGGTAAAATGAGGACCCAGATTGTTGGGGGCAATATGCTGACTCTGTAAACCACTTAGAGAGGGCTGGAAAGCACTGTGAAGTGGTATATAAGTCTAAGTCAGTGGTTCTCAACCTTCCTAATGCCGTGACCCCCTCCCCGCGTGTGCACGTTGCCAGGCGAGAAGCGATGAGGTGACAAAGGGGGCGTGGCACCAAGATGGCAGGCTAGCGTGCGCGGCCCTTCCGTCGGCGCCTGCACATTCGAGGTCCACCCATGCATCACACCGTCCCCAGGTACTCGTATGTGGACAGATAGAGGAGCAGTGTCTCGGTTCCTAAGACCATTGGAAATATATGTTTTCCGATGGTCTTAGGCGACCCCTGTGAAAAGGTCGTTCGACCCCCAAAGGGGTCGCGACCCACAGGTTGAGAACCGCTGGTCTAAGTGTTATTGCTATTGCTATTAAAAGTTTGTGATATTTCTAGCTGTCTAAGGCTGCATGCATGTTTGATCTTGTAAATGCATGTCTTCAGAACCTCTCATGTAGTAATAAAAAGGGAATTGCAACAAAAGGGAATTAGATGGCTTTTTTTCATTTTTCATGGGATGAGGTTGTAAATTCTTACCAGAAGGTAGAAGTAGTTTTTCATATCAATATCTTTAACAAATATCTAATCCCATCTATCTCACAAAGCAAAAGCAGCAACAACACCCAACCATCTTGAGACTCGAGATAAAATGCATTCTGGAATTCTGTAGGTACAAACATGAACTGGCACATGTGAACATTGTGTTTTTAATAAGTACCGGTAATTGATACAGTTTTTTTTAAGTTTTATAAATATGCAAAGATGTTGTCTTTTGTTTTAAAAATATGCTTACTTTTAATAAACCGTGCCAAATGAAATGTGAAAATGCAATCTCATTCATCATGGAAGAGTCTATATTTTCTCTGCACTTTATTATTTATTTATTATTATTTATTTCCTCTTTTTATTATTTTAAAAAATAACTCAAATAACATACCTAATACAGCTTCCTCCTCCTATTTTCCCCACAACAACTATCCGGGAAGGTGGGTTGAGTTGAGAGAGAGACAGAGAGTGTCTGGATGAAAGTTACCCAGTGGCTTTTATACCTAAGGCATATGTTTTGCCTCTGTGTGTGTCTGTGTGCTTGTGTGTGTACATATGTGTCTCTGTGTGTGTCTCTCTCTGTGTATGTATTGTATGACTCAGAGCTGTCTAATATAATCTTTTAGAGATTCCACATGTCTTTCCTAACTCTTATAATATGATCTTTTACTCATGAATTCAGCCACATACAGAAATATCTAGCATGGGATTATTTATATGAAAGAAAATTTAAAAATAAGAGCAGTGATGGTTACTTTTATTATTTCATACCACTCTGTGATATAATTTAAGATAGTTTTTACTAAGGTATTAGTAATTATGCTTTCCCTTTTTCTAAATACTTTGCAATATCACCAGCTAAAAGGCAGTTAGAAAATCAGGGTTAACAATCTATTTAGTAACTAAATGAGGTTCCTTATGGTAGTAATTTGCTGAAAGTTGTTGCATTTATAGCTTTGGTAAAGATACCTTAGTCAGTTTGCTACTCCAGGAGGTAGTCAGTCGTGTTGCTGTATGGCCATCTGTAATTTTTTGTGATATTTACAAAGACAAAAATATGTTTCTGGATTCCCATTTGTGTGTTTGCTTAATTAAGATTTCTACAGGTAATCCTCGACTTATGATCCTTATTGCGGGCTCAATTACGATTGTAAATTATGACAGTGGTTAAGCGGGCCACCCACATGACCACATCCGATTTGGCGACCTGCTTTGCAGCAGTCATAAAGAAAGTGCCATGGTTGTTAAGCGAACCTATTTTTCGGTATGGGCTGGTTTTGCCAGAAACTAGAAGTAAAACTCAGTCATGTAACTACAGGATATTGGAAATGGCCATAAATGTGGGCCAGTTGCCGAGCATCCAAAATGCAGTCATGTGACCATGTGGGGGCTGACCATCAGAACTTCAGATTGTAAATAGCTTTTGGGGGGGGGGGTCTGTTGTAACCCAGTTGAGGAATTCCTGCATTACCAAATAAGTCTTCCTTTTACAGAAGAAAAAATACTGACTTGCATGCAAGCTGTGGTGGTTATATGAGGGGTAATGAATGTAACACAGAACATATTCTGCTTGATTTCTTAGGTTTGTGAATTATAGTCCCATTCCGGAGGTATTTCTTATATATACTTTTTTCTAGGTTCCCCTCTGGGATGGTTTTATATGCCTTCCTTTGGTCTATAATAACTTGACTGCCAAAATATAGAAAACAACTAGATGGCAACAAAGAAATACTAAAAATGAAAACAAAACCTTTGCTGGTGTGTAGTGTATATTCAGAGGTTTGCAGCCCAGGTCTGATTGCTCTAACTTTCTTTATGCCTCCCAGATTCTTTGCTCCACCAGCTGGATGCAGGGTCTAAATCTGATTTGGAGAAAGTCTTTTCATGGAGAATGCTTCTCAACTCTGTATGAGAGATGTAGTCTGGGTAGAATGGAGAGGATATTTTTTGGGGGGGGGGAAGCAATGCATTTGCTGACTTCTGAAGAAAATACTTTTATGTGATGTGTGTTTCAAACTTGTCAGAGCAGTTTTCTCTCTGGCTTTGCATTCTTGTTAGCCCCAGGAGGAATTCTGACTCAGCTTCCTTGTGGGTACCCTGTTGTTGCTACAGTAGAGCCCCTCCCTGCCTTCCCTGAAGTGCTCTAGGCTTCAGAATCAAGAATTCAGGTTGAAGATTTCAGTAATGTTATTTTTTCCTCTTGTCTTCCAAAAGCAACATTTTAAAAATGCATCATAATTACTTCTGCTTTTTTTAAAATTATAGATTAGATCCCACATGTTCTCCCATTTTTGAAAGAACTTTTTTTTTTGGTTTTTTTTTTTCTCAGCTGTTTATATCCATACACTATAAATCGTGGTGGTGGGAGGAGAATTAACATGAGAAGGACTAAGGAAAAGTAATGTAATAAAAGTTCTAAGTAGGGATGTGTTTTGAATGTCTTGAGGTATTAGCTAAATAATGTTTGCAGCAGCAGTGAAAGCAAAAGGATATCGTAGGAAAGAAGGATTTGTCCCTGAAGTACCATCTGGTACTCAGAAGTACCGTCTAGAATTGTTTAGGCAGACATATATGAGCATCATTGTAAGCTGGTTCACGGTTTGGTATCTTTTAGCTTTTCAGTATACTATATCTTTACAGGTCAGACATGTTCTACTACATGAAGAGACTCTTGGATTGCTAAAGTATTTTAAATGGAGAGCGAGGGTGTGGTATGAGCAGAAACTGGTGAGCAAGCAAATAACTTCCTAGGGCCATTCTCATTAGTATACATTTTCATAATGTTTCCTAGTTTTGCCTCTGCAGAAGAGGTGGTAGTGTAGATGGTATCAGCACGCTACAGTAATTGTAACCTCTTTTTTCTGAGTCAAATTTTGACCTTGTGTAATAGTGGTAATTCCTTAACAGAAGCCAATTGGCAGCTATTGGAGGGCCCACAGAATCCATATTATATGCTCCAAGTGCTAAGAACCAGAATGTACATAGCTGGAGTGGACCCTCTGTATTTTTCAAATAGCCCCATGTAAAGCATGTTGCAGTTTTCCACCTGACAGTAATGAGGCATGAGTTACTGTTGCTAGGTCCTCCTATGGCATGGAAGGTCAAAACTGGTGCAATTGCACAACCATTCTGCGCAGACAATGGCAACACACATACATGGGGCTCCATTATTCTCTTGGTATGCCTTGGGGAAGAGCAGTTGGTTCGCTGCCATCCACATCTCATGGAGGAGGCTGTTTCATAGCCAGGGACACGAAGAATGTCCACTTTCTTGGTCTTGCTAAATGACATTGCTTCATTGAAGGAACATGGAATGTGTCCGTCCACTATTGCCCGATTTGGTGGGACCGGCAAAACCACTGGAAGCAGGGGGTCTGACACTATGCCATGTTGATCTTTAAAGGTGATAACCAGGACATGAATTGCAACAAGAAACTTACTAGGAGCCAATGAGGCTCACATGGCAGTAGTGTTACCTTGGTGTACTGAGAACCATGGATGGTTTCAAATATTGAAGCTTCCATATATTTTTTAAGAGCAACGCCGTGTGAAAAACATCACAATGGGACAACTTGGAAATGAGTAAGGCTGGACCGACTGAGTACAGCCTCTCAATCTAAGAATGGGTATAACTGTTGCATAAGATAGTTTTGTGCAAAGTCTCATAGGAGCCATGAGTCCAGGGGACTGTACTGATCGTAGTGCTTTTTAAGGTCCTTTTTGAGGAGTGAGTGTCACTGTTTAGTTTTCATTCATGAGCAACCTCAAAAGGAGCCTTATTATAGCTACCTGTTTTTTTAAAAAAATCCTCATATTATCCAGAACTATCACTGGCCTTTTCTTTTTTCATACTATAGCTGTATGAACTACGGTATATTAGTGGGGAAATGATTTGGCAAATATGCTTCCTATTGGTCAGATTTCTGCCACTTTAATTATCTGATAGAGAGAATTTATACTGTGACCAAGCTAGAAACTAAAATATGGAATGGTAAAGAAAATGATATTAGTAATTCAAAGACAAAAATAGGCACCTGGGTACATAGCTAACTTTTTCTAGATTAATGTAAAGCAGCCAACTTTTAACAAAATATATATATTTTGTAATAGCATGCACATGTCTTCAGCGTTGCCTGTAGGGGACAGTATTGTACTAAAGCATATTTGGAAAGATACAGTCTTTAAAAAAACCCTGTAATAATTTCTGTGCTGCACCAAATTACAGCTTTCACTTGAGCTGGAGTATATTTAATTATACAATGCATTGTTACTCTGAGTTGGCACTCGAGCTTAGTCACATAGTTGCAGCCAAGAAAAATTCTAAAAACCTAGGAAATCTTAAGATCTACTAGGTAAAAGTCATTATCAAGTCTAATGTAATAAGGAGAGACCGAACCTTGTGCAATTGCTGTTACTATTATTGTTTTGTCTTGTTTTGTCTTAAATACTGTTATACTGTGTTCTATATTATTGGGTACAAAGCACACAACCAATACTACAAAATATTTAGGGGTCGATTCCTAAAATGAATGAAAATTATTACTAAATGTAAATTATGAAACATGACCATGTAGTGAGCAAAGTTTGGAATGATACATGTTTAACATTGATTGCATTTCAAGCTGAGCTTTTTGTGCAATGGTTAGAGTCTCATCAAATTCTTTTATGAGACTACAGGGAATTACTTCTTAGAAAAGAGATTTAATATGTTTTAGTACTGTAAAAGATACTTCTTGGAGGTGATTCACAATTTTTTTCATGAACATTTATTAATATATGTGTATGAAATTTGGCAATTATGGATGCCTTTAATTGATACATTTGCTCCACTATCTGAAATACAATGTACTAATCGAAACCAGATTCTTAAATATTTAATGCTATGTAGTACTTCTCTATGGCAGTGAAAATAGACACTTGAATCCTATTTTAAATATTTTCAAAGTAGAATAATATTAATATTTAATTATTAACAAAATAAAATTAATTATTAATAAAATAAATATTAAATAGAATAATATTAAAAACAACAAATGTAAAGAGTTAGTCTACTAGACTGTTTCCATCTGTTTTCTTTTTTAGATGAGTCTAGATTAAGCAGATAACCAATATATCTAGAATTACATTGAAGTAGGTTAGATTATCCTCCCTCCCTCCCTCCCTCCCTCCCTCCTTTCTTTCTTTCTTTCTTTCTTTCTTTCTTTCTTTCTTTCTTTCTTTCTTTCTTTCTTTCTTTCTTTCTTTCTTTCTTTCTTCCTTCCTTCCTTCCTTCCTTCCTTCCTTCCTTCCTTCCTTCCTTCCTTCTTTCTTTCTTTCTTTCTTTCTTTCTTTCTTTCTTTCTTTCTTTCTTTCCTCCAATATACTAGACTATGTAGCAAATGGCTCACTATGACAATTACCAGTTTGTCATTTCTGGTTTCATCCAGATGGAATGACATATTTCTTAGTAATTTGTTCCTTAGTAAATTGTTTAGGTTATCAAAACAATTCCGTATTTAGCTGTAGGTGTCAGTTGGTGTCATCCAGTTCACTAGGAATGAAAAATGGATAAGGCCTGCCTGGCAACGGATGTGACTTTTATATGTGAGAGAGTGCAGGATTAGTTCTACAGTATTATTACAATGTGTTTGTTGTTGCTGCATTTTGGTACATAAGTTTGTGGTTCCAAGCTGTGATTGATGGATCAGTTATAAAGTTGCAAGACTGTTCATTTTAGGGTGCTGCTGTAGTGCAGAGAATTGAGGCAGTAACATGTTGGTATAATCTTGGTATTGTAGCTGCCAGCATAATGGGAATATTGGACTGCTTTATATAACTAAAAATAAGTGAAACTAAGGGGAGTTAAAATATAGAAAGATAATGATGGGAAGAACTTTACAGTTTTAAGATTAACATTTCAGAATGAAGGAAACATTAATTTGAACATGCAAATTTAATTCATGAATTATATCTTATTTGTTGGAACATATAATAAGCAGAAAACAAGACAATTTAATTCTTCCTGGACATCATTACGGTCACTTAGTTTCAATCCATTTGTGGCCAAATTTTGTGTCACAGAAAAATCAAAATTTAGCTGATTAACAAAAGTGTGATTTAATTCTAAGAAGAATTGGATGGAAAAGGGATTTTAAAAGATAGCATTCCATGTGACATGATAAATAAAGTGATTATATAGTGAACAAATGTTGTTAATAAAGAATCAGTATAACATTAGATAAAGGAAATTTCTCCTTCATATTGAATAACATGAATAAGTTATTCATGTCAGCACCGAAATAAGTGCGTGAGATATGAGTAGCATGGAAGTGGCTTGCTTTCTTGTGGGATGCTTTTTGACTTCCCAGTCTTGCCTATAGCTTTGAGAAATCCTGGTGGTCTCCCATCCAAATTCTAACCAGGCCCCACCTCCATTTGGCCTTTTACAGATAAGCTAAGTTTGCTATATTTGAAAGCAATTATTTTTTCATTGAGAGGGATAATTTGAAACTGCTGTATATTGGTTGCTGTTTGATATCTTAAAATTCTATTGCCTTCTTATAAGCAGTCATCCTAAGAAAATTATTGGGGTAACGTCTGAGTGTAAGTAGTAAATGCAGGTATGATTAAATTCCCTAAATTATAAATCTGATAGAATCTGATCTAACACTTAAAAACAAAAATAAATTATAAATAATTAGAAAGGAGTTTCATTTCAACTCCTCAACACAATATCGTCTCCAGCAGATTCATGTGTGATGTTTCTTTAAAAATACTGCAAGTGGGGGGGAAATCCAGCAAACTAGAAACATTTAATGCAGGATTGTTTCTCAAAATGAAAAAAAACCCAGCATTCTCTGATATCCAAAATAAATTTACCTTCCTTCAACTTCAACATGACTGTTTGGGTTTTTTCCCCCTCTCAAGGGCCCCTTGTGATGAGCTGTTCTCCCTCTTCTATTTGGCACTTTTTAATCCTGCTGTCACAGTCCAAACCTCCGGTTTTCCAAAAGTGCCATTGCTTATTCCAACTCATCCTAAGAAAACATTTGCTGTGTAGCAAACCAAGAATTAAACAATGCCTAAATGTATTTGATACAAGGATGCCAAGTTCCTGTGGCTCTAAAGTACTCTTTTGGGAACTTATAACTTTTAACCAAACATTTAAATATTACAAAAATTAATTAAAACATCACAGTATAGTAGTCTTTTTCTATGTGCATTGTTAACTGTAGTGCATATGGAATTAAATAATGGCAGTTGTACTACAGCCAGCTAAGTTTTATTTGTAAGTAAAACTCCATCATTTTTGCTTAACAGTGTGTAGTGTTTTGGATTGAGATTAGTTTGGAATTAGAAATTAGATTAGGAATGCGAAAATGGAGAGAGAGAAAAAGCAAAGGTGTCAACTTCTATTTTCAGAAATGAATCCACCCAATACATTGATTTAACTTTCCAGCTTAGACTCTGTCAAAAGCAGCTTGGTGCTTGCTTTTTCTTCTCTAGTTCTGTAGTGGCAGCTGTGCTTCCTGTAAGGGCAGAGGCTGACATGGCCCCTTCTGTGCCGTCTTCAACAGCTCCTCCTCCTTCTCCTCTGTCTTGCTTTCAAAACTCCCTGTGCATTTAGAGCCTGATCTTGTGCAGAAAATATCCCTGACATTTGAAGAGCTCCAGGGATTCAACGAGCATGCTCAGTCCTGGCCGACTGCTAGAAAGAGGAAGCTAGTTTACATAGGAGTCATACCAAGCATAGCCTGCATGTCAGCGCAGTTAACTTGCAGCGGGCTGTGAGGAGAATTAGCATGTCTTTGTCCTAGGAAGCCTGAGCTCTTCCAGGCCTTACCCTCCCCCAGCCGCAATCTCAGTGGCGACGGTGGGCATAACCTACTCTCCACTTTCTGCCTCCACATCTCGAGCTTCCAAAGGGGGATCTTATTTTTTTTTTTACCTCCCGCCCGCCTTTTTTTTTTTTTACAACCACTCCATTTTAATATACTTTTGTTTTGATTAGTCGGAGGCTGGGCCTTGAGGCTGGTGGAGCTTGGGAAGGAGCCTGGAGCATTTATTTGCCTGTGTTCTCGCTGCTGTTGCGGGGTGAAAGCAAGCAAGCTGGTCTTCTTTGCTAGCCCACTAAATGCTATTTATGAAGATGGACCTGTTGAATTACCAGTACTTGGACAAGATGAACAACAATATCGGCATTCTCCGCCAGTATGAAGGTAACTTATGATGCCTGTTGCCTGTAGCTCCCCCCCCTTTTCCTTTGTAAAATCTCTGTTAAGTTTCCTCTGACTTGGAACCTTTGCTGTGGGGTGATTCCCCTTCCACGTCCCTACCATTGTTCCAGAAAGAAAAAATCATTTACAATATTGACTCTTTTCAATTAGAAAGATGGGGTCTTTTTTCTTTGCATTCTGTCTCAAAGTGGGCACAAGTTGCATCTTGCAAAGGCAGCGAATATCATTATAGATGAAATGTTTATTTAGTTGTGTCAGAAGACTTTGATTTTCTGTTTCTGTAGCCTCTGACAGTTTTCCTTTGCCTGGATGGTTTTTTCTTGACGATATACATGACTTCTACATGCTTCCTTTCTACATTAAGTACAGATGAGCGGCAACAATGGCTGAATGCTAGGGTGGCAAGTTGTTTTTGTCTCATATCAGTTGCTGGTTTTAGGGCATAATAAAGTTTTTTTTTAATTACTGGGCTCCAGGAATTGAAGGGTGTCTGTATTACAGAATACAGAGTGGCCCTTTGTTTGACTTCTCATTTCCTGTACAGCTCTGAGAAAGCTCTGACATGGAGAACCGACTCCCCTCCCCTCCCCTGGTCCCACGTCTCCTCCCTCAAGGTCTGCTCAGCAGTCTGCCCCTCACCGTTAAAAGCTACACAGCTGCTGGAAACCAGGCATTCTGGCCATCTTCTAGCTGATTCTACCTCTCTTTCTTTTAATCCCCATATGTGTGCTTTACTGATATGGATTTTTTTCCTCACCAACATACAAACGCTACAGTGGCATTACCTAATCTCACCCCTATCCCAGTTCTGATTATAAGGGAGGCAGAACTTTACTGCTTTTTAACAAATTCAGTTTTAGTTTGAAAAGGCTGTAATGGCAAGGGAAGGAAAGGAAAGAAAGAAAGAAAAGAAGGAAAGGAAAGGAAAGGAAGATAGACATCAGTAGTTCTGGTTAGCAGTAGGGCTGTTTTTCTGTTGGCTTATGTGCAAAGTACCAACAGACAAGCTGACACACAAACATTGCACAGATCTCTCAATCTCTCTTTTCCGGTTTTTCAGTTTGAAAGTTTTCCACTATTGTTTGGAGAGTTCTTTGTTTAATAGAGATCTGTGAAGAATTTGTTGAGGATAGCAAAGTATAAATCTGCTAAGAATAGGAAAAGAAAAACAAATGAGAAAGCTGGCAGCGAAATGCTGGCCTGGAAACATGTCAGCTGAAATAACAAGGCCTGCCTTTTCAATAAATTGGATACTCCTCAAAATGTATGTCTTCAATCTCCTGCTTTAAAATAGCAAATATTAGAGATGACTGTGGGAGAAGAGGATATCTTACCCTAGATGCTTTCAGAGAGTTCTTGTTAAAACCTTTCTCAGCCTGGTACCTTTCAGATGTCCTGGAAATTCTGAAAGCTGGTGCCCCAGGACATCAGTTGGGGTACCAGGTTGCAAAAGGTTAGGCCGTCCTTTACAGGTTTGCCAGCTTCCTTTTTTATAAAAGTTGATGCCGTGGCAAGACTTGCTAATAGTATTTCCCCTTTAAAGAGCCTATTGTTTGGGGGGAGTGTTACTGCTCTGTAATACTTTTCCTCTTGATTAAAATCAAGAAAAATACAACTATGCTTAAACATTTAGAAAATGTAAATAAAAACAAAATAAGTTTATAAAGCATCTGTGGGTGTGTACATTTTCTTCTGCTTTAAAGATAGCATTAGCAATAGCACTTAGACTTATATACCGCTTCATAGTGCTTTACAGCCCTCTAAGCAGTTTAAAGAGTTAGCATATTGCCTCCAACAATCCGGGTCCCCATTTTACCAACCTTGGAAGGATGGAAGGCGGAGTCAACCTTGAGCCGTTCAGAATCGAACTCCTGAAGTGAGCAATGAGTTAGCCTGCAGTACTGCTTTCTAACCACTGCGCCATCACGGCTCTACTACGTGTTCTTAGAATAGGGAAGGATCTTCCATGCTACTGTCTTACAACTCATCCTACTGCAGTTGACAGTGTATACATGTACAGTCAAGATGAGTAAGATCATGAGAAAAATGTAATAATTTTTAAACATTTTAAATTTCACTGTCTTAGTAAGAGATAATTGACTCTCTTATTGGAGGAGAGAGAATAATGTGCACCTTTTTTTCTTCCTTAGACAGATGTTCCCCCAACATGTTGGGCTGCAGTTCCATTTGCCATGCCTAGGTACTGTTAGTTGTGGGCCAGTGCATTTGGAGGGTATGAGCTGGGAAAGTTCCCTCTTAAGCAATTAAAGAATATACTACTTCAGAAATAAACACTGTCCCTGTTTTTTTATTTAAGAATTATTTTTGAATGTACACATTTATTACAAGAGAGGGTTATGATGAAAAATTAGAATTGCAAAATTTTTTGAAGGAAAAGTATTTCCTAAAGCAAAACTAAACATATATTTGAATATAAGCTTCTGAGGCTGTTTAATATCTATTCTGCTCAGTTTGGGAAAAAAATTGTCTTTGAAAAGGAACATAGTCTATTAGGTTATTATTAACACAAATGTTTCCAGAATAGGTCCTGGAACATTAGAAGACTTTCCAGAAGAGAGAATCATCTTTCTACTAGAAGAAAATGGAGTAATAGAGTAACAGAGAATTCTGGAACTCTTCAGATAACTTTAGTGTGTGGGATTTTCCTTGTGGAAAATATACTAATATACATAGAAAACACATGAGGACCATAAAAGTGAAACACACTCTTCTGGATAGTATTCCTTTATGAACGTAGATTTTAAAGTTGCCTCAAACTGGGAAATGAGCAGCATATAAATTAAATAAATAATAATAAATTGCAAGTAAACTCTTCAAATACTTCCAAGCAATCCACCTTCTTTCTTGCCTGCTGTCTATGCAGTTGTTTGCTTGAATTAGGGATCCAGATGTCTGAAAGAGCACTTTTATTATAGGGATATTGCAGTACTCCCACAAGTAATAGATTGTTTCTTGTTGCAAAGTATTCTCATCCCTTATCCCCACCTCCACTTAAGTGAACTTTATAAATATCAGTGCCATAGGAGGGGAAAAATAGTACTGCAGTATAGAAGGTGAATGGGAACCACTGCAGCAGTGGGTTGCTCCCAGTTCGGACCAGTTCTTAGAACCAGTAGCACCGGTGGCGGGAGGCTCCGCCCACCCACCCGGGACACTTCTGCGCATGCGCAGAAGCTAACCCATTCTGTGCTACAGATTTTGTTTCTAGAAAGCCTGGAATCCAATTGGGTAGAGCTTCTGATAATTGACAGGAGTTTGGGTATACAGACATCCCAGTGACTGTGTTCAGAGCAGTAGTGGGTTCTAAATCCCTTTGCTACCGGTTCGCGCGTGTGCTCGCGCTTGCAACGCTTCTGCGCATGCGCAGAAGCTTCTGTGCATGCGCAGAAGTGTCTTGCATACTCGCAAGTGTGCGTGCGAACCGGTGGCAAAATATTTTACAACCCACCACTGAACCAGTGCCCTATTAGTACTCCCTGTGCCATTTTTTAAAAATATTCACTTTTATACATATTAGTGGAGGGCTCGTCTGTTTTCCACTTCAAGGGCAAGACTGCTCAATAGGCTATATGGCAGTTTTCTTCTTTCGTTTTTCCAGTATTGCAAAGCAGGCCCAGTCCTTGGTATTCAGCCATATAGACAGCAGGGTTTCTTTAAAAAAATAAATAAATAACCAAGCTGTTTTTTGCTCTGGTCCCATGTTGTTATTGCAGGACCTCATAGATCCTTCACAGGATTAATAGATTGGCTATGATAATAGAGGGACAAGCATACTAAAATGTAGTGGGAGACACAGTGAACTTTTGAGCACTCAGGATCATGTTAACAGTGTGTCTACAAATAGCACCAGATTTGAACCTTGCCAAGTCGTCTTTGATGACCTTCCTATGAACTTTGTATGGCAGTTGGATAGGTAGTGGCATATGTTAGAGGATGTAACTCCAAGAAAAGTGCTGGGTGAGGTTGTCTCCCCTTTCTTAATTTACCCAGAATTTCTCAGGATCAGGAAGGGGTTTTTTTGGGGGGGGGGGGAGTTAAAATGGCAGATGATGTTGCTGCTTTGCCCTGTTCTTTGTTCTGGAATATAGGAGGTACTTTTTAATTTAAAAATTTAAAATTAGGCCAAGATAGGCAGTAATGCAGCTGATATTTGTACTTTCGTGCCAGCTGCTGAAACCAGGACTGCATAGTTCCAGTTATTGTTTTGTTTAAGTTTATGAAGTTATGACATGCTACTTTGTAATGACAGAAATGCATACTACTGGCTTCATCTCTTTTGAAATACGAGTTCAAGCCAGAATCCAGTGAAAAACTTGTTGTATAGCTGTGTAGGAAGAACTGTTACATTTATTACACGTATCATCTTTAAAATGAGATTTGTATTCATGGACTTTGTTGTGAGAATACAGGTTTTTTGAGAGAGATCTCTACATTTCAGTAGTAATTTTCATGAATTCATTCCTACTGATTTTTATCCAATTATACGTAAAAACTGTAAAACACTGCAAATTTTGCGTGCAGTCCAATAGAAAAAGATCTGTAGAAAGAAATGGGAACTGGGCAAGGCAGTGGAGCATCCATGCTATATTTATGTTCATTCACCTTAAATGGCACTTAAGGTGGAAAATAATGTGCTAGATGTTGAGGTTTCAAGGGTCCATACTACAATACACTCACTAACTTTTTATTTTTTTTATTTTTTTGCAAATAGAGCAGAATTGGAGGGATGGTATTGCTTCTTCATCAACTAATGGCATTTTCTGCTTCTCTCTCTGTACTTGGGCCCTTCCACATGGGGCTTTGGCACTGCTGCTAGGTTGCTGCCTTATACCAGAATTCATATCCTATTATTCACTTTGGGGAATGACGGTTCATTTTCTTCTGGTTTGGCTGTGGCATAGCTTAAATTACAACAAGTCCGTTTTGGACCATTGTTATTCATTAGCAAGAATTCCTGCCAATCTGTGCCTTGTGGCTTGGTGGCCATTTTGCTCCAGAGCACCATGGAATCCTTATATCAGAATTCCAGTCGTTTTACAGGAAGTCAGACTTTATTTTTGTCTTCACCTTGAAGATTCATATTGGAACAATTTACATCACTTGTGTGATTGCAGTAACTTAAAATAAAATTTCACATCCATGAAATTTTAAAATACACCATAAAGCAGGATAAGTGAAAAATAAATGTTACAAGAGATCTTTTCTATCTGTAACCTATAAATGAACTTCTTTATAAGCATGTGCCATTAGACTGAACCATTCCTGTGTTTATCTGGACATGATGGAGTCTGTCCTCCTTTATTCCAGTTATTTTTTGTAGTACAATATTCTTGGAATATGACGAGCAAGAAATAAGAAATGGGATAAGTTGAGACAATTCCCTTTAGGCATGTTTTGAGGCCCCAAATAGTGTTATTTCTAGTACATTTTATATAGACAGACTAGAAAACTGAATTTTATAACAAAAGAAATTAGATCCATATGTGAAGATCAGAACCACTACTTTTTCCCTCCATTTTTGCATGATAGCTCATATTACTTAGTTGCATATTACATAATTGCTTCGCTTGCTTCCTGTAAGGATGAAGCATTAGTTGGCTGCAAACAACATTTGGCAGAGCTATACAAATTAAACAGTTTTGTCTCTTTCTTCCAAGGCAGCCCAGCATACAGATATTTGAGGAGGAGGAGAAGCGTGAGATCTAATGTGCATTGAGCAGTTTGTTTAAAGGCTTGTGAATTGCTATCTTGCAAGTCTAATTTGTTAATAGAGTTTAGCTTCTTTGTATATAAATTGAATATTTTTAGATGTTTGATGAACTTTACATTCAGGAATTGCCTTTGCAGGTTCAGATTTACACAGGAAAAATAATGCCTCTCTTTTCATTGCTTTAGTGACTTAAACAGTGCTGTTGTTTTTAATGCCAGAGAGGGGGAGGGAGGGAGGAAGAGACAGACAGACAGACAGACAGACAAACAGACAGACAGACAGACAGACATGATTCACTCACTCTGGTTGTTTTTCTTATTTAAAATACAAAGTAATTTTGGACATTTAAAAATGTTGATTCATTATGATATTTTATCCTTGTGTGCCTATTATAAGAAGTAACAGTTGTCATTGTTCTCTAGAATTGATTTTCAATTGATATATTTTATGTTACTATTCCAAGTATGCATTTCCATAGAAACTAAAAGTTGCAGTTGAAATTTGTTGGGTTTGATTTTTTTTTAAGTTAGGTGTGTCATATACAGTGTACATGTACTTCCAGTTGTGCATAAAAGTTGCCTGTTGAAACATTGGAATTGTTTAGCACACCCACATTGTTGGGATGAGAAAGTTGTGTGGCTGCTTCTAAGTGAATGTAAGCATCCTGGCTTCTTGAATTAGATGCAAATAATTATAGCATGGAAGGAAATTCTTTCTTGGATGCTTAATCTGGCTTAATAATTTTAGATGTTCTATGCTAACATCTGGTGTGCATTGCTTCTGTTTAGTTCCCCCATCTCATCCCCAGCTTGCCTGCTGTGGCATCTTAGAAAGCTATCACAATCATTCTGTGGTTGGCTTAAATTAAATCACATGGAGCCAGCTAAAAGAATGCTGACATATGCAATTTTTATACTGAACACAGTAAAACCACAGGTCAGAGTTAAAAAGAATTTCTAACTGTGTCTAGACTCCAGGCTACAAAATTAAGAAAAATGTCATAGCATAAAATTGTATATGTTGCAAAAAGATAGATATCAAAATTTGAAAAATGTGAAATGTATTTAACAAAAATATAACATGCTAATGAAGGTAAATTATACATGTCCCAGAATCACATAGTCACAAAACTAGAAGGGACCATAGAGATCAGTGTAACTAACCCTCTTCTCAATGCAAGATCACCCATGTAGAATGCAGCTGCAGGATCCCTGGCAGACTATCCACTGTGTGCTTAAATATCTATATTCAACCGATGTTTTTGATATTATGGCTGGTTGCACAATCAGCCAGGTGTTTAGATTGGATTTAACATTTTTGTCTTACCCATATAGTTTAATATAGGGATAGTTTAATAATATTAAAGATATTGTTGGAGGATGTAAACTGTTCCAAGTAAGGCTGTCTTTTGCAACATGTTTTGTCAATGCTGATGATGTTCAAGTGGTGTTCCAGATATTTTGGAATTGCACCCAAGAAGCACTATTTGCTTTCTTAGGCCATAGTTGCTCTACTATTGTTTTACAGGTCTTTATATTTTGTGACTTTCTCCAGTACTCCCCCCCCCCATTCTGCTGTCTCTAGGTATCCATTATCCAGACTTTTTTTTTCTTTGTTATTGATAGTTGTTAAGACTGGGGAGTTGTATGTTTGTCTGTTTGATTTCTAAAATCCCAGAGCATATTAGTTTCTTACTTTTCTATTCCTTTGTCTGTTTTACGGTTCCACCAGTTCTTGCTTGTAGGCAAAGGGTATTTCTTGCAGTTGTTGTTACTATTATGGTTCGTTACACAGTCAGCTAGATGTTCAGACTGGATTTGGAATTTTTGTCTACCTATCAAATCCTTTCCAAAGATCTGGGATAGGTAGATCTGGATGTTTGATGGTAGTTACAGATATCACTTGCAGGATGGAAGCTGTTCTGAGTAAAGCCACCTTTGCAATTGACTGATGATGAATTTGTCAATGCCAATGGTATTCAAGTGGCGCTCCCATTGTTTTGGATGATATTGGTGATAATCAGCAGCAGCAGCAGCATAACAATGTGAAAGCACAGCTGCCAGTTTTTAGTTGGTAGTGACCTTCATACGCAGCAAGCTCTTCCCAAGTACCTAGGATGTCATTATATATCAGCGTAGTATATGTGTGGATCCAAGCAGTGTAGCCTTTTATAATTAACAGATGGAAATTTTGTTAATGTTTAGGTTTTCTAAGTGCTGTTCAAATTCTTTTGGTATGGCACCCTGTGTGCTGATAATCACTAAGACCACCACAGCTAGTTTGTGCCATATGATGATTATTATACGTTAACCTTTTAAATCTTCTTTATATATATTTGATAAATTAAATTTATACATCTCATCTAAAGCAACTCTTAGTACCCTTTTTTGGTCATTGATATTCAAGTCCTTTTTCTTGTTTGATGAAGTACTTTATAATGGTTTCGGCTTTGTTTATAAGATATTGTATAAAATATTACCTATTTATTCTGCTGTATATTTCCAACGTACAACTGAGTGTGTGTAATTAATGTTATAAAATGCGGTGATAGAAAAAACAGTGTAAAGACATTCTAAATGAATTAAGAACTGTCATTAGCTATACAGTAAATCCGCAATAAACTAGAAACATTCTTTGTTTTAGAAATACTACCTAAAAAATCCTAATAAACATAGGATTTATGTTTTGGAAAACATAAATTGGAAGTTCCAAGCAAGACTTTTCTGATTTTCTGCTGCATTTATCCTTAAAATGATACTGGATATTTCTAAATTAATTATTTTCCATTCACCATAGAAGATGTGCAGTAGAATAAAAGCCCACTTTAGGTCGTATAACTTACTTGATATTAAATCCCTGCTCAATATAACTTGTTGACATGAAGCAAAATTTAGGAAAACCAAAGAAAAGAGCCAGATCTATTTCCCATAATTCCAGATTTGAGCATGAGATTAAACCAGTTTCTATGCTATCAATTTCTTGCCGTGTCAAAAATCAGGCTTACCTTTTCTTATTCCAGCTCCAACCCCTTGACACTGTTCTAATGTAGGTACCACAGCAAATTCCCCATAATCAATAACACTTGGCAGCCACAAACAAAAAGGCAAAAAATGGAAGTCTCAGATACAAGTTACTCTCTTCTTCTGCATGTATGACAAAATAAAATCATAATTATGGGAAAAGATATTGTAGTTCTTATGTCACACGCGAGAGAATGAGGCAAATGTCATTGGTTTTTTTTCAGACAGCATGTTTTGTCTGACATAAATTAAATATGACTCATGTGCAGCTGACTCAGTGGCCAAAACTGGGGCATCTTCCATCACCTTGCATGGCTGTGGCTATTTTCCATGAAGTTGGATTATAAAATTGATAACCTGAGGCTGTAACAAACTTCTATTGTTCCCTTTCTGTTACCATCCATGAACTCAGCTTTCTCTGGCAGTAGTTGGGACTGAACAAAAATCAATCCAAGGAACACGAACTCCTATTCATAAGATTCATTAAGAAAAAGATTTAAAGTGACACTCTTGATTTCTGTTCTATATTATGTTTAGGAGCTGGGGCTATTTCAAAGAGTAAATTGGTACTTCTTAATCCCCCAAAAGGTATTTACATAAAAGATTTTGTGGCTAGGTGTCAATATCCCAACTTTTCTTAAAGACCACACAGCGAGTTCACAAGTCCTATTTAATTTCACAATTTGGGGATCTAATATTACTCATATATGAGCTGGTGAACTTGTAAGCTGAAATAAATATACGCTGCAATCTATGTTTAAATGAATTCTGTTTATGCGATTTCACCTTCTTCCTTCCCTGCTCCTAATGGGCAGAAGTAGAACAAATTAAAATTAAAATTAACACCTGAAAATAGAATGTGCTTTAAGTAACATTTCCCAGGTCCTGCTTATGTAGTTCCATCAAGAAAGCTTAAGAAATTGGCTATATAGTATATCATCAGCTGATACCCATGAAAAGTCCTTAAAGCCAAGACTTAGTTTTATATATGTTTATCTGTCATAAAGTTTTGGTGAAAACAATCCATGAAATGAATCACAAGGAAATGGTCTCTAATACAGGCAGTTTCCCCCCCCCCTCGGAGTCTGAATCTGCAGGGGGAAGATGAGCTGGAACAAGAACTGACAGAGAGAGGCTGGCTCCGTTGGCCTTGGAGGAAACTGGGGGAGGGCAGAGTCAGTCCAGGCAAGGCTTTTCTGAATTAGTAAGGCCTCCAGACCCAGGGAGAGCTCAGGAGAAGAGCAAGACTACCTCCTCCTGGTCCAAGAGCAAGGAGGAAAGAGAGACGGCGAGATCAACGCAGATTGAGCCGGCTACAAGGGAGGGGAGTGCCCCTCCCCCTTTCACAAGGCACACCTGGGGACTGAGATGTAAGGAGGTGCTGGTGGGAGGGGCATTTGTTGGGAACAAGCGTTGAATCTGTGGAGCCTCATGTGCGCTTGCCAAAGCCTGGACGCTGAACTTCTTGCTCTGGTTACTGTTTAGCTAACCTGGCTTATTGGACTGCTGGCCCTGGTTGCTGTTTGATTAACCTGGCTTATTGGACTGCTGGCCCTGGTTGCTGTTTGGTTAACCTGGCTTACTGGACTACTTGCAGCCAGTAGTTTCTGAAGGTTCGTGTCAGAGCTTTGCTCCAGGACTTGTAGTGAATGTGGGAACGTTTGGGGCACAGTTGGAGTAATAAAGGGCAGTTAGACCTGTTCTCTGGTTGTGTTGCTTTCGTGCCACGCCCCAGGTCATCACAGTAGTCCTTGACTTATGACCACAATTGAGCCCAGAATTAATGTTGCTAAGTGAGAAATTTGTTAAGTGAGTTTTGCCCCATTTTACAACTTTTCTTGCCACATTTGTTAAGTGAATCACTGCACTTGTTAAATTAGTAACCCGGTTGTTAAGTGAATCTGGTTTCCCTATTGACTTTGCTTGTCAAAAGGTTGCAGAAGGGGATTACATGACCCCAGGACACTGCAACAGTCATAAATGTGAGTCAGTTGTCAAGCATCCAAATGTAAATCACATGATCATGGGGATGCTGCAACGGTCATAAGTGTAAAAAATAGTCAATTTTTTCGTGCCGTTGTAACTTCAAACAGTCACTAAATGAACTGTTGTAAGTCGAGGACTACCTATAGTCTGCTTGTCTCATTGTGTAGTAGCACTACTACTTAGTAGTAGTGATATTACTCACAGAATTTTACTTTTTGATACATACTATAATAGGTAGCTTGTGCTTTAGGAAAACAAATGGTAAATTCTTTTATGTCCTAGATCTGAACATTAAATTTTACATGTTTTTTTTACAATCTTTCTTTTTTTTTTTTATGGTGTTTGTTTGGATTTGCCAGTGTAAAAATTTCCAAATTGAGAACAAAGTGATTGGCTATAATTAATTTCCTGCTTTTCCTATCAAATTTAGAAACGGTGTAGAAAATGTAAATGCTCCACAAAACAGAACAAAACAAGATGACTTGATAAGTACTGAGTCTCAATATAGGAATTTTGGTTATTTGAGTAGCCACTAATAGCTTTTCACTTTTCAGAAAAAATCTTTGTAGCTTTTGTAAATCCAAGTTAACTTTTATCCTCTAGATTTGCATGTGGCTGTAAACCAAACCTACTGGTTTAATGCATGTAAGATAGTATCCACCATACTTTTTAAATAAAGAAATTATATCCTTTCATATATCAGTTTGCTTTTTACAGAACAATTGAGAGAATTGCCTTTTACTCAGTAGAAAAGTGATAAATTCACCCTTCCTTTCAACAGGCCTATTTTTAAATAGCCACTACAAAGAAAAAGCCTGACATGGAAGGTCAGTAATTGATACTAGATCTAGATTTTAGCATTTTTGTTTAATATGAATTTCTTACAACTTTGTTATTGTTGGTTTCATGATTCCTTTCTTGTAGAAACATCATAATGTCACAGAAGAAATGGTTCTTTTCAACATGCAAGAGTTTGTGGCTGGTTTTGACTTTTAGCTATTTTTTACTCTTACTTAATATTAGTTTGAATATTATTTTATTGACTTTTTATACATTAAACATCATGCCACTCACATACCAGTAGATGTTAGCAATATATTAAAGCTGATCTGAGAGAGATACAAATCTGTATTTGTTCTTAATAGTTTGTAACTCAACTAATTCTCACATCTGCTGTCTTTCTTTTCTTCTGCTGCAGTAAAATAATGTAAAGTGCTTTGAAGTTGACCTTCAAAGAGATGTGTTTAAATTACTGTGATTTAGAAGAAATTGTCTAGAAAATGATGGATAGTCTTATTTTCTAGCGTTTGTTTTTTCTATAAAATATTGATAAAAATGATGGTGATGGAAAAAAGTAATCTAATGCACAATATTGTGTTTCCTTCAAAAACAGCAATTTACATTGTTATTATCTATAAAAAGAACACATTTAGTTTTCAAGGATACAAAGTGTTTAAATAAGTACTATGCTAGATGTGGCAGCTAGTGTGATTAAACTATCTTTTGAATTAATATATTTGAATTTGATTCCAAACTAACAATTCTTACAGAATTTATCCTAGGAATGATTCCTAAGGCAATATAACATAAAAAGCAATTAAAATCTAATAAATAACATTAACAAATAATGTTAACAATAAACAGATAACTTAAAATATGTAACATTTAACATACTTTGGTTAAAAGAATGTTGTGTGATAATATGAAAGGCTTTTGGAAATAAAAATTACTTAAATATGACAACACAAAATGAATGTAAGGTGGAGGGAGATTTCATGAAAGAATGAAATGATATTTGCCTGGCAATAGAAAAATAACAGATTTATTGTCAGGCCAGTCTTTGTAGGGCTTCCAAAACTGGAGTGTGTGTTTGTGTGCTTCTACTAAAAAGTGTGCTATTTATTTATTTATTTATTTGTTTGTTTGTTTGTTTGTTTGTTTGTTTGTTTGTTTGTTTGTTTGTTTGTTTGTTTGTTTGTTTGTTTGTTTGTTTGTTGGTTGTATTTCTATGCCGCCCAACTCCCGAAGGACTCCGGGCAGCTTACAACTGGGACTCAAATAGCCATCTGCCATAATTCAGTATTCAAGGCCTTTGGTGACTATTTTGAATAGGTTAGAATATTTGGGCCCAATTCTTGAAATGCTCCATAGGTTGTTACCTACTCTTTCTGTTAGGACTTGAATAAGTTGAGGCCTGAAAGAGAATTTTTCACTGGCATTCTGTGACCTTCTCCGATGTACTGCCCTGAGAATCCAAAGTATGGGTATTGGCTCCGCCAATACAATATAACAAGATAACAAGATAATATGCACTAATATATATCATGCTATAGAAATCCAAGCAGGGGATCACTGGGGCATGGTTCACTGAATTTTAGCTCTTTTAGTCAAATAGAGTTTAAAGGATACTTGTGTTCCCAGGTTATAAACATAATCCCTTAATAGAAGTACAGTTTGTTCCAGAACAGGTTAAACTCCATGCACGAAGATTAATCAACTGCTCGCTAAAGGTGCTTCCATCTTGTTTGCAATTGGCTTCACTTTATTGGGAAAGCCAATTTTATCCATTCCCATGGCCAGACTCTGATGAAGCACTTCTACTGCCTTTATTATTTTTATAAAAAAAATTCAAGATGGCAAACATACCTAATAATCCTTCCTCTTCCTATTTTACCCACAACAGCAAACCTGGCTGGAGAGTAACTGTCCCAAAGTCACCCAGCCAGCTTTCATGCCTAAGGTAGGACTAGAACTCAGTCTCCCAATTTCTAGTCTGATGCCTTAGCCACTAGACTAGACCAAACTGGTTCTATTTCTGTTATTTTATGTATATGCTAAATATGGGAGATAAAATGCATACCATGGACCAGAAGCATACATCACATGGTATAATGCATAAAACTTCAGTTATACACATTTACAGAATAACCAAGTATGAATGGAATTCTCACAAAGCTTTAATGCTCGTAGCCATCTCAGATACCGTCTTAAGAAACAATAATGCGGTTGATAATATCAAAAGCCACTGAGAGTTCAAGGAATAAAAACAAGATTGTATTCTTCCTGACTTTTTCCAGTAAAGGGTCTTCCCTTTACTGAGGGAAGCTACGATAGCTATTTTAGTGTCAAAACCAGGTCCTAAGTACCAGCTGAAGTGGATTTAAAAATTTCACCCACAAAATTCATTCTTGTGGCCTTAGATCTTAAATCCACTTAAACAGCTTGTCCTGGAAGGATATTAATTGAAACATTTGCTACTGGGCTAGAAAGAAAGAATATTGTAGCATATTTATCTGTGGTTATGCAATGGTAAAGCCAAAGTTAATTTCATCAATATTACATTCCTTTGTTAAATCCAAGGTGGCTGGCCTTACAGAAATATACTAAGTCACCAAGCAGTGGCCTTAATGCTGCTAAAAATACAGGTTATAACTCGCTGTTAATTTTGCAATTCTACTCTTGCATAAATTTTTCTTTGAAGTAGAAAAAGCAATGATTAAGCTTTGATTACTTTCACTTAGTGACAGACAGATCTTTGATCAGTTTAGCTTTTGTGTCTTTTGTTCAAACACTTTCTTGGAACTACAGAGAAAAACCCAAGGAGGATTCAGGGCTGCTTAAATTCTGGGAAAGCTGAGGTAATTTGGATTCTATTGCTATATAATGCATACTTCAATGAATAAGCAGACTTGCTCACCTGTGATATTTTACTTTCTAAAACTATAGGCTTAAAGTGTTTATATTGAGATCAGATTCAAAGACCAAACAGAGAAATCTCATAATCTGTATTTGTAACTGCACAATCTAAGATGTGATCTAAAATAATTTATGGTAACTATTTATTCAAACAAACTAGGTAAAATAAATTTCCATAGAATAGCCACCATTAGGTTTTTAATAGTCTCTTTAATTTATCATGGACATCAAGTAAAATTGAAAGATATAGGCCTGCCTCATGGAAAAGTTGAATAATGATTTTGATGTGCATTTTAATTTAGGCCAGTAGATACATGTATTTTACTAGTTATTCACTGATGGAAATTTGTATTCATTGTCTGACCCTTGTAAAAAACAGACACTGTTTCTGTATAGAATTTAACATTTATAAGTGCATCAGGAATTTCCACTGAGTCACAGAATGCACAAGGTTTGTTACACAGCATGTTGCAGTAAAATCAAAATATATTTTGAAATAAATTTACTGTGCAAATTTTTTTCCAAAATCCCTATCTAAAAAAATTCTAATCTAGTTGTTAAAGCTTCAGGCTAGAAAGTAAGTGATTATGAGTTCAAGTCCTGCCTTAGCCATGAAAGCCAGCTGGGTGACTTTGGACCAGTCACTCACTCTCAGCCCAACCCATCTCATAGGGTTATTGTTGTGGGGAAAGTAGGAGGCGGAAGGAGTATTAGGTATGTTCACCACGAGTTATATATGAAAAATAATAAAGGCAAAATATTAAATAAATAAGTAAATTTGCTTTGAAAACCATTTCAAAATCCAAATGCAATAGCTTTATTAGGACAATGTAAGTTTTATATAATAGTTGCAAGGTTCTAAGTTTTGAAGCACTATGTGGATTATTGTTTTATCTTTATAAACAATATATTTCCACTGTAATGAACACATTTCAAAATTGCTTTCATGGCTTAAGATTTCAATGCTTTCAATGCTTACTTAGTTTCTAAGCATTGATAACACAGTAATTGTCATGAAATGTATGTAATGGTTGAAATTCCAACTAATTCTTATAGAAACTCATGACAAAGAAGTATGTAAATCTGAATATTTTTTGAAACATAAACCTTAAAAAGGAAGGAGTAGCAAATATTTGGAAAACAATCTTATGTTTCTCAAATATAAACACCTACAATGTTAACTCCTTTCAAGTTAAGCAATGTTATTCAAAGTGCAGAAAAGGAGTAAGAAATGGCCAAAGAAATGCAAGGTATATGATAGGAAAAAAGAAATATGGATAAATCTAGTTTAAATCAATACAGTTCACTGTACCATAGTTTTCTATTGTTGCAAACTATTTTTTGCTTTAGACATGTCCATACATATGGCAAAAGCAAGAATAGTTGGCAAAACATTGCCTTTTGTTCTTTAAATCTCTCTTCATTTTAAGGCTATCCCTAATTGCATTCAACCACAACTTTTGCAGTCTTCTCTTTCCTCTCAACCTATTTAAATTTTTGGTATCTAAAGACAATCATTTAAAGTAAATGAAAGACATTAGTTTTCCTGTGGTTTCAAATGGGATGCCATAAGGTAAAAGAAATGTAGTTTGTTGTACATTGATCTACAGTGCTATGTTTGCATCTGAAATTACTTGAAATTGGACATAGAAAGCGTTTGCAGCTGAAGCAATTGGCTTTGTTTCTTTTGCATGTGTCAAATAGAATGCCATGGCCATCTCAATGAACACTGAATTAAGTAAGAAAATAAAGTTCACAAACATTGTGCAAACACTTGGATTTAAATATTTATCTAGGGCTGTACATAGCGTTTGAAAGGCTATCTAAGCACTTGTTATGTATGCACAGACACTTTATTGGCTATCCCAGTGGAACAGTTCTCTGTCTATGCACAGGCAGACAACTGGGATAGCCTTATAGACCCTACCAAAGAACGTGCCTGCTCTAATGAGTAAACACTTTCCAGTAGTTTGCTCAGTCCTAATATTTTATGTCATGCGGCAAAAATGGACGACTACAATAAATACTGAATATCTATATTTTACACTACCAAGTTTTGAAGTTGGTAGCTAATCTCTTCATAGAAGTTTGAGCTGCATCCATCAACAAGTGATAATGTTTAGCTTCAGCTCCTGATTTTGTCATATTAAACGATCCTTATTATTAAATTATACTCATCTAAAACTAGCCTAGCCTCTTCCTAACCCTTTAATAATCACCACTTCACTTAAACATGGGAGTATATTCCTGTAACAGTAATTTTCCGATGGGGCTTGCAGCAAAATTTGGCAACATCATGTCTGTGTCTCCATTTTGAGTTTATTCTGCTCACACAGTAAGTAGCCAAGTGAGAAAAGTAGGATGGGCATATTGTTGGAGTATTATGAACAGTTTTGCCCACTATAAATGGTATAATAATACTTCAGTATTCAGTTTCAGTAAAGCTGAACAATTGAAAATTAAGGTGGGATAAATACTAGTAGCACATTTCAAAGTAGATATTTAACAAATAGAATTTGTTAACACAAGATGTTAGTCCCAAAATGGAATGGCTTTATAGAAGTATAAGGTTATAAATGATTACTAACACATCAATTAGAATTCAGTTCTAATGTATATAGGTAACCTGTTAACAATCACAGTTTGGATCAGCATCTTGGTGGCTAAGTGACATAGTCACCAAGTGGAAAATCATGTGACCATGATTGTGCTTATGATTTAATTCAGCTTTCCTGTTTTCCCTCTGCCGCATCCTTCGGAATGCTTATCCCAGTGCTGGAATAATTAGCAAGAAGGAAATTAATGTTTCTATGTTTATTGGAGAGGAAGAGATTACAAGAGAGTAAGCATCAGGATGGATTTGATTTAAATCAAGTCGATTTAAATCACGATTTAAATCATGATTTAAATCACTAGTAAAAAGGCTTGATTTAAATCAACTCGATTTAAATCATAATTTTTAAAGAGCAACTGTCATCTCTGTTCCGCAGCAGCTCCTCCTCTGAACCGCTGTTGAGTCACCAGTAGTCCCATTCACTTTAATGGGACGGCTGGTGATGCGGCAGTGACACAACAAGTGAGGGATGTGGCGAGCAGCAGGTGAGTGGATGCCCGCTAACAGGCGCTGCCATGATGGATCCGAAATGACAGGTGCTCTTTAATATTATATTTATAAGCTGCTTAGAAGGTTTCACTTTCATTTTTACTGCTTGCCCTTCCTCCTCACACTTAGAGCCTGGTGGTACAGATGCTTTTCTCTTCAAACAATCATATAGTTTGTAGTGTACATAGATTTGCAAAACAATGGGATAAAGGAATATTCCTGAACTTTGTTTTATGATTAATCTCATGGTTACTGTGAAATTGTGTTAATGCATAATGCAGTGCATGTTATCTCAGCTTGCAGAGCTTGGATTCATTGAATGAGTTTACCAAAAATGTAAATATTGCAGAATATACAGCCCCATGCTACATAACTAAGCTCCATTTCATGCCGAATAAACTAAATTATTAATGTATCTTAAATAGAAACGTATCTTTAGATTTTTACTCCAAAAGCATTTTATTAAAATAAATTTGATATAAATAAAAAAAATTGATTTAAATAAAAAAAATCTGATTTTTTTGATATATTTTTTTAAATCATCAATTTTTATCCACCCTGGTAAGCATTAGTACTTTCTCATTAGTAGGTGAGCACAACTGCATGTACTGTACATTTGATGGAAGGCCTTCCCATAGGCATTTGAAATTAAACAGAATCAGATATCTTATTGATTCACTAGTCTTAACCATTTAACTAAACAGAATTAGTGTTGTGATGTTCTCACTATCACAGAGCCTCATTATGTTCTTTAAGCAGGGAATATTAGAGTTTTGGAGAGTATTTTTCTCTGATCTCCCATCAAACATTAAAATGTGGAATTGGAGAAATATAATAGATGTCTGTCAATGAAGATTTTCAATCAACCAGGTAGGATTGTCTGAAAGTTGAGTCATGGCAACTTGACTTATTTTCTTGGTGGTTTGAGATGTTTCACTGCTTAGGGGAATCTAAGTAGAGTCATTGGAAAGTACCAACTCCTAAAATTGGTGTTCCCATACCAACCTCAGGGTTTCTTCCCCAAAACGTGTGGCAATATGTCAGTGAAGATTCTCAGTCATCCAGGTAGAATTGCCTGAAAGTTGAGTCATGGCAACTCATAATACAGCGGTTCTCAACCTGTGGGTCGCGACCCCTTTGGGGGTCGAACGACCATTTCACAGGGGTCGCCGCGCGCGTTAGCCCGCCATTTTGGTGCCACCGTCACTACAGGAGTGAAAAGGTCCCGGTTCGGCCGTGACTGCGGGTCGCCGGACAGCTGGTAGCCTGGACGCCGCCATTTGGGTTCTTCTACCCTCTGCGCATGCGCAGAATGCTTTGCGCATGCGCAGAGGGTAAAAGAACCCAAATAGTGGCATCCGGGTGGGTGGGCGGCGCCTCGCGCTAGCGGCATTAGAAAGGTTGAGAACCACTGTCATAATAGATAACGATAGATGCACTACACATGTAACAAACTGAGAAGCTCTTCCCTTATACTTTCAGGTCTACCTCCTAAAGTATTTTTAAAACCTAACTATAATTTCTGGTATCCGAGCAGAGGTGGGTTCCTCCCGGTTCTCACCGGTTCTGTAGAACCAGTTGTAAACCGGTGGTGATGTCACGGAGCCGGTTCTGTCGGTGCCGGTCCGTGGATGCCGCCATCTGTTTTTTGGATTATTATTTTTTTGGGGAAAAAAATGGGGGGGGATTTTTTGCTGGTTTTTGCTTCTGCGCATGCACAGAAGCCAAGTTTCGGCACTGCGCATGCGCTGTCATCTTGTTTTTGGCTTTTTTTTAAAAAATTGCTTGTTTTGCTTATGCGCATGCGCATAAGCCGAGTTTTTGGCACTGCGCAGGCACAGCTGCGTGTGTGAAGCGTGCGCACAGCCGCACAGCGTGCAATGTGCATGCAGCCACGCGGCATGCAATGCACACGCAGCCACGCGGCACGCAATGCGTGCGCAGCCACGTGGTGCGGGAGGAAGCAAACCGGTGGCGAGGTAAGTTAGAACCCACCCCTGTATCCGAGCTAATCAGGAAGCAGGAAAGTGTTTCAGATAAATGGAACTTATCTTTGAGGGTTCTTGCCTGCCTGGGCATTTTCTTGTCTGAAGCATGAAAGGACAATATACAAATGAATAAATAACAATGCCCACAATACATTTAATTTTGTATTTTATCTGGGATAAGAGAGGGGATAATATGTGGTAAACTTCCTTTCTTTGTTAATAAAAATACTAGGATTGCACACACAAATAAAAAGGAATGCTTTGTAAAATGCTTTGTTGTAAGTGAAAATGCATTCCTGGAAGAATTAAATCAACTATACTGGAAGACAATGGCCTCAGTGGTTCCTGGAAGTGTTCTATACATGTGGATATACAATTGGACAATCTGGGAATGCCTTTGATATAGCCTGTAAAACCTCTGGAAAATGCAACTGCTTTAATGCTTCAAGGAGATACACTTCATTCCTGCCAACATGTTTTGTTGAAATATTTTTTATTTAGAATTTTTGTACAGAACAATGCAGTATTCTTGCTTCTACATTGATAGCTTCTAGCACTTAACATTATGTGAGTACAATATTTAACATTTTGCCCTTAATGAAGTTTGATTTTCTGGTAAGGATATAAAAAAAATTGAGAGCATTATAAATGGAAGATAATAGCCTTCTAGATCACCAGTAAAATTTCATGAATTAGGCACAGTGGTTTTCAGAATAAAAACCTCATCTGAAATTACTTTTTAAATACAGAAATCAATTATGACAACATTCAAAGGTTTTCCAACTGCCTTTTTAGAGTATATTACTGTAAATTATGGCACAAGAAAGGAAAGTATTGATTGGGTTAAGGAAAAAAAATACAAATGTAGATGCACTTTCATGCTTGAAAGGGAAAAAGTCCGCTCAAGCATTTACAGACCAGCAGTTAAATATATTCATAGAATCCTGAGCAAAGAGGTAGAATTGTATTGTCAAATAGATGGAGAAATTTAACTCTGCTTCTTAGAAATGATTAAATCTAGACTGCAAAGCTTTGTGTTGTGCGCATTTATAGCCAGACGGTTGCACTGATGTAATATTACGATAGACAAACAATATGTCACATTATCTCTTGTGTTTTGTTTGTATTTCATCATGTTGTCTAACATTCCAGATCTTTGTGAGGAAAGTTGATGAATAGGGCTATAAGCACAGGTATTTGAGAGATAGTCTGTGTCCCTGCCCAGTTGCTTGCTGAAACAAAGAGAAGTATTCTGAGGATAAATACTCTCTGTGCCATAAACCAGACAAGGTAACAAATTTGGAAACCTGGGGTATGGCTGTTTATTCTAAAGCATATATCATCTAAGAATTTTGTTTTCAAGCTTGGCAACTTTAAGAGGTATGGATTGATTCCTAAAATTCCCTTAATTTTAAGATCCAGCTTCTTTATTGCATCAGACAGTCTACTGCAGATCATTTGGCTTCTTAGCCAATAACATGATGCAAAAATCTGTTTACAAAAGTGCACATATATTCATATCCCAAACCAATGTCACTTCAGGCCTCCAGTCACGCTCTCTCAGCCCAACCCACTTCACAGGTTTGTTGTTGTGAGGAAAAGAGAAGATGTGTTGGATAACTTTGCCGCCTTGAGTTTGTAAAAATAATAAAGACAGGATACAAATAAATAAATATCTTACATATTTATCTCTAACTATCCATCCATATCTTACTCTCTGGTCAGTGTTGAACCATCTAGTAAGCTTCCGTTCATTGGTGTGTGTGTGTGTGTGTGTGTGTGTGTGTGTGTGTGTGTGTGTGTTCATATATTGTTCTTATAGCATTCAGCAGCAGGAGTACTGTTTTAAATATCTCAAGGATATTTTGTGAGATTTTGACAGTTTTTAAAGGTTTTTTTTTAGGACTTGTAGATACCACTTGGCAGTGTTGCAGACAACGTCACATGTGTGAGTTGCAGCATAGTCAACTCTTGATGTAAATGGTAGAATCTAAGAAAGCACATTACACTGTTTTCTAAATTATTTTGCCCTCTTTATAGTAACAGGTAAATTGCCTGCCAAGCATTTATTAACTTTTGGTGTTGGGATGGGATAAAACAGGAAAGTGGGAGAGAAATATAAAAGTTAATAATAACTTGTGTATGAACATGGCAGGATGTTCAGATGGGAAACTTGTTTGCCATGGAGTGCACCGTTTTTCTTTTAACATGTAGGTAGAAAGTGGAAAGTTACTGTTTAGTTTTGGTGCCAGAGTCTTGAATAGAAGCCATTACTTGTGGTATGTTTATAGGCCACAGTGTATTTGCTAGTTTATATCTTGCTTGCTAAATTGGCAAATGTTTATTTTTACTGGTAAACATAGTGGCGATTAGTCCTGAGTGGTTTCTTTCACAACAAAATTGGGTATGTTGAGCTTATTGAACAGGGCTCTTTTTATATGTGAGCTGTGCATTGAAATTGTGGGATTGCTTTTGCTCGGGTGTGATGTGCTGCTGGCCCAGTTCGCTTCAATTATATTTTGGACATAATGAAAGAAGAAAAATGACACTATTCCATGTTTGAAATAAGGCTGCAGTATATGGCACTGTCTTTTGCACCAGATATGGTTTGTTTGGTTTTAGCTTATTAGATTATATGAATTGAACTGGTTGTGACACTCATAAATGTTGTAAGTCTTCCAGAGTCACCTATGTGTGAATTGGGAAGGAAGGAACTAAGGAATGTAGGTTGAGAAAATCCAACCTATAGTTCAAAATCCCATTTGGTTAAGAATGTAAAAAATGTCCTTAAGCAAGTCTTATTACCTCTTGGCATAGCTTGCCAAGTGGGGATGTTATGATGCTGTTGTTTACTGGATCAGGGTGAGTAATCTAAAACGTGTGTCTCCCAAAGCCTTCTAGAACCCCTCTTAACACTGCCAAAATATGCTGCTGAAAATCAGAAAACTGATTTTCTGCTATTTTAAACTAAAAATAGAATAAGGTAGTTACTACCATTCAAAGTTACGATGTGCTGAAAAAGTAATTATATGACCAGTCCTTGCACTTACAACGGCTGCAGATTGCCATGGATTTACACATGATTGACATTCAGGAGCTTTGCAAATGGTGGGCATTTATGATCAATCAGTATCACATGGTTACGTGATTGTCTTCTGCACATTTCACAGTTGGCTTCTGACAAGAAAAATCAAGAAAGAGCCAGTAGAGAAATTGTGTTCCTGTGATATCTCGCTTAATGGCTGCAGTGGAAGTGAAGTTGTAAGTCCGTCAAGGTCATGATGTTAACGCTTTAGTGACAGAGTTGCCAGTACCAATTGTGGTCATTAAACAAGGACCATCTGTAATTGATTGTTTCTATTTTAAATGAATATACTATTTGTAAAATGTATTTATAATTATAATCTCTGCTGTTTTTTCCACAATAGATGTATTTTAGAAACTGAATGTTAGCAAATTACAGATAGTCTTCAACGTACAACCACAATTGAGCTCAAAAATTTCTGTTGCTAAGCAACACAGTTGTTAAGTGAGTTTTGCCCCATTTTATGAGCTTTCTTGCCATAGTTGTTAAGTAAATCACTGCAGTTGCTAAGTTAATAACACGGTTGTTAAGTGAATCTGGCTTCCCCAGTGACTTTGCTTGTCAGAAGGTTGCAAAAGGTGTTCACATGACCATGGGACAGAGCAACCCTCATAATTTTGCCAGTGGCCAAGCGTCCAAATTTTGATCATGTGATCATGTAAGTCATAAGTACAATAAATTGTCATAAGTCATTTTTTTCAGTGCTGTTGTAACTTTGAATGGTCACTAAATGACTGGTTGTAAGTGGAGAACTACCTGTATAGATTTGTAAAAAATGAATAATTAGCATATTGCTCGAGGATAGAATAGAATAGAATAACAGAGTTGGAAGGGACCTTGGAGGTCTTCTAGTCCAACCCCCTGCTTAGGCAGGAAACCCTACACCACTTCAGACAAATGGTTATCCAACATCTTCTTAAAAATGTCCAGTGTTGGAGCATTCACAACTTCTGGAGGCAAGCTGTTCCACTGATTAATTGTTCTAACTGTCAGGAAATTTCTCCTTAGTTCTAAGTTGCTTCTCTCCTTGATTAGGAGAGTTTCCACCCATTGCTTCTTGCTCTTCTTTGTGGCAGCCCCTGAGATATTGGAATACTGCTACCATGTCACTCCTGGTCCTTCTTCTCATTAAATTAGCCATACCCAATATTAGCAAACTAACCACCCTTAAGTTGCCTTTGAATCACCTCTTGGTGGGTTTTCAGTTCACCCCTGAATTCCGCGATAAAGCACCAGTCCTTCCTAGCAAAAAAACAGCCCGTCCACCCTCAAATTTATATTAAAAAGTCTGTTGCAATTCTAAGCATCCTTTATGGTTGTCCACTAGGACTCCAAGATCCCTCTTCTCACAGTTACTACTGTTGAGCAGGGCACCACATATAACTATTCTTTTTAAAGACTGACAAATATAAAACATTTTTTTTTAAAAAAACCTTAAGGAAGGTGATGACTTTATAGGGTGCCCTTTTAATGTTCCTGTTTTTGTTCCATCCATTCATCTTTGCTTTTTCTCTAGGTGAAGCTGCACTACGAGGAGAGCCCAGGATGCAGTCTCTCCCCATATCTGCTGCTGCGACCAACCATAGGACTGGGCCGCCCCCAATCAGTCCTTGCAAAAGGAGGTTCAGCATGGACCAAGGAGAGGATGATCTAGACTGTGAAAAGGAACACGTACCTAAAATGAGTCGATTATTCAGTCCTCATCTGTAAGTTTCTAGTTTATCTTTTTCATTTCTGCTGCTCTCATTAAACCCGTCAATGCTGTTATTATTTAGAAAGCAATGTACTCAAATTTGTTCAAATTTTACTTTTTTGTTTGTTTGAAAAGTGGCAATCCAGCAATGAATCACTTTGTTTAGTTGCACAGACCCGAAATATAGTTGCCTTCCAAAATTGAGGTTGCACATTATGTTGTACTCAGATAAGTCGGAAACATTCAGTTTCATTATGTTGGATGATAATGAATGAGGACACAAAAATGTTGACATGAGAATTTAGTTAACTGTAGCAGTGCTCTAACATTACGGTTCTTTCATTGCATTTTACTTTAAACGTTAGTCTGAAGAGTGGCTGTGTTTTTCTGATGCAGTCTTACAATTGCTTTTAGTTCTGGCTTACACGCTAGGTTGAAAACCAAAAACTTCAAAATACCTTGCAGGGGGCCTCCTAATTTCATCATTCAATAAAGCATAAATTCTGTCCACCCTTTTCATCCACAGCATTAGTTCTACTTATTCCTGCTGCTAACAAAATGCTTAGCTGTGTTTTAAAATACTACTTCTTTTTGCTCCCGTGATCCCATATGTGTTAAGTCTTACCACTCTGAGAGAAGAAAAATTGTGTGGGTGTTTGTGTGCACATGCGTATACAGACACAGGCCAGGAAACTTAAGAACAACTGCTGGGCAAGCTGTACACCAACAGCTGGTTTCATAAAGATAGTTTGCTGCATGCTTTCATTCTCCACATGCCAGCAGAGTTTTGTACTGTTTTCTGGAAAAGAAAAAGATGATTTTCCTTCCTGGGCACAGAACTGTGATTGGCCTGAAGAAGAAGCTGAGAGGATTCCTTTCATTCCTTACTAGAGGAAGTGATTGGAGTACTTCAGCCAAGCCAGCTTGATAACTATGTGCTTTCCTGGCTGCCTCAGCCTGACAAGCACTCTGCATTCCTTACATTCCACTCAGCTTGGGGATTGTTGTGTTCAGTCATAAGATGTAGACCGAGTATTTCTCTTCAAATAAATAGCAGAAGCCTTAGTCAGAAGCCTGCAGACTGCAGGCTTGGAATGCGTGACTAATAAAAGCTTCAGTATTTCAAAAAATACAAACTCACAGACAGTGAAAAGTGCCCCCCCCTTTCCTGTTTTATATACAATCAGTTAATTGCTTAAAATTGTTGCTTAATTTATGATCTTACTGCTTCTTTCAACTGCCACCTCATTTTATATAGGAAAATTTACATATAGTTGCATTATTGTAGAATTTGATGACTTTGAAATCAATAAAAGTATAAAAATAACTTTAAAAAGGTATGCAGAATGTGTCATTTAATACACATACATGGAATTTGATAAGCTAAAATCACATGGTATTTATGTTTGAAGCCATGAAATTGAATTCCACTCAAAGTGACATGTATCTCATTTTCATGAATATTTCATTAATATTCAGATTTACACAAAAAAAGCAAGTTTTATAGCACTTGCAGAAGTGATTGTAGTGTTATTATTTGTATCTTTTTCTATGGCTTTTGGCAGAGTTGTTTTAAACATAGGAAGGGATGTAAAAAAATTAAGAGATCAGGTCAAATGTACAGGTCAAATGTAACAGTATTATGCTTGGCAACACCAGATACACTTTGGCTATGATTAATATTTTTATGTTCTTTGTGTTGCATTTGTAGGAAATGGAGAAAAGCTATGCTGGCATGAGCATTGCAAATTACAGATGAATTGGAGAATATTATTTTTGTTTGGCCCCATTATAAGAAATCTTACATAGGACAAGTTATTTATTAGCACTGATGATGTTACCTAGTTTGGGTAATGAAACGTCTGCAAGTAAACAAGCAAGCTCAGAGAGCACCAAGGACCCCACAAGTTATTTATTGTTTATTTTCTAATCTCTTTAGCTGAATATTTCATATTGAATTTATAAAAAATGCCTCAGAGTTCAATTTGCAAAAGTCATGGGAACAGGAAGAGTAAGCTGTTTGCTTCTTTGCATGTATTACCTTATGCAGGAAGCGGGAATTCTCATTGTCTGCTTATTTTTTTCTTGAAGGAGACAAACAGTAAAAGTTAAGTTAGAACATGTTCACTTAAACCCACAATTTGGTCATAAAGCAGTTGTTTTTTGTAGACTCATTTTTATTGCTCCTGTATAACTTTTCACCTCTATCCTTGATTCAGTCTGCAAACCTGCACTGCAGTACTTTGGTGTGCTGAATCATGCCTAGAACTACAATGATACAACTTTATCTGAACGAAATTTCCTTCCCTTCTTAATAATACTAAAACCTGGGGGCAGCCACTGAAGTAGAAAGGTGGGGGATCAAGGGTATACAAAATGATCCATGTCTTCATCCAATATTTCAGCTATTTTAAGATGTAGGTTTGACCATAAGATGCATGACTTTGAAAAGGAATGGAATATTTTTGCATAATCTAAAATTGGCAGTGGTGGCGCAGTGGTTAGAGTACAGTACTGCAGGCTACTTCAGCTGACTGCTAGCTGCAGTTCGGCGGTTCAAATCTCACCGGCTCAAGGTTGACTCAGCCTTCCATCCTTCCGAGGTGGGTAAAATGAGGACCCAGATTGTTGGGGGCAATATGCTGACTCTGTGAACCGCTTAGAGAGGCCTGTAAAGCACTGTAAAGCGGTATATAAGTCTAAGTGCTATTGCTATTGGGCATATTTGGGATCAGGCTATCCTATGGTATTCAGGCAACTCTCAAATACGTTGTTCAATATTTATCCTTTGATATTAGCTAAATTAATTTATGATAATTGATTTATTAATTTGTTAGCTGTTAATGCAAGTTTGTCACCCTAAAGTGCACACACCTAACTTCCTCAAAATCCACCTCCACAGACCTTAAATGCAAACTACTTAATGCAAGAAGCCTCGTAAACAAAATACCAGAATTCCTACTTCTACTAAATACGACTATATTCTACATTATATTTGTCTGCGAGATGTGGCTGAATTCATCCCTAACAGACTCCATTACCAAAGTAAGAGTATCACTTGTACAGGTCCGACCATGAAATCTGCAGAGCGGGTGGTGTTGCTATCTTCTATAAAAAAATCCCTAAATCTAAAAAATATTCAAGTTACACAGGAGCTTGCGCTTCCTGAGACCATCGTATGCAACCTTTCCCTAAACACCACATTTCGCTTCTTACTTTGTTACAGAGCCCCTGATTACGACCTTGTACATGCGAACAAACTAAAATGGGTGATGACTTCATCCTTCTGCCTAGAGACTGAGTCATAATTTTCATAGCCACGCCCCGTTGCCTCTCTCTCTGCTCCAGTTATCGACTCAGTCCTTGCCAGAGAGAGACGCGTCGCTTAGTGGCTGCTCGCCTCTAGGCAGAAGATTGAGTCATTATCCATTTTTGATGGTCTACTTTGCTAGGAGTGCTTCTGGACTGTGAGCAGGTTTGAATTTGGCGCCTTGAGCTCGTTGTGCTTTGATTCAGCAGGGCCCTGCCCTGCAGGCGGATTTCCCGCCCCCCGACTCTGCCGGCCTCGGGCTTGGACTTCTGGGAGCAGGCTACCCCGGGTCAGCTCGGACGCCGCCCGCATTCTCTGGTCCGAGGGGGGGGGAATTCTTCCCTTTCCCCTTACATAGCGATCCCCCTGTCGGTTTCCCTGACGGCGCAGGCTTCCCTGGGTCCGCCCCAGCCGCCGCCCATGATCAACAGCCCGCTGAGCCGTTCCTTGGCGATTAATTCTTCTGGCTGGAGCAGGCTTCCCTGGGTCCGTCCCAGCCGCCGCCCACGCTCGGATCGCCCTAAATCGGCTCCTTCAAACCGCAGCGTGATTCTGAGCCCGGAGCAGGCTACCCTGGGTCCACCCCAGCCGCCGCCCGCAGACACGCTTAGGAAGACTTCCCGCGCTTGAGCCTTTGACGGAGCAGGCTACCCTGGGTCCGTCTCAGCCGCCGCCCGCCTAGCTCGCTCTAATCTGGCCGTGCCTTCTGGTTTTAGCCTGTGCCCTGGCTCTTATTGAGCCTGTTCCCTTTGCTGACCCCCCAGCAGCCGTTTCAGATTTCTTTCAATCTGAACAGCCTGGCTGTTTTCAACGGTCGCTTTTTGACGGTTATAAAATGGCGGCCCGTCAGAGTCCCTCGGAGCAGGTCCACCCCAGCCGCCGCCCGCAGACACGCTTAGGAAGACTTCCCGCGCTTGAGCCTTTGACGGAGCAGGCTACCCTGGGTCCGTCTCAGCCGCCGCCCGCCTAGCTCGCTCTAATCTGGCCGTGCCTTCTGGTTTTAGCCTGTGCCCTGGCTCTTATTGAGCCTGTTCCCTTTGCTGACCCCCCAGCAGCCGTTTCAGATTTCTTTCAATCTGAACAGCCTGGCTGTTTTCAACGGTCGCTTTTTGACGGTTATAAAATGGCGGCCCGTCAGAGTCCCTCGGAGCAGGGACACTCCTTACATGAGCCGGGAATGTCTGCCACCACTAGCAAGGGTGGAGCCAAGCAAAGGCAGTCTGGCGGGAATCCAGCTACAGTGCCTACCTCCAAGGCTGATCAGAAACTTGCTAAACGGAGGTTTAAGGCTATAGAAAAACAAATCTTAAGGGCTGAGAAATTGCAATCCTCGGAGCTGTCAGTGGCCAACCAATCAGGGGCCAGCTCTTCACACCCTGTCTCCTCAGGTCATTTGGCTCCTCAAACAGCAGAGGGAGCTGCTGAGCTTTCCAGCTCTCAGACACTTATTTCTCTTACTGAGACATTTGAGGATCCATTTGCCTGCTCTGCCCCTCTGAGGTGGCAAGAGCCTGCCATCCCTGCCAGGGGCCCTCCAGAGGCCACCTTTACTCCAACAGCTGCTGGCCTTCGCCCCAGTGAGGAGGAGGAGGGGGATGGAATGGACATCCCTGGCAGGCTCAAGAATTTTATTTCTGAGGCCATAGCTAAGGGTCTTGAAGCTGCTTGGCAACGCCAGCAATTGCCTCCTGTGCCTCTGGGAGAGGGGTTTTCCCCATCATCCCATCAACCCACCTTTCAGGGGTTACCTCAGCCCGGACAGCAATCTTATGGCCATTTGGGAGGATCTTCTGAATCATTGTTGGGGGAGGAGAGCCAAGTAGATCTGGCTCTCTCTGATGATGAAAATTTCTTACCTGATCCCCCAGCCTTTTCTGGGCTTTTTCCCCTGGCTTTATTCAAGCCGTTATTGCACAAGGCTCGGGCCACAGCCCAAATTGGCTCCGATGCCCCAGCGCCTCAGAAAGTCCACAGGGTCCTGAACCCGGCCTCTTTACTGCTCCGGTAGCTGAGCAGGACTACATCCCAGTACCTGACTTATTCCTACATGTAGTCAAGAACCAATGGCTACAGCCAGGGATTCTTCCAACTCCCAGCTTCAGTGATTAAAAAACTCTACAATATGGGACCTACCTTAGCTGATCCTCTGGCCTTGCCATCGATAGATGAACCTATCGCTGCCCTTTCTTCCTCTTCTCCTTATACATCTGGGGATTCAGCGGAGAACCTAAGGGCAGAGGACAAGAAATCGGAATTGACACTGAGGAAAGCTCACATGGCGGCAGCATGGGCTGTCAAGGCGTCTTCCACGGCCTCATTTTTCAATCGCACCACTCTTATGTGGTTGCGACAGCTGCAGGCCAAGATCTTACCGCAGGAGGCCAGACTACATCAGGACTTGAATAAGCTTGTGGCTGCGGTGCAGTACTCGTCTGACGCCACCCTGGATGCAGCCAAATACGCGTCCAGGGCACTTGCGGCCTCCGTAACATCTAGGAGGCTCCTGTGGCTGCGTCAGTGGCCAGCCAACGTCAAGGCTAAGTGGAGGCTCGCATCTGCTCCCTATTCGGGGGGCAGGCTGTTCGGCCCGCGGCTGGATCCCCTTCTCATTGAGAATAAGGATAAACGGAAGGTGCTTCCTTCCTCCACCCGCAGGGCGGAACGACGTACCACTCCCTATGGGCGCAGGTATTCCTTTCGTGCCTTCGAGCCAGACACAAACCAGTTCCAGCGACCCCAATTTGGCAGAACGGCTCGTCTATCAGACCGCTCTGACTTTCGCAGCAGACCCAGACAACCGTTTCAGGGCAGACGCCCCTTTCGTGGGGCAGGGGGGCAGCAGTTTAGGAAGCAGAAGTGACCCCCTCCCTATTGGAGGCCGCTTGGCCCTCTTTACAGACAAGTGGGAAGTCCCTCCAGTTGGGCCTTCCTCTGGAGTTTCTCTCCAGCCCCCTGAACCACTTTGTACAATGCCCCTTTTCCCGGGATCCGTCTAAACGGCATCTCATGGAGTCAGCTGTCCAACACCTGTTGGACATTAGGGCCATCGAGCCAGTCCCCGTGTCTGAAAGGAGACGGGGAGTGTATTCCATCCTTTTTGTTGTACCAAAGGCTTCGGGGAGGGGGGGGTGGAGGGCTATCTTGGACCTAAAATTTCTGAACTCCCACATTGTCTACAAGAGGTTCAAGATGAGCTCCCTACGGTCTATCTTGGAAGGGATCAGGCCGGGGGATTTTCTAGCCTCTATAGATTTGACCAAGGCGTACTTACACCTCCCGATAGAACCTGGGTACCGTTGCTACCTTAGATTCTGTTATGCGGGCCAACACCTGCAATACAGGGCCCTTCCGTTTGGATTGTCATCTGCCCCCAGGTATTTTACTAAGGTCTTATCGGCACTGGCAGCCCACCTACGGTCCATCCCGGTGAGACTGCAGTGTTATCTAGATGACATTTTGGTGCAGGCCTCGTCCCCCTCTGGGGCAACCGAGGATGTCTCACTCACCATTAGGGTCCTAGAAGACCACGGGTTTTCTATCAATCATTCTAAGAGTCACCTCGTTCCTACGCCGCGACTGCTCCACCTGGGGGCCATTATTGATTCCAAACGGGAGGAGGTCTTCCTGTCCCCCGAGGGGCAGGATAGCCTGCTTATAGTTCCCTGGGCACGCCTCCATGCCCGGAGCCTGCAGTGGTTTCTCCTCCCCTTCCAACGTTCCAACTCCATGGCCTCGTCAGACCTGGTCAGTGTCCCTGACTCGGTTCTTGCCTCCTTGCAATGGTGATCGTCTCCGACCCTCGCCAGGGGTTCTACCTTCCGGGAGCCAGACCGTATCGTATTAACATCAGATGCCAGTCTATTTGGATGGGGAGCACATGTCGAGAACTATTTGGTTCAGGGCCGCTGGTCTCCTGAGGAGTTACAACATAATATCAACTGGTTGGAGCTACGGGCAGTTCACCTGGCCCTGCTCCATTTTCAGGATCTCCTCAGGGGGAAACATGTACTGGTCCTAACAGATAATATAGCTGCTAAGGCCCACATTAATCGCCAGGGAGGTACTCACTCTCTTCCTCTCATGAGTGAATCCTTCCTCTTAGGAACTTGGGCAGAGGCCAACCTCCTTTCCATCAAGGCGGAACACATAGCGGGCTCAGCCAATGTGCAGGCAGACTGCCTGAGCAGGCTGACTGTGGACCACACGGAATGGCAGCTCCAGCCTGCCCTATTCCAGGACATTTGTCGCAGGTTTGGCGAACCCGCTGTGGACCTCTTTGCGTCGACCCTGAACGCACAGCTACCTCGTTTTTACACGAGGTTCCGGTCCTTAGGGGCCGAAGGGACCAATGCCCTGCGTTGCAGGTGGCCAGCCGGCCTGTTGTACGCTTTTCCTCCCTTGCCCCTGATCCCGGCAGTCATCAGGAAGCTAATCGCGGAGGAAGCGGAGATCCTCCTGGTGGCTCCGTACTGGCCCAGGCGCCCGTGGTTCGCGGACCTGGTCAGCCTGTCGGTGTCACGGCCTTGGAGAATCCCTCCGGAGAAGATCTCTCTCAGCCAGGGGGACCTGCTCCATCCGGAGCCCCAGTGGTTACACCTAACCGTCTGGCACTTGAGAGGGAACTCCTTAGGAGGGACCGTTTCTCTGACAAAGTCATCGGGACTGTCCAGTTGGCCAGACGCCCGTCCACGGACCGGATATACGACGCCACCTGGGTAAGTTTCTCAAAGTGGTGCTCTACCCGGCAAGTGCTTCTGGCCCAGGCCTCCGTTCAGGACGTTTTAGACTTCCTCCAGGAGGGACTTGAGATGGGCCTGGCCCTTAGTACACTACGAAGACAGGTGGCAGCACTGGCCACAGTTTTACCGGGCAGTGGCCAAGATTCCCTTGCCCACCGTCCTGTCCTCTGGAAATTTCTGCGGGGGGTTGGCGAACATTAGACCGCCTGTGGTGCACCGCTACCCGTCCTGGGATTTACCCAAGGTCCTACAGGCCCTTACCACTGCTCCATTTGAGCCGCTCAGGGAAGCGACCCTCCGCAACTTGTCTCTGAAAGTGGCGTTCTTGGTCGCTATTACCTCGGCCAGGCGCATCTCAGACTTGGCGGCCCTTTCGGTGAGGGAGGACCTGTGTCAATTCCATCCCGATAGGGTTGTCCTGCGCCTGGATCCTTCGTTCGTCCCGAAGGTCAACACGTGGTTCCATCGGGCGCAGGAGATATGTTTCCTAATTTTTGTCCCCGGCCTTCTCATGACCTGGAACGTAGATGGCACACGCTGGATGTGTGAAGGGCCCTTCGCGTTTACATCAGGAGGACTGCTCCCTCCAGGCGTACCGAGGCAGTGTTTGTGGCCTTCCAACCTGCCTCCTTGGGATCCAAGGTGTCCTCGTCTACGATTGGCCGTTGGATCCGGGCCTGCATCGCGGCTGCGTATCAGGTCCAGTCTCTTCCTGTACCACGAGGGGTGACCGCTCACTCTACCAGGAGCGCCGCTGCTACAGCTGCCTGGTCAACCCAGGCCTCCCTGGAAGAGATCTGCAGGGCGGCCACCTGGGCATCTCCTACGCCGTTTATTCGGCACTACCGGCTGGACGTGTTTGCCTCCGCTGAGGCTTCCTTTGACAGGAGGGTACTCCAGCAGGTTCTCCGTG
Source organism: Thermophis baileyi (assembly GCA_003457575.1). NCBI lineage: Eukaryota > Metazoa > Chordata > Lepidosauria > Squamata > Dipsadidae > Thermophis > Thermophis baileyi. The sequence goes on from QLTV01002662.1 coordinate 290,906, forward strand.
CACCGAACGATCCAGCCCCAACGGAGTCCCGCCCTTAGGACTTCCAGCTTTGGTATGTCCCATTTCTGGCCTATCCTGCAACCTCACTGGGGAAGGAGCGTTGGTCCTACCTGAACGCCTTTTCTCAGTGTAGGTTGCAGGATAGGCCAGCCCCACCCTGGCATGACCGTAGGGTCTGGATTCTGGAGGGTGGGGTCAGGGCACCTAACCTCTGGATAAAGTTTTGTTATTACAGCTGCGCCTTCGTCGATAACTGGAGCAGAGAGAGATGCAACGGGGCGTGGCTATGAAAATTATGACTCAGTCTCTAGTCAGAAGGATGAAGTCATCACCCATTCCTGGCCTATCCTGCAACCTCTCCGCAGAGGAGGTGGTGTTGCTATCTTCTATAAAAAAATCTCTAAATCTAAAAAATATTCAAGTTGCACAGGAGCTTTCTCTTCCGGAGACCATAATATGCGAGCTGTCCCTAAACACCACATTTCGCTTCTTACTTTGTTACAGAGCCCCTGATTACGACCTTGTACATGCGAACAAACTAACTTCACTACTAACATGGGCAGCATCTTGCCCACACCCTCTTATATTTCTTGGTGACCTCAATCTACCTCTTATTAACTGGACCCTAAACGAATGTACAACAGAACCAATACATACAACCATGTACAATGCCGTTACTAATCTGGGATTGGACCAACTAGTAACAAACAACACTAGACTCAATAACTGCCTTGATCTCATCTTCTGCAATAGTTCAAACTCAATCTATGGTCTACAAATAAATGAACCCTTTTCCAACAGTGACCACAGCATGATTGACTTTTGTCTCAATTTATGCCCTTACAAAGACAATCACAATGATGGAATCCCAAAGTATAACTTTAGAAAAGTCAACTATGATCTCATAACTGACGACCTTTCATCTCTTGATTGGCAAACTCTATTCACTGGGAGTGCATCACTGCCGAAGACCATTATAACATTTTTTTGCAAGAAGTCAAAAGAATCATTAAACTATACATACCACTAATAACCCCCAAAACCAGGGAAAACAAATTACCCATAACAATAAGGAAGCTTCAGACCAAAAAAACCCCTCTTTGATGCAAAAACAAAACTGGCTACATAGCTAACTTCAAAAGTCGCTATAAAACCTTATGCCGACAGATAAAGGCAGAATGCATCAGTTATCACAGCAAACAAGAGGAAAACCTAATATGCACTAAATCCACCCGGACCTTCTACAATTTTGTAAACAACAAACTTAAAGACTCAAGATCCATCTCGCCACTAAAAGGACCAAACCGGAAAGACTGTAATGATGAAACCGTTAAGGCCAACCTCTTCAACACATTCTTCGGTTAAGTCTTTGTAAACAGCAACGGCTCATGCCCCTCATTTCCCACTCGTACCACAACTCA
>QLTV01002662.1:292654-312307 GCA_003457575.1 Thermophis baileyi
CTCTTTATACTTTACATAAATGACCTTTATTATATTATAAGCAACTGTGTTCTCTTTGCTGATGATGTAAAACTATTTAACACCACTGACAATGCTGCTACCCTACAAAAAGACCTTGACTATGTGTCAGAATGGTCAAACAATTGGCAACTCCAAATCTCAACCAACAAATGCTCTGTCTTACACATTGGAAAAAAAATCAGAACACAAAATACAAGCTGGGCGGATACGAACTAGTAGACGACCCCCACTCTGTCAAAGACCTTGGAGTACTCATCTCAAATGATCTAAGTGCCAGAGCTCACTGTAACAGCATTGCCAAAAAAGCATTAAGAGTTGTTAACCTAATCTTGCGTAGCTTCTTCTCCAGTAATATTGGACTGCTAACTAAGGCATACAAAACTTTTGCTAGACCAATTCTTGAATACAGCTCATCTGTCTGGAACCCGCACTACATATCGGACATTAATACAATTGAACGAGTCCAGAGATATTTCACGAGAAGAGTCCTCCACTCCTCTGCTCGCAACAGAATACCTTATGCCACCAGACTAAGTGTTGGGCTTAGACAACTTAGAACTTCGCCATCTTCGGTCCGACCTAAGCCTAGTACATAAAAGCATCTGCTACTATGTCCTTCCTGTCAATGAATACTTCAGCTTCAACCACAACAATACAAGAGCACACAATAGATACAAACTTATGGTAAACCGCTTCAAACTTGATTGCAGAAAATACGACTTCAGTAACAGAGTTGTCAGTGCCTGGAATGCACTACCTGACTCTGTGGTTTCTTCCCCAACCCCCCCCCCCCCAAACTTTAACCTTAGACTGTCTACTGTAGACCTCACCCCATTCCTAAGAGGTCTTTAAGGGGCGTGCATAAGCGCACCAGCGTGCCTACCGTCCCTGTCCTAATGTTCCCTTTTATTCGTATCCATTTCATGTATTCATAATAATTGTTATACTTTTTTCTAATACATGCTTGGTGAAAATAAATAAATAAAAAATAAAATAAAAAGTGATAAGAGTAGCTGACAGTTTCGTTGTGACCACTGAAGGAAAACACAAATTATCTAAGATGCTGGCCTCGTTTAGGTTCCACATTCCATTTCCAGTGGAAAGAGAATAATCAGGGATTTTCCAAATAGTGACCACACATACTTCTGGATTTTAAGTCTTCCCCGATCTGATGGCATATTGGATGTCAATACCCCAAATCCTTAGCAATTATCAATACTTCTGAAGGGCACCAGATCAGGGAATATTACTGTAAACTTCAATTTATTTTCATTTGTTGTATAACCTACTATCCACCCCTTCTCCTACAAAAAGACAAGCTGGAAAATGTTAATGATCTTTCTAAAGTATCAGAGCTTTCAGACTGAAGAGGAATTATTTATTATGCTAATGCATGTATTCCTTGAATTATAACAATTCACTTAGCAACAGTTCAAAGTTATGATATCACCCCCCCAAAAGCACTTACAACCTGGTCCCAAAGTTACATATGTTGCAGTACCATGGCCTTACAACTGACCGCAGAGATGCTGCAACATGCCCCCTGCCTATTTCCCCCCTCATTCTGACCCACCGGATCCCCAAGGGCACTGGGCCTGCTTTGCTAGGCCACAGTGTTTCATGTGCTTCTCCCTACTCTGTTACCAATTGTTCACTTAACTTTCAAAGATTTCCAGAGCTAAAGATGTCAGGGTAGGAAAGAACAGGCTAGGCCACAATGGCAGAAAAATGGCCATCTTTTTTTCAGGTGCTGGTGAGGCTATTTCCTTCCATTGCTAAATGCTAGCCTTCTCTTCCCCTCCACCATTAGTTCCGCTAGTCTTACACTAGCAGTGCTAATGGTGGGGCAGGGAAGGCATGCAGCAATGGAAGACCTCCCCTACAGGCTTCTCTCCTCTTCACAAAAGCACCTTTGCAAAGAGTGCACGTCCTTACGCACGCTTCTTCCCTTCGTAAAGAGGGGAAATGTGTGTGTGCGCGCGCGTGCGCGCATCCTTACACACACTTGTCTTTTCTGCCACATGGCCCATCCTATTCTCCTGTCCTACCCTGACATCTTGAGCTCTAGAGATCTTTAAAAGGTAAGTGAGCTATAGATGATAGCGGTTGGTGCGGAGAAGGCCCAAGAGTTGTGGGGACCCCAAGGGGTGGGAAGCGCAGCATGAGGTACCTCAGTGAGTGGAGGGAGGCCTTGGGTGGCCGGTGGCAGGTGGTCTTGTTCTTGCACTACCCCCCCCCATGGTCTTCCCCATCCCTGAGGTACTCAATATGCACTTAACAACCTGTGCATTCAATTAACAAATAGCCTTGGGGGGAACAGGGATGGGGGCTTGTTCATTTAACGTGATACACTTAACATCCTCCTGGGTTACAACCATAATGGACAGACTTCATTATGCTCCTAACATGAGGTCTACCTGAAAAACCTAATAATACTTACTGATTTTATGGTTAATTTAACTTGCTCTCCAGTATCCATAATAAAACTTTGAGGTCCTATTAAACTTTCCCAAGTTTTGAAATATTCTTCCTTTTGGTTGGTAGTTATGCCCTGTGCAAATGTTTATCAAGTGAAAAATTAAAAACCCATACCAACCCCCTTTTTAATTGCAGAATGTCTTTGCAATTTTATACATCTGGTCCAGTTTATTTTAGGTTGAAAGTATCTGGATGTTGCTGTGCCAGTGGAATGCTAATTATGTGTTGTCCCTTAAAGTTTAAACTCAGGTCCCAGGCCTGACTTATATTGTGTGCATTTTTCATTTGTTAGATCAGAGGTATTTTCTCCTTTTCATAGTTTAGCTGAAAACAAGGCTCCCTTTATCCTTAGAGGGAGCTCTTAATAGCTGACCTCAGCCTTTTCACAGGAGGCATAATTTCTGCCTTAAAAGTCTTATATGCTGAGCTTTATCATTCTTCCTCAGGTCATTTTCGGTTAAGAAATAGACAAACAACAACAGCAAATGTAATGGTAACACTATTACTTCATTTTTTTGAACTTTTAAATAGGACCTTTTTAGTTTAGTTTATTGGATTATATTGTTTGTATGTTTTTATGTATTCATATGAATGTATCGGGTCTATGACAACTCGCCACAGCCAGCTCGCTGCAGCCAACTCGCCATAGCCAACTTGCCATGGCCAACTTGCTGCGGTCAACTCGCCACAGGAGAACTTGCTGCGGTCAACGCAACGTGGGACAACTCACTGTGGGACAAGAGTTACACTAATATCAAAGAAATGGTGGAATAGAATAATTAAAGGATGCAAAAGGAGGGACAGAACGAAATGTGAATGACAAAAATTAAAATATTTTTTATTTATTTTAAATAATTAAATTGAATTGTTAAATTGTCCTGTGGCGAGTTGTCCCGCAGTGAGTTGGCCATGGTGAGTTATCCCGCAGGAGTTGGCCATGGTGAGTTTGCTGTGGTGAGTTGGTCATGGCGAGTTGGCCGCAGCAAATTGTCCCATTCTGAATTTATCTACCTCCTGGCTTCTCCACTTGGTTTGCAGTAGAAAATTGTTAGCTACTAATTATCAATAATTAGATTTATTAATCATAATGATTGTGTCAAAGCAGAATTTAGATATCTATGTAATTTTATCGTAAAACATTCTGAATCCTTTTTATTGGTACCAAGATTTTAATGTATATGAAATTTTTGTAGCAATTCCTTGGAGATTGTTTTGTGGAGCTTTAGCAATGATCTGACTTATAACTCCCATATTTTCTGACATAAATGGATCATGACATAGTTTCCCTAATGTTATACTGTACTACAGAGAATAGTTAGTTGGAAATTTAGAGTGGCTGTATTCTGAACAAGGCTCTTGGGATACTGTTAAGGTAATGAACATAAAACAGTAGTTTAAGAAAGTGACAAAATCAAGTACTGTTTTGTTGTTTTATGTGTTTAAATGTTTACTCCTGGTTACTCCAGTAGAACAGACTTAAAAGTCCACTGTTATGAAATTGTTTTTATTATTAGGGCTATCGGCTGCAAAACTCAAAATTCTACTAAGCAAAGAGGTACATATTTTTGGGAAGCAAAGAGGTACATACTTTTTGCAGCCAGACTCATACTCTCTTGATGTTTTTCATCAAGACTATTAAGAAAATGAAATATAAACCTCCAAAATTTGCATTTATGAAGACAGAAGGAATTATAGGCTATATTTTCATGAGGCCTGGTTTCAATATAGTGCATTGGACACAATATAGAGGTTTATTCTGGACATTACACTATTAAAAGAAATCTATCCTTGTCAGAAAATCATAATTTCCTTAATCGTGGAAATGGTAAGCATATTTTTAAATATTTTCTTTATTTGAGAATAAAACGTTCATTAGCTTATGAGGCCCTTAACATGATCAATATGAGCACATGGCTTCACAAATATATTCCCTCTGGCCTCAGTTTGAAAGCTGGAGATTTGGCGAAATGCATTTTCTTAATGAGAAAAACCTGAAAAGACCTGTCACTTGATGTTGAATATATTTCAAAATTGCTGTTTTGTTAAACTGTTCTTAACTAATGACTCAATTAGGAATTTTATGTTTTATTCTGAATATGTGTCCATGAGAATTTTTTTTTAAAATCTTACAATCCTCTTGGCTTCAGAAATGTTGAAAAATTGGCACACACACTCTTTTCCATTGTTCTTATAGAGATTATGGAGGGCAGGGAGTTTATATCTCATGAATGAATTGTGTATACAATTCCTTTGCTTGCCAGTTAAGTGGATTGAATAGCATATACTTTCTACCATGTTTATCCCCCAGTCCTATTCATAGCTAACTGTAAGTGAAGTAACTTGATTCCTGTACGCATTTTGGACTACAGCTCCTTCAATCCCTTTCTGTTTGCCAATCTGACTGGCATTCATGGGGGTCAAAGTCCAAAACATCTGGAAGGCATCAGGTTGCTAACCATGTCATACAGTGGTAAAATAAAGGGTCCTTGGGAAGATGGCACTTGGATTTGGTATATATATAATTTACTCTCTTCTCAGTGTATACTGTGAATGTAATAGAACACATCTGCTGATTTGCTTTTTAATACAGCAGTGAAATTAAAAGCAAACTATTCAATTACAATATTTAATTTAACTGTCTAAGTCCTTATGTTTATACCATTCGTTTGTCTTTTATATAATAGATACATGTATACAAGAAAAAAAATAAAGTACTATGCATAGTATTTAAATCAGTAAATACATAACTGTTGTTCATGTTCTCTGTAATAATCCATAATAAGGTTAGTAAGAATTTAGGGCATCCACATATGTGTTCTTTTTATTTCTATTTTATTAGAATTTTTAAACATAATAATATATTAAATATAGTTAAACAGATAAAAGTGAATACAAACTACAAAAATAAAAATATAGTGCAGAAAATAGATAGAAAAAGAGATAGATAGATCGATAGATAGATCGATCGATAGATAGATAGATAGATAGATAGATAGATAGATAGATAGATAGATAGATAGATAGATAGATAGATAGATATAGCAGAAGAAAATAAATATTTAAAGAAGACTTCCCCTTTGTCACAACAAATGTGAACAATTTTAACAACTAATAACCTGTTCTTGAAATACAACAAAAAAGCCCTTCATCCCATATCTCATCTCCTATCTATATATAGATCCTTACAATCTTGACATTCAGTCCTGGTCAGCAAAAGTCCATTAAGGGTTGCCAGAAATAGCAACATATCTATTTTAATCTTGATCAAATAAACCCAGTTTACATTCCTTTCTTTTATTTTTAACAATATTGATCTTTAATCTCTTCAAATAACATTCTAGAACTTGTTTTCCTTTCTTTTTTTGTTTCTTGTCACATATTGGAAATATTTTAGGGATATCATCATACAACCATAGATTATTAGTATGTTAATTTTTGTAGATGGAAATTTATAATTTACCACATTAAATTGATGTTTTGCCAGTTTTTTCTGAAAAGCATTTATTTTACCTGTTGCTATGATGGCGATTTTCTTTGAATTTGCTTTTATACATCTACAAATCAGTTTTTCATTTTTCCCCAAATATGGAAAAGTTGTGTTGTCTCTGCCGTGACAGCATATGTATATTTCTTTGTGGTATGATGAGTGAGCGAAGAGTGCAAAGCTTCCTGTAACCGTGTAATTGAAAATTGTTTCCTTGAAGATAGGTCAGATCAGTTCAGGGGTGGGTTCTAACTTACCTCGCTGCCAGTTCGCTTCCTCATGCGCCACTAAGACGCGCACGCCTTGCACGCTGCGCTTTGTGCGTGCATGCGCAGTGCTAAAAACCAAGCTTCTGCGCATGCACAGAAGCAAAAAACAGCTTCTGCGCATGCGCAGAAGCAAAAAACAAGATAGCGCCGTCGAGAGAGCCGGTTCGGGGGCGTGTCCAGCTGGCTATCGCTGCCGGTTTGGCAAGGGGGGGAATTCCCGCTACCGGTTCTATAGACCCGGTCCGAACCGGCAGGAACCCACCTCTGGACCAGTTCCCACCCAAACCTCTGCTTTTTATCACCATTAATATAGCTGACTGTGTCTGAAAATAGCTTCCTTCATTTTATTTCCTTTCTTTTAACTTAAAACTGCTGTGTCTAGTGTTGCTGCTACGCCTTTTACCCTACTTCAATCTTCTGTTTCATCAACAAAGGGACTACTAATTTCCTTCTAGGGACAGAGGGCCAAGAAGTCTCCTCAAATGGATGACAGGCAGAAATTCAGTTGGTGCAACTTTACCTGGGGCATCAGCATCTGTTTTGCATGACGTCATCTGGCTGACAGTCAGTACTTCAGCCAGTTTCAAAGGCCTAGGAAGTTTTTCATTTAGACATTATATACAAAATTCCTTCCTTGTGCAGTTTCACCTCCTGAAAAAGAATATGAAAATGAGACTTTTTTTTCAGGGGTGGAAAGATTAGACAATAGAGTTGGCTTTAATATTCATTTTGTAGTCTTGACTTTCCTCATCATTTCTTCATAAACTTAATTGCTAATGAAAATATATATTGTTATGCAGGAAGGACAGATTTCCTGAATTTCCTTTCACATATACTTTTAATGAGTCAACGGAAATCAAGTCACAAATAACCCTCAAAGTCTGCTTCTTAGGCAACAGAAGGGAAGTGGAACAGCATGGATGTCATAACTGTCTCAACTAGGGATTATATTCTGCCAGGGAAATCTGAATCTCCTTGAGCAAGCATGTAAGAAAGGAAAAAATCTCACAAATACTGAGCTGCTCAGTGGAATAATAATATTTCACCAATTACAGATTTCCTACTGGAACTGTGATATGAGAAGAACTTAATTTAAATGACAGCCAAACTTGCTGTTTACTCATTGTCGGTCTTCTGTGGACTCCATATTGTTTAAAGAGAAGGGAGATGTTTTAAACAGATGGAGATAGATGCATACAACATTTTAAAAAATGTCTTCAACTAAGAGTAGAAGTGAAATGTTGGTGGATTTGGAAAAAAAATCTTGGCTTAGCCATAAACCTCAATTTAATATTCTTAGGCCAGTCACTCCTGGAATTGCAGAGTAGATGGAAAAGAAGAGGAAAGAGATTACATCTAGGTCAGGGGTATCAAACTCACGTCGTCACGGCAGCGTCATGTGACGTATCGGGAATTTTTTCCCCTTCGCTAAACCGGGCGTGAGCGTGGCCAGCGCATGACACATCCAGCCCACGGGCCGGGAGTTTGACAGCCCTGATCTAGGTGCTTCTGTCTAACTTTTCTTGCCATTAACTAACTTACTTTTCTAACTTTTCTTGCCACTGGCAGCTACTGACAGAAGTCATAGCAAAGCCTTGGGACTATTTTATTTTGTTTTATTTCATTTTATTCAATTTATTTGCCACCCATCTCACTGTAAAGTGACTCTGGGCAGCTTACAATATTAAAAGCAATAAAACCATGGATCACATCCAGGTTGTTCAGCAAGTCATTGAAAGGCACAAGAAGTACACCATGCCTCTGTGCATGGCTTTTATTGACTACAAAAAGGCATTTGACTCAGTATTCCAACAAGCAATAAGTAAGAGATTGCTCAACGAAGGCATAGACACTGCTTACATAAACTTACTACAATCAATATATGAAAAACAATGGCAACAATTTGCCTTAATGATCTTAAAGTGGAAATCAACATAAATTGTGAAACTTGTGTGTGTTGTTTATATTATATAATATATCCATATACATACATACATACATACATACATACATACATACATACATACATACATACACAATAAAAATACAGATTATAACTAAATGACAGGGAGAGAACAAGCAGATTGTACAGGGGGGAAGGTGGAATCTTCTATTGGTCCATTAACCACCTCCAGCATGATACTCCCCCAATTAGGGCCTCAAGCCAACTGTTTGTGACATAAGTGAAAATATTTGTATTGCCTATTCTTTTGGCTTCTAGAACAGGGGTGTCAAACTCAATTTCATTGAGGGCCGCATCAGGGTTGTGTTTGACCTCAGGGGGGCAGTGTGTGTGTGTGGCCGGGGGCTTGGTCAGGGTGGGCGTGGCCAGCTCTACGTCACTCATCAAGGCTCCATTTTTGGCCACGACGGCCTCCTGCAGCCCTTTGCCAGTGAAAATAAAGCTCAGGGAGGCCTCATGCGGCCCACCTGGGCTCCATTTTCGCTGGCAGAGGACTGCAGGAGGCTATTGCGGCTGAAAACGGAGCCCGGGCGGGCCACATGTGGTCCTCCCAAGCTCTGTTTTCGCTGGCAGAGGCACCGTGGGCCGGTCCTTTGCTGTTTCCAGGGTGGGCCCACGGGCCAGATCTAAGCACCCCGTGGGCCAGATCCAGCCCCCGGGCCTTGAGTTTGACACCCCTGTTCTAGAACATCTTCCAGAGATGTTGAGATTCATAATTCATCAACAACTGGAGGACCACAGGTTCCCCATCCATAGATCCTTTAATGAGAATATCTGATCAGGAGAAAGAATATTTTCCACTCTTGTCTTCCTAAGGACCCAGCTTCCTCACAGAAGGGAAACCTCCACCAAAAGAAAGGTGTCTCTTTTGACCAGTGGTGCATCTCACTTGGACAGACTTCAAAGCTCTGGAGCCAGAGAAATCAGCTATGAAATTAGCAGAGAAAGACCCAGATGAGGCAGGGCCACAAATACCTTTCAGAAGAACTTGGATATTAGAATCCGGGGTATCCATTCTTCTTAATTTTAAAACAATTTATATTGACAGTGCAAAAAGTGAAAAAACATTTCAGACACTTACTTTATTATTTTCTTAATGAAGTATCGTTGTGTTAAATAACACAGTGATTGATGTTATCAGAATAGTGGCAAAATTAATTTTATTTAAGTCAGCTTAAAATATAAAATTTTGTGTACACGAGGGTTTTTTTCTGAATGAATGTTCTTCTGTTCTTCTATAAACTATCTAAGCAGTCTCCCATCCCATAGAATTAAGCAAACAAGACTAAATCCAGTTGAGTTCATACACATTCATGTGCTCCTTTTATTTTAGTGGATCCAGTGCTTATGATCCTATGTGAGACCTGGGCATTTTACAGCTCTGGGGCCACATCTGGCCCTCTGGCTGTCCCTGTCTGGCCTGCATGAGGTTAATTGGAAATTAGAAATCAAATGTAAATGCACACAATACAACTGCATTGCTTTTATTTTGAAGTTGACTGCTATTTTTTGTTCAATTTATGTATGTATGTGTGTGTTCCTACGCACCTTCACAGTAATGTGTTGGTTCTGTTGGTTCGGCCCTACACAACAGTCCCAGTTTCTCAAGTGACCCCTTGGGAAAATTAATTGCACACCCCTGTCCTATAAGTATAGGGCCTTAGCTAAGTAATTTCTTTTAAAATTATAGTTTAGATTTTGTGACTGGAGGAAAAGTTTTAAATTTGTTACTTTTGTTCAGCTATTTCCCAGATGTTTCCTGCAGTTTGACAGATGTACCATTTACCAGAGAGTTGTCCTCTTGAGAGTTAGAATGTTATGGACACGGTTGCTATAGACAATGGCTATAAAATCAGTATCTGGAATAAATTCGTACATTTGCTTTTAGTTGAATAAGGTTTCTTCCCAGACTACAAATGATTTGATTTTCTTTTATAATATTATAACCTACTAGATGCTCCTCACACAAAAACGCTACCATTGATTCTTTTTAAAACTGCCAGTTATTGATATATTCAAGACAAGGGTGGTTTTCATAGTGCTATAAATTTCTCCAAGTAGTTTTGATTCTTTATTACAATAGTTGGGTTCAGTACTGCTAATATTGATTTTCTGATCAATATTAGCAGTTCTATCCTTTCATAAGTCCATCTGAAATTAAAATTCAGAGGCAATACATCTGTACCTTTGTTGGCCTTGAAAGCTAAGCAGGTTTGGATATGATTAATACTTGGATGGGAAGCCAGGAGGAAATCTCAGAGCTGTAAAATAGATTTGGAAGTTGAAAAAAGCCATCCTGGAAGAAAGCAAATCATTTCCATACTGTGGCCAAGCAAACTACATGGTTTGAGTTGCTGAGTTTGATCTAAAGTAGTTTTTTTTTTCTTTATAAGTCTGCATATATACTAAAACATAGGGAAAAATCTAATTATTAAGATAATGAGATAGATTTGGGGAGATCAGCTGAACAGAGATGTGTACAGGTAGTCCTCGGCTTACGACCACAATGGCCCAAAATTTCTGTTGCTAAGTGAGACACTCATTTTACGACCTTTCTTGCTACAATTGTTGAGTGAATCACTGCAGTTATTACGTTAGTAACACATTTGTTAAGTGAATTTGGCTTCCCCATTGACTTTGCTTGTCAGAAATTTGCACAAGTGTTCACATGACTCCTGGATACTGCAATCATCCTAAATATGAGTCAGTTTGCTAAGTGTCTGACTTTTGATCATGGTCAATTTCACCATGAAGTCATAAGTCTGAAAAACAGTTATAAGTTATAACTTTTTTCAATGCCATTGTTAACTTTGAACAGTCACTAAATAAACTGTTGTAAGTTGAGGACTACCTGCATTTTTAATCTTAATGTTCAGTTTGATCTCACAGAAACAGTAGGTTTTGAAAGGGATTCATAGTACTTCATTTTTTTGCAGATTACTTTATTTGCATATTTGCCTTTTATGAGCTGGTTACCTGTTTCACCTGTGATTTTGCTGTCATCATACTTACTTCTTTTCTGCTACGTTAAATTCTTTTTAAATTGAAAGATGATGTGCCCAAATTGTTCTTTATTGTGTGATCTTGACATTTAATTTCTGCTCTTTTATCTAATGGCAGCAGAGTTACTGGGAATCAGGCAACTTATAAAATTATTGCACAGTCAGCCAGATGTTTAGACTGGATTTGGCATTTTATCCACATATTCTCAAGGACCCTAGAATAGACAGATGTTGCTGGTTGCTGGTGTTAAAGATGCTACATCCCAGGTTGTAAGCTGTTCCAATTAAAACTGCGTTTTGCAATTGACTGATTATGATTTTGTCAATGCTGATTGTGTTCAAGTGATGCTCCAGAAGTTTTAGAATTGCATCCAAGGTGCTATTACTATTGGTATTGCCTGTGCTTTCTTTTGCTATAGTTGTTCTACTTCTGTAGACTTTAGGAGAAACCCTCCCATTCTACCACCTCTTACAATACTAGACAACACAGTATCAACAGTAAAGACCTTCAAATGTCTAGGTTCTACCATATTGCAAGATCTAAAATGGACACCTAACATCAAAAACGTCATCAAAAAAGCACAACAAAGAATGTTCTTTCTGCGCCAACTCAGGAAGCTCAAACTGCCCAAGGAGCTGCTGATATAGTTCTACAGAGGAATTATTGAGTCTGTCATCTGCACCTCTATAACTGTCTGGTTTGGTTCTGCAACCCAACAAGACAGACACAGACTTCAGAGGATAATCAGATCTGCAGAAAAAACAATTACGGCCAACCTGCCTCATCGTTCCTACCACCCATCTCCTCCCACTTATGACTGCATGACTGTAACTTGTTGCTTGTATCCTTACGATTTATATTAATATTGATTGTTTCCTGATTGCTTATTTGTACCCTATGACAATCATTAAGTGTTGAACCTTATGATTCTTGACAAATGTATCCTTTCTTTTATGTACACTGAGAGCATATGCACAAAAGACAAATTCCTTGTGTGTCCAACCACACTTGGCCAATAAAGAATTCTATTCTATTCTGTTTGCAGGTCTATGTATTTTGTAATTTTCTTCAGTTCTTTCTCTTCTGTTCTGCTGTCTCCAGATACTGCCATGTCCACTGTTCATACTTTTTTTTTTTTTTAATAATTTGCCTTTGTTTTCAAGAGTTGTTAAGTCTGGGGTGTTATGTGGCAGGCACTTAGGTTTAAATTCTAAAGTAAGTCCCAGAACACTTTATTACGACTTTCTCTATTTTATGGTCCCACCAGTTCTTGCTTACAGGCAAATTATATTTCTTGCAGATCTTCCAATGCACCATGATGGTTGCTACATTGCAATGCCATTGTTTGTAGTCAGTCTGTGCCATTTTATTGCAGCAGCTAACTAGGTGTCCCGCTGTTTCTTCAGCCTCTTTGCAAAGGCGGCACTTGCTGTCTGTTGCTGCCTTCTCATTTCTGGCTTTGTATGCATTTGTTCTTAAGGCTTGGTTTTGTGCAGCCAGAATTAGCGCCTCTGTCATTTTCTTCAACTTTCCTGCACTTAGCCCTTGCCAGATCTTCTTGTTACGTGCTTTTTCTTTTTTTACGTACTCATGTAATGCTTTGCCTTGCCATTTCTCTTTTCTATTACTATTATTATTTGTACTCTGCTGGAGTCCCTATCTTTTCAGGGAAATGTATAATGTGTGAAACATATTTACCTTCCTCTGTTGGTACAAATGACTGGATAGGACCTTTTAATCCTGTTGACATTATTTCGTTTATTAGATTTTTATTAGTTTTAGCCCACCTTATAAAGTGATAAAGTAAAGTAACTCAAGGTGGCGAACATATAATACTCCTTCCTCCTTCTGTTTTCCCATCAACAGCAACCCTGTGAGGTGGGTTGTGCTGAGAGAGAGTGATCAACCCAAAATCACCCAGCTTTCATGCCTAAAGTGGAGTACTAGAACTCACAGCCTCCTGGTTTCTAGCCTGGTGCCTTAACCATTTAGACCAAACTGGCTATTTCCCTAAGATTTTGCAAGAATATATCAGGTTTGATATAAAACAGATAAATACATACTTTGAAAAATGGGCATCAGATGAGAATAGACATAATGCTGAATTAGGTGCTACCTATACAGTGTTATCTATTAAGCTTACGGCTTCACAACGTCTTCCCTAGATCAGTTTGTATTGATTTACTACCGGTAATACTAGGTTTATGCCATTTTCTTATTTTTTACAGAAATTCCCACAACTATACAGGCAGTCCTTGACTTACAGCCATTCATTTAGCAACTGTTCAAAGTTCAAACAGTACTGAAGAGTGATTTGTGGGTGGTCCTGACACTTGCCACTATTGTAGCATCCCCAAGGTCATGGAATTGCAATTTAGATGCCTAGCAACTGACATGTGTTTGCAATGGTTGCAGCTTCCTGGGGTCGCAGGATTGCCATTTGCAACCTTTCCAGCTGACAAGCAGCGTCAGTGGGGGAAACTCGATTCACTTAATGACCATGGTATTTGTTTAGTGGCTGTAGCAGAAAAAGTCATAAAAAGGACCTGGTCATGTGATGACTCACCTAGCTGTTGCTTAGTAATGGAAGTTCTGGCCCCAATCATGGCCATAAGATGAGGATTACAGTGCTGTTCTGGTTAAAAAAAAGCAGTGTAAGTGATTGTTCCCTTATGTACAATAAATTTATTTTGCAGTGAAGCCTGGGGAGGACTGTTTGGTAGCAACCATCTTGGCAACTTACGTGCAAATTGATCCTACTTAATATAGATTGCAACTGTGTACATTAGCTCTTCTTGGAGTTATAGCTGAGCAAGCAGTGTCTTTAACTTGTTCTTTTAATCAGTGCTGTATTAATCCATGCTGGAAGACATATGTTCTCAGCAAGATTAGGGCTGCCATAGTTGGACTGCAAAAGTCCACATTATGACCGGAGATTTCTGTACCTTTCCTGATATCTAAGGGTCATCCAATATATTTGCCTCCCAATCAAGGGTTGCGTCTAGGGGATGTAATGCCTAAGATGAATACTCATCCCAATTTTTTCAATTTACTTTAATAATATTATTTTTGATAGGTTTTGTTGTTTATATTAGCCTTTTCAAGAGGAAGAAATATTGCCTTGAATTTACAAATATACTCTAACAATGTATGACGTTGCTTCCTTTTCTGAAAGTACAATATAGTTTTCCTCCCTCCCTCCCTTCATAAAAAAAGATGCCACTGTAATTTTCAGTTGGAAAATGGATATGGTGTTTAAGTTGGCATTTGAATTGAAATTATATTTGAATTCGGAACATTTCCAGAACTGTGGCTATGCTAGCTTTTTCTGTGAAAGGAATACAAAAGCTTTTTAAAGATGTCACAGGCCTTTTTGCTGAATATATGCTGACAATACAGTGCCAAGTTACTGTATTCACAAAGGATCAGACAGACCAGCTTATGTATGGTATGTTGTATTGTCCAAAGGTAGTCGTACATTTTGTTGCCTGTTAAAAAGTGCGCACTTGCAGTGAATGTGAGCCTTTAAAAAAACAGCGGGCAAACTTTGCAGGGCAATTGAAAAGAATGGGAAGAAAAAATCACGTGGCCACTCTAGGCAGAGGGCCAAATTGCCATTTTTCTCTCTCTGCCGTGTGAATTACAGTAAAACCTCCCTATCTCAGGCTTGGGGTCTGGAAGCATGCCTGCCTCTGGCTTCTCTTTCCCTCTCTCTCCCTCTCTCTCCTTTCCTCTCCTCCCCCCTCCCTCCCTCCCTCCCTTTCCTTCCCCCATTCATCATCTCTTAGCCACTAGCTAACGGTCTCCATGGCAAGAGGGAGTGCAGAGTTTTCTTTTTCCCTGGGAAAGAGAGAGTCCGCCTGACTGCCTTGGAGGGAGACTCCCTTCAGCCATCCTTGCTCAGGAAAAGAAAAGGAACAGCGGCCACTACAAAAGGACAGTGCCCATCCTCCCTGGCTTGCCCGCCTGCTTATGTGCAGCTTTCCAGAGAGAGAGAGAGAGAGGAAGGCAGGGGCTCTTATTCTGACAGGGCCTTCTGCCTGCTGAGCTGTTTGTGCGGAGAGACCTTGCCAAGTTTATGAGGCCCAAGGCTTTCTTGTGGGAGGACGCAGGGCTGTCTTCATGCTCTTTGGCAATGATTAAAGTGAGGTTAGTACAAAAAAGAAAGGGGGGGGCTCCTTTTTCTTTGTTTTTCAAACTAGATCTTGCTGTTTAAAACCAGATGGCAGTGCCATATTTTCAGCTGCAATTCATTTAAACTCTTAAGTGTTATACAAAGAAGTGTAAGAGTGGATCAGTAGCTTACTAATGTGGGGAGGGGGGGAGAGGGAGGAGCATAGGGGGGGCAGCCCTGCTTTTGTTCCCAAATATATACCAGCTTCATATTTCCAGCACCTTTAGTTACCTTCCTCTGCCCCTGAAAGGAAAAACCAGAACACCCGAGAGCAACTTTTGAGCAGCAAAATCAAACTTGCTTTTTTGCCTGATTTAAAATACACAAATCGTGGTTGTTTTTTTCTGATTGGCTCAGCTGGCAAGGCAGTGTTGTTATCGCCATGTGACCAGCTTGAGCATGTAATTCTGCATTTTTCAGGCTAGGGTGAGAAGCTGTGTGGTCTTTTAAACAGATTCACATACTACTTGTCCTGCCCAGAAGTTCATCCCTCTGATGGTTTCAGCATGGCTACAAATGTTTTCCCCGTTTGGAATACACTGCTTGGCCCTGCAATGCATATAGCTCTCCTGGGCCGCTTCCCCCAAACCGCACTTCAAACATGACTATACATCTGATGTTCCATGTGGGTGGGGATCTTATCTGGGTGGAGGAAGTAGCTTAGATGGTGTGGGTAGGCAGCTGTGGGCTTTATTAATTCTCCATAAGAGACTTTAAAGCCCTGGATAAGGCCCCTCTGAGTTGTTGAATGTAAAGAGAATAAGAAAATACAAGTCTGCAACATGAGATCAGTACTAGGAAAAGAAGTTTATTTTGACAGTATATGGGCTAAGTTGAGAATAATCAAAAGCAGACTTCAGAAGAACTTGTACAAACTCATTTAAATAATTGAGAAGCAAATGCAATGTCGTCAAGAGGTCATATAAAATTTGAGATACAGAGAAGTAGCCCTTTTCTTCTGCCACTGCACTGCTTCTCAAGCTTGGCAACTTTAAGAAGTGTGGACTTCAACTCCCAGAATTCCCCAACTGAAAACATGGAACTAAGTGACTGTGAGAAATGTTTTGTTTTTTTTAATATTTCTTACAAGTGAAATTTATTATTTTCTGTATTTGACCACTTCCCTTTGTGGGATTTTGAAGAACTTTTTTATTGCTGCCTCAGAGTAGAATAAATTAGCAACACCATGTTAGAGAAAATTGCTTCTCTTCAGTGTTTCTTCCTTGTTGGTCGACCTCAAATAAAACATGAATATATTAATTTGTTTAGGAAAAAATGTAATTATTTTATATTTGCAAAGATTACATAGCTGCTAATGCTATACAGAATCAAGTATTGCAGCTGTATAGTTCCATTGTTGTGTTCCAAATACAGAATTGAATTCATTTACCATTTTTATTAGTTCAGCAACAGCTGACTTTTCTTCTATAGACGGAGAGAGCTATATATGTATATGACCGATTAAACCCCGGGAAGAGGCATATCTTAGAAGAGACATGCTATCACTTTTAAGGTTTTTATGGAACTTACGAGTTCTTTCACAAATCCTTCAGAACTGCACATGTAAAAAAACAAAAGTGAGCATACTCTGAGTCCCACCCATCAAACATTGTCATCTGATTGGACAGAAGCAAACCCTCTCTGTCACAGTGTTTGCCCTCAGAAATAGGATCCCCCTTCTTCCCCCCACCCAGATTCATGGGACCCAGATTGATGCTCTTTAAAAAGCCTCTGAGAACCTGGCTTTTTCTTGGGCCCTTGGGTTAACATGGATGATGTGGCTTACATCATCATCAGTGATGTGGCATCACTGATGATGTTACCTAGTTAGGTAATGAAACATCTGTAAGAAAACAAGCAAGCTCAGAGAGCACCAAGGACCCCTCATTTCAACCCTGAGCTACAAATATCCTCCATAGATTTTCCCTAACTGTTACATAATGATAGAGGATAGCTTCTTTTCCCTTGGCCATTATTTATTTCTATTTAGGTAGCTTCCTTCTACTGACATCCCTAGAACAATTTCTCAACCTCAGCAACTTTAGGATATGTGGACTACAACTTTGACTCTACCACGCTGGCTAGAACATTCTGGGAGCTGAAGACCACACATCATAGAGTTGCTATGGTTGAGAAAAACTGTCCTAGATGCTGGTTCATTCTCAGAGTTCTGTAACTACAAGATGCAATATAGGGCCCACGTTGCCTGCACTTGGATGGATATCCTTAAGGCCTATACTCTGCAAGTAGGGTTACAAACTAGCTATTTGTTTTACGTTGAGATTCTTGTACCAAAATACAACACAGAAAGGACAGTTAGAATTAACCTTAAAATAAATGATGGGTTTCCCTTTCTGGCTTGTTCCATTTGATAGAAACCATTGCTGTGCATTCAGATGGCACAACAACATCAATTCAGATCCTGGGCTGCTGCTTACAGCTTGGAGGAAAGGGGCCTCAGTGGGTGTCTATGTGGTTAAGTGCAGTTGAATCCAGATCTTCCCCTCCCAAACACACATGATGTTTATTTTGTATGCCAGAGGCTGTCTTTTATTCCCTTAAGACTCTTTGGCTTATGATTAAAACCTTTCTTTTTCACATCTGTGATCCTTGCCCTTCTATCCTTGTATATATCTTTCATAATATCACAGTATGCTCCTTTTTTGTTTATCTCACTTTGTCAGGACTTCTGTTTGTTATGATCAGCACAGGTTCCAAAAATATCTTTTTTTTTAAATGTTGTAGTAGAAAGGATGTGTCTTCTGTAGCAACTACAATCAGCAACTACATCCTGTTTTGTTACTCCCCTTGGATGTGTTATATGCTATTGGTGGTGGTTGAATGGGCAAATTGATAAGGGGACCTTTATTGCAACAGATGTTTCTTAATGCAGTGCTAAAAGTTGCATGATTCAAATATGTGGATGACTGTCATTGCACATTTTTCTACTTAAGTATGGAAAAACTACACCCGTCTCACAAATAGGTGCTAGTAGCCCAATATATAATAAAGGTGCTCTGTGGAATATCATAAATATAAGCCATCTTCCCCCCCCAATCAGATTCCCTCAGAAAGTAGAAAATTGATGTGTTGGATACTCATGGCAGATCTCATATCAGAGCAGTGAAGGATCTAGGCCTCTAGGAGGTTATAAATTAGTCACTTGTATCTTTGAGAATATTGCCTAAATACATATCATCATTTGGATAAAGATGTAATTCCAATATGTATTTGGTTCTGAGTGAAGGAGGGCAGATTATTATTTGATTCAGGGGGCAGTAATAGAGCACTGGTAAATTCTTAATTCTTGATATGATACAATGAGCCTGCTTTGGTAAAAATGTAGTCACAGTATGGCATGGAACAATTCTCAATTTGTACTTAAAATATCATGGGGAAAATGGAGGGAGGGATTTGGGAAGAATTTGTTAGCATTTCAGTGATGTTGTATGTTAAATGGCCTCCTTAAGGTGTAGCATGGGACAAAAAAGTTTTTGAACAGTTTAAAACAATTTCTCAAGATAACTGAGCTGCAGGGAATGAATCTATTTAACTGATTGGAAATATTTTTGAAATGTTAGTTTCTAGATTTATTACTGGATAGTTATCCTACTGCCTTAATAAAAATGAAAACTTCTGCCTCTGTTAGGTCCCTGCCATTTTGGTCCTTTATCATGCCCATCTTTGCATGAAACATTCCCTTCATATCTCCAATTTTCTTGAAGAGATCGCTGGTCCTCCCTATTCTATTGTTTTCTTCTATTTCTTTGCACTGTTCATTTAAGAAGACATTCTTATCTCTTATAGCTATTCTCTGGAATTCTGCATTCAATTGGGTGTATCTTTCTCTTTCTCCCTTGCCTTTCGCTTCCCTTCTTTCCTCAGCTATTTGTAAAGTTTCCTCAGACAGCCATTTTGCTTTCTTGCATTTCTTTTTCTTTGGGATGGTTTTAGTTGCTACCTCTTGTACAATGTTGCGAACCTCCGTCCATAGTTCTTCAGGCACTCTGTCTATCAGATTTAACTCCTTAACTCTATTTGTCACCTTCACTGTATATTCATCGGGGATATGATTTAGTTCATACCTGAGTGGCCTAGTGCTTTTCCCTACTTTCTTCAATTTAAGCCTAAATTTTGCGACAAGAAGCTCATGATCTGAGCCACAGTCAGCTCCTGGTCTTGTTTTTACTGACTGTACAGAGCTTCTCCATCTTTGGCTGCAGAGCACATAGTCAATCTGATTTCTGTGTTGACCATCTGG
>QLTV01002662.1:312356-362069 GCA_003457575.1 Thermophis baileyi
GCATCATTCTGTCATTTTGGGGATTGTATCCCAGTATTGCGTTTCCTACTCTTTTATTGACTATGAAGGCTCCTCCATTTCTTCTGATGGATTCTTGCCCGCAGTAGTATACCTGATTGTCATCTGAATTAAATTAATCCATTCCTGTCCATTTTAGTTCCTAAGATGTCGATGTTCAGTCTTGTCATCTCTTGTTTGACCATGTCCAGCTTGCCTTGATTCATGGATCTTACATTCCAGGTTCCTATGGAGAATAGATCTTTACAGCATCAGACTTTCCTTTCACCACCAGATACATCCACAGCTGAGTGTCCTTTCGGCTTTGACCCAGTCGCTTCATTCTTTCTGGCGCTACTAGCTACTAGGGTTATGGTGGGGAATTACATAAATAGCGCTGAGAGGCGGATGCTCTCAGCGCTGACTTTCTCTCGGACATGCTAAGCCAAACCTGTGCGGTAAATGACTCCAAGACACTTTTCGAGTATAGACTTCAGCTTTAATCCCAACACAGGCAAGTGCTCAGTTCGTGCCGAACCAATTAAGGCTAAAGTCAGCACTGAGAGCATCCGCCTCTCAGCGCTATTTATGTAATTCTCCACCATCGAATTACATAAATAGCGCTGAGAGGCGGATGCTCTCAGCGCTGACTTTCTCTCGGACATGCTAAGCCAAACCTGTGCGGTAAATGACTCCAAGACACTTTTCGAGTATAGACTTCAGCTTTAATCCCAACACAGGCAAGTGCTCAGTTCGTGCCGAACCAATTAAGGCTAAAGTCAGCACTGAGAGCATCCGCCTCTCAGCGCTATTTATGTAATTCTCCACCATCACCCCCACCAAACCACCATCTGGTGCTGTAATCCCTCCCCCTCTCAGCTGTTCAGCGGGTCCACATGGCTTCAAACAGTTTTATTTTTCGGCTACGGCTTCAAGCAGCTCAGTGTGCACTGCGCGGCAGCCAACCTGACATCATTCATCGTCGCCAGGCGTCTGAACCGCTGATGATACATGCTATCGCCACCCCGTCTGTTCGTTGTGTGCCACACGCCGTGCCTCACTTTCAGTATCTCCCACTCCCCCCAGGTACATGTGTCGAGCCCTGGCACGACACTAGCCCTCTGCTCTTCCCCAGTAGCATATTGGACACCTTCCAACCTGAGGGGCTCATCTTCCAGCATCATATCTTTTTGCCTTTTGGTGCTGTCCATGGGGTTTTCATGGCAAAGATACTGGAGTGGGTTGCCATTTCCTTCTCCAGTGGATCACGTTTTGTCAGAACTCTCTGCTATGACCTGTCTGTCTTGGGTGGCCCTGCACGGCATAGCTCATAGCTTCATTGAGCTATGCAAGCCCCCTCGCCACGACAAGGCAGTAATCCATGAAGGGGTTTTTGTGCAGTACTGTACAAGTAATTTTTGTGCAGTACTGTAAAAACGGCTATTGACGTCCAGTAAGCCTTTCTAACTACATTGCATTTTTATCTCAAAGTAGTAATGTCTGTAATTTGGCAGCACAACCAGTCTCAGGATATAAAATCACACAAAATAAAAAGCAAATAAGCATTATCCACAGATTTTCACTTCTTTTGTCAGGATGATGATGCGCTGTAGCATTGTGCTACAAACTTTACCCTTGTAAATGTGCCAACAGCATTGTTTGCACCACTCTGACCTCTGTAGTTTTGCAGACACTCCTGCAACTAGGTGTAACTTAAGCCATTCTTTACTCAGATGATGTATGGTAACTAAAATATTGAAGACTCAATCCCAGTTATTTGGAGCATTTTTCAATGCACCTGTTTTTGATTCTTTTTCCACTCCTGGAATAAAATATTGGTCTGTAAGTTGGGTATATTACACAAAATAACAACACTATTCAAAGCTTTTCAGTTTCACCTTTGCTCTGATAGGGGTTTTTTTGGGAATGGATTGTTCACAGCTCAACTGCTGGATTTCTTTTAAATTACTGCTTCAGATGCTATTGGATTATTAAATAGGTGGACTTTTCATAACAAGTATACATATAAACAAATCAAGTTATTGTTTCTTCAGCTATTTATACGAATCATGTTATTGAAAAAGGTAATCTTAATTAAATTTAATTTAATTCAGTTTTCTGTGCTGCCATGTAGTGGTCATCTAGTTTTTTGGAGTTCAGGTATGTTATTTAATTATTTAATTAAATTTTATTCAGAAAGTTGGAAACCTCACCACTTGACTTCTGGAAATACCATGTAATTGACCATTGTTTGAGCTTTGAACATGAAATATTTTTAGTGCTTATTAAGGAATAAACTCACCCTTAGAGGAAATGTAAAAATAACTCACCTTGTACTCTTGTCCACCAAAGCATTTTATTTAAAATCCTGTTGGTGCTGGTTTGGTCAAATGTGAAAATCAGGTTTTTAATGAAATGAAAAACAACACACACACACGCACACACACACAATCTTTTTTGGCATTCGAGGAAGAGAATAAAAATTACTTTCCTTTCAGATATTTCGCAATAGCAATAGCAGTTAGACTTACATACCGCTTCATAGTGCTTTACAGCCCTCTCTAAGCGGTTCACAGTCAGCATATTGCCCCCAACAATCTGGGTCCTCATTTTACCCACCTCAGAAGGATGGAAGGCTGAGTCAACCTTGAGCCGGTGAGATTTGAACTGCCGAACTGCAGCTAGCAGTCAGCTGAAGTAGCCTGCAGTGCTGCACTCTAACCACTGCGCTACCTCGGCTCAGTATTAGCTGTTGAACAAGAATTATAAATTGGTGAGCAGGAAAAAAAAATCTGAATGGATTAGGTAATGGTGATGTAACTAGAGGATAAGGAAATAAACTTCCATGCATCTGTGGTTTTTCCAAGTACACTTATTGCCATTGCCTCAGTTAACTTTTTATGAGATGTATATTTTAAAATCAGACCAACCTGAATATAAGTTCTATAAAAAGACATTGCAGGATGTTAGGTTTTTGTTTTGTTTTTTAGCAGCGCCTTTTTGGCTGTTTCTAAAGGAGTTGTGCACTAGAAAAGAGCATAAGGAAACTGTCCCCTTTGGGGGGGCCTCTTTCTTGCTCTCTTTTTCCATTTTTCCTTGAACAGTTGGCACACTTAAGTTATTTCTCCAGGATGGGTGTGAATTACCATTGCTCTGTTCCAGTAAACAGAGACACGACAAATAAGAGTTCGGTAAAACAAGAATTGTTTAAGGATACTGTGTTATAACTACCATTCAAACTGTTCAGTGCATGGGCTCAAAGTATTGCTTTCAATTAAAAAGAAGGAAATCTCCTGATTCCTGAAGTATAGATCTTACAGTCCAGATGAGTGTGGTTTTGGTATGTCCATTTCAACACATGATGCTTGGGAAAGATGTGGGGCCTGGATATGATTCACTGAGGAGAACAATGAAAAAATAATTCTCTGTCTTGAATATAGGAGAAATAAAATATTTAAGCTGTGTCAGAGTGAAGAGAAGCTGTGTTCATTTGTACACAAAGATTTGCTATCTACTGCTTTATGATCTAATTCAAGGGATCAAGTTAATGACATATAACTGGTTTGATGATGATGATGATGTTCATTCAGTCAGTTGTGTTACGACTCATGGTTTAGAAAGACTAAAATCAGGAAATGTATATTAAATTCACAGAGCAAGTAAAGTGCTTACATTTTATTTTGAGCTGAAAGAAAAAGGCAAACACATGTATCCAAAAATAGACATAAAAATAGTCTCATAGATAGACATTATGTTGATACGCACACATAAAACTTTTTTTAGCTTTACTATTTTAAGATGATAAAGGAGGCAGTTTGTTTGTACTTTAATTCAACAATATATTGTGTTTATGTCGGCCCTTTCAGAAGCATGCAAAGGATAGAGGTAATGGATAAGACTCCTTTGGAACAATATAACTGTTGTTAATTAAGAGTGTCTTAGTGAGAGTCAAGCTGTCAAGTCTCTTAAAGCAGAGATCAAAAGAAAGGAAAAGGATCTCTTAAAATTAAAGTAGTATCTGTTGGGTTAAAGGTATTTCTAATTTGTATCAAAGCAAGAAAATGTTGGGAGAAAATATGTAGCTGGCTGGAAAAGATAATTAAACAGAATATAGATCTGAAACCAGAAGTATATTTGTTGGGCATAATACCGGAGGGTTATGATAAAGGGACCACATATTTAGTTTTACATATACTAACAGCAGCAAGGATTATATTTGCAAAATACTAGAAAAATGAGAACACTCCGCCAGATGAGGATGTAATTCAAAAAAAATTAGACTCTGCTGAAATGGACAGACTAATTTTAAAAATAAAAGATGAAGAAGACACAGAATATTACTTGATATGGAATAGATTTTATGAGTGGTTAGAGACAAGAGGTAGAAATTAGAGGAAGGAAGACTATGAATGTATGTATTAAAAACAGAGATGGTTTATAATTACAATCATTATAATTAACAAAAATGTAAATAAGCCAATATAAAAAGGAACTTAGCTAAAATTACTTGGTTATATTATTACTATTGTTATCAGTACATGTACTAATATATTATTACTATTGTTACTTGTTATTATTTTTATTATTATTTATTAAATTTGTATGCCGCCCAACTCCCAAGGGACTCTGGGTGGCTCACAACAATATAAAAAACTATTAAAAGAAAACATAATAAAAACATTTAAAAACAGTTAAAAACTCATACACACCATTTCATGGCCAGAATGTTCATGTATTAATATTTATTACTGTCTCTTCTCTTGTCTTGTGTGTGTGTGTGTGTGTGTGTGTGTGGTATACCCTGACAATACACTGTATTCAAAATGTTTGTGAATAAAATTAAAAAAATTAAAAAAAAAACAAATGGTCCTTGAATCTATCCAAATAAAACTGGGCTGTTTAATAAAATGGATCAAATCTTGTAGTAATACACATCTGTAAGTCTTAACTTCAATTTGTTAAATACTGTACGCCTGGAGAGACAGCAAATGTATAAATGTTATAGACATAACTTCTTTAAGTACAGTGCAGTTCACTAGTTATCCCTTGTAACTCATCATAAATCCCTTAAAAATTTTCTTGCATTTAGATGTCTCTAAAAACTTCAATTTTGGAATAGGGAGAGAAGACTTTTCAGTACATGGAAGACCACAATACATTTCACAAAGCAGAAGGCAGAATTATAATTGACGGTACCACAGACATACACACACAACACATTAAAAAATTGTCCTCTATTAGCTTGTTGAAGTCAGCAAATTAGAAAGTTTGTTTTTACATGACTCATGTTTTTTCTAAGGCATTGTCTGTATTTCCAAGATCATATGTTAAATGCATCAACAATTTGTAAACAAAGCTTTTATTTTTATTTCAATGCAATGTGTAATTAATGCCTCTGTGAAAAAGTTATATTTCCCTGAGGATAAGCAGAACTGCTAAATGAATATATCTGAAGAAATAACTACAGCAGCTCTCCTCATTGAAGTACTTGAATTTTATTCAGTTGGCAACATCCCTATTCCATTACTGCGTTAATATTGGCAACTAGATGTGGTAGAGCCTGTTGCAAGAATAATCTGAGCCTTTTCACATGTTCTAACAGTAGCAGTTTGAAATTTTAATTTATTTGGTTTATATCTCACCTTTCTTCTGGAGCTCATAATGACTTACGCAAGGTTCTCCCTTCATTTTCTCCTCACAACCCCATTAGAAGCTAGTTGGGCTGAGAGAGAGCAACTGGTCCAAGATTTCAGTGAGTTTTAAGATTGAGGGTAGACTTCAGACCCTTAATCTATCACTTGGAATTTCTTAGATTCTTAGAGTTGAAAGGGACCTTAGGTATTGTCTGATGTAGCCCTTCCTTAATGCGGGATATACTAGAGCTTTTGTCAACCCTTCAAAATAAACCAGATTAGGAAATCAATGCCATGAATAGTCAGTACTACTATTATTTATCTTGCAAATATGAAAGTGCTCTCTACTTATCTTTGTGTGAACTAAGGAGATGTTTGTCTGAGTTGTTTACTCACATTTCATTCTTGGCCAAGGCTCAGACCCCTTTTATCTGACCATTACCTTGGAAACAGCTCTTCCTCCTATCTCTCAAGGCCATTCCCATTTATTTATTTGTTTATTTGTCTGTCTGTTTGATTAATTTATGTGCCACCCATCTTGCCCAGAGATGATTTATTGTTGTCAATAACTCTTATTGTCTTCAGCTGTTCATTTCAGCTGACTTCTCAAGCCTGCTTAGGTATATTTTCTCATTTCCCAGTTTTGAATTATCTGCAAACTTGAAAAACATCTCAATTTTTTCATTGCAGTTATTGATAAAATGTAGAAACAGCCCAGGCCCAAGACAGAGCCCTGTGGCGCTCCGTTTGATGTTTTCTCCAAGCTGAAGTAGTACCATTAATGAGTACTTTTTGGATGCAGTCATTCAGCCAACCATGAGTCCATTTTATAGTAGTATTATCTAACCTATACTTTACTTTTTTGGGGGGGACAGAGAATATCATGAGGCACTCTTTCAAACACTTTGTTGTGGTCTGAATTTTTACAGTATCCTCCATAGTTTTTTTCATTTTAACCATTACGCCATACCATACTCACTTTCACACCAATGTACATAGTGGTCAGCTAGCATTTTCTGCATAAATATGGATATGTTGCTGTGTGGAACCTTTGCACAAGCATTCTTTCTGCATGCTACATTCCTTCATCCCATGTGCTTACACTGAAACCTTCATATGAATATGGAGAAGACGACAAAAGAAACCCCAAGAAGAGTGATGCTTGAAATTGTGATAAAGATTATAGCAGTTGTAGTTATATAAGCAGCTACCTGTCTTCATGTTTTTCCAGGCTATTATATTGCAGTAAAATAATTGTTCTTCCTCATATCACCTATCACCACATACCTAATTAGATCAGGCTCCATCCTATCATCTGAAAAAGTGCCACAAGTTTGACAGGTGATTTAGCGTATACAGAATACAGACTAACAGAATTGGAAGGGACTTTGGAAGTCTTCTAGTCCAATCCCCTGCTCAGGCAGGAGACCCTATGCCATTCCAGACAAATGGCTGTCCAGTCTCTTCTTAAAAACCTCCAGTGATGGAGCACCCACAACTTCTGGAGGGAAACCATAGTGCTGAATAATTGTTCTCATTGTCAGGAAATTTCCCCTTACTTCTATAGGTTGGATCTTTGTTTGATAAGTTTCCATCGGTTATTTCTTGTCCTGCTGTCAGGTGCTTTGAAGAATAGGTTGACCCTCTCTTTTCTGTCACAGCCCTTTGAGTATTGGAACACTGCTATCATTGTCATCCTAGTCCTTCTCTTCATTAGACTAGACATACCCAATTCCTGCAACCGTTCTTTATATGTTTTAGCCCCCAGCCCCCTAATCGTCTTTGTTGATGTTCTCTGCACTTTTTCTAGTCTCAACATCTTTTTTGTATCATGGTGACCAAAATTGGATGCAGTATTCCAAATATGGTCTTACCAAAGCAGTACTAACATTTCACATGACTGTGATGCTATCCCTCTGTTGATAACAACTAGGACTGCATTGGCGTTTTTGGCAGCTGAAGCATACTGCTGACTTATATTTAATTGGCTGCCCTCTAAGACTCCTAG
Organism: Thermophis baileyi; assembly: GCA_003457575.1. Classification (NCBI taxonomy): domain Eukaryota; kingdom Metazoa; phylum Chordata; class Lepidosauria; order Squamata; family Dipsadidae; genus Thermophis; species Thermophis baileyi. The sequence continues at coordinate 319,995 of QLTV01002662.1, forward strand.
ATCTCTTTCACAATTATTGCTATTGAGCCACGTGCCGCCTATTCTATACCTGTGCATTGATTTTGGTTGATTTTTGTTGCCTAAGTTTAAAACTTACTCCTGAATTGCATTTTCTTGGATAGGGTCCAGTGTTCTAGTTTGTCAAAATCTTTCTGGATCTTGAACCTTTCTTCTAAAATGCAAATCTGCAAATTTTATGAATGCCCATTCTGTCTCCTCGTCTAAATCTTATGGAGAGAAAGAGTCTGTTCCTAAATTCGTAACAAAATATAGCTTGGATCAAAGATGAAATTTAAAATTAATCTATGTTGATTATTATCAGTTAATGGGTATGAAGAAATGATGTCTGTTCATAATAGAGAGGCATAAACTATGTGCTGTGATAAAATGTTGGATTAAGAAGATAGGAAAAATTGTTCTCTAAAAATGGCCCCAAGACATCTGAAACTAGTCATCTGTGTGCCATTTGCTACAGAGGCAGGATTGCAGGACCTGGGGGAAAGCAGGTCCCAAAACTTTCCAGGACCAAGTGGGTCGGATGGTGGAGGGAAGATAGATTGGGAAGGGGATGCTGCAGCATCCCTGAGGTGTAAGAGTGACTGATCATGGGAGCACTGCAGACGCCATAATTTTGAAACCAGGTCATAAATAACTTTGGGGAGAAAGCATTTTAAGTCACTGGTGTTAAGTAGAACACTAGCTAAAAACTTGTCTTTGGAGTGCATTCCTTCAATTAAATGCCCAACACTAACATATTGGTTTGTTTGTTTGTTTTTCTCTTAGAATGAAGACTGCAAATGGGGATTACCGAAAAGAACATAGAGAAAGGAGTCGTAGTCCCATTGAACGGGCTGTCGCACCAACAATGGGCCTTCATGGCAATCATATATATGCCTCAATCCCAAGCTTAACTATGGAGCAACCTCTAGCACTGACCAAAAACAGCATGGATGTTATTCGGTCTGTAAGCATGACTCCTACAATGACATCAGTGGAACGGCAGCAGGTACTTGCCATTTTTGTTTGCTAAGATACATATTTCTAGGCAACTATTTTTCATTTAGCTTTTCTACAATTTTGTATTTCTCTGTGTATGTGTTTTTGTGTGTGGTTGTGTGTGTGGTTGGTTGGTTTTTGCAGAGTCATTGCCTATATAACTTTCCTAATTCCTCCCAATTAATAATTTTGCAAACACTGGAGGCAGAATGGAATTTTGCAAATCTGGTTGTTGAAACTTACCGTATTTTTCGGAGTATAAGACGCACCGGAGTGTAAGACGCACCGGAGTATAAGACGCACCTTAGTTTTTTGGGAGGAAAATAGGGGGGGGGGGAAAGTGGCCAAAAAGGTATTAATGCCTACCAGGTATTCATCCGGCTAGCGTCCTTAGTCTGGTCAGCTTCAGCACATTATTTTATCCCCTGGTTAGGGCTTAAAAAAAACCTTCGGAGGGAGTAGCAATGAAAAAAGCCTGCGAAGACTTAGGGCTGGAAAAAACTCCTTCAGAGGGAGTAGCAATGAAAAAAGCCTGCAAAGACTTAGGGCTGGAAAAAACCTCCTTCGGAGAGAGTAGCAATGAAAAAAGCCTGCAAAGACTTAGGGCTGGAAAAAACCTTCTTCGGAGGGAGTAGCAATGAAAAAAGCCTGCAAAGACTTAGGGCTGGAAAAAACCTCTTTCAGAGGGAGTAGCAATGAAAAAAGCCTGCGAAGACTTAGGGCTGGAAAAAACCTTCTTCGGAGGGAGTAGCAATGAAAAAAGCCTGCAAAGCCTGGAAGATCGTTAGCCCCTCATTAGGGCTGAAAAAAAACTTCTTTGGAGGGAGTAGGGAAGAGCCGAGAGAAGATCGTTAGCGCCGGAAAAAAGCTTCGAAAAAGCTACATTCGGAGTATAAGACACACCCAAATTTTCAGCCTCTTTTAGGGGGGAAAAAGTGCATCTTATACTCCGAAAAATACGGTATATAAATAAATATGTATTTATTTGAGCGATCTATTAAAACAAGCACTACTGAGGAATACTAGATATTTCTATACATTGGGAAAGGGCCTCTTCTCAGCTGTCTAAACTCACAAGGAAGCAAAGAAGCTCTCGTCTTACCAGTTTCAAAATAGTGTTCAAAAAAGCATTCTTCAAAAAAGAAATCAATGTTTAACAGTTGTTAAATATTGATTAATGTTGTTCTTGTTAACTCACTTTTCAAACTTTTGAATGATCGAAACAGATTCTATATAAAATATTTGTAAAAGATTTAAACCTGAGAAGGAAGGATTGTAGCCAAGTTGGGGGTTTTTTTTGACATGCTTCCTTTTTAAGTAATTGAAGTGTTTCGCAGCAACCATATTTGATAAGGATTGAAGTGATAACAGTTCAGAAATAGGTTTCCTGGTCCATCAGTTGTTAGTGAAGAGGGGTCTGGAGATTCTCAGTCATCCAGGTCATAGTTGGATAGCTTGGTTTGAAAGAAGGGTAAAAGAATCCATCTATGTTAGAATTGAACCCTCTTTCCTCAACAGAGGGGGAGAAATAAGACAGCACCTATCTCCAGTTTACAATGCAGTACTTGCAGCAGTTCCAACAAGATTCCACAACCAATTGTACCCTCATTCAGGTGACCCTGAGGGCACAGATAAACCCCTAAAGTATCCTCAACAGCTCTCAGAGAGTGCTAACAGCCAGATGATTGCAAAGAAATACAATCCTTCCACACACACACCCCATCCTTGCATCCCCCCACCATCCAGTCCCAGCTGTCAGTACCGATCCTTCCATTTCCCCCCCCCCTCCCCTGCCATCAGAACTGATGAAGCTTCTTGGATGAGAAGCGAAACATTTTCTTCTTCTTCCTCAAGGAAAAAAAAAACAGTCCAGTTGCCTTTTGAAGAAAAAAGTACCTTTGAGTGAAGAGCAATCCTTAATTAGAAATTCTGGAGCAGATAGATGGGAAAAGATGCTTTTTCTTATTTATTTATTTTTAATATTACCTTGAGTTCATTACAAGATGATGGAAGACCATTGATTCATGGAAAAGGAGGAATGTCATCCAAGACCAAAATCCCCTCTCTCTCTTCCTCAAATTGCAGTCAACTGCAGAACTTCTAGAACTTCATATTTGAATGAAAGTTTGAGCCGACCAGCAATTCCCCAAGTTCCTAGTAAGGCTACTAAATGTAACTTTGAAGGATTTTAAAATGGACCCATAACACAAGCCTTAGAATCATCTCCTTTTTTTTTTTTTACCACCAGACAAAAGATGAGAGAAAAGGCACTCGTTTTAAAGGACAAAAATGTTGGCACATGAAAAATATTTATCACAAATCTTGGGGTTTTTTTTTCTTATATAGACACATAAGTTCTTAGCCAATGTTGTGTGAATTATTGCCACTATCGTACTTTGTAACTAACTGATAAGCTGCTGCCTTTTCTAGCTTATTTCGAGGATAGCATGAGTTCCTGTTCACAGATACTTGCAGATTATGAAATAAATCAGCATATGTGCTTGTAAACTCTTATCCTGCATTACTGTCACTTTTGCTCCCTTTAAGAACATCTCTGTAGATTTATCTTATCGCCTAAACTAGATCTGCCCTTTTATTTTTTCACTGTTTTTCCAGGTGGTTTTTTTTTTTAAAAAAAACTGCTATTAAGTTAGGAAGTTGTAACTGATGACAGTAGGGACTTTCTAATTCATGTCTCAACATGCTCCTTTGTGACTTAGAACAAAAAATACCATACAGCTACCATTCCCCACTTAGAAACTAGCATTAAATTCAAAATTATAATTCTTGAATTCAAGAAGCTTCTCACTCAGCTAAATCAGTGTTCCTTGGTCTTATAATTGTTATTAGGCAACATTTGGCATTTTGTACTTTCCCTGCAACCTTTATTCACTGGGATATGACCTGAACACTTTTTTGTCTGTTATATTACCATTTGGTGTGTTATATAGTATAATCCAATGTTCCAATCCATCCGCTATTGTTCTGCATAGTGTATTTCCTCAGCATAGTTGGTTTATTGATGATAGGCAAGGAAGGGAGGAAGGGAGAGGCTTCCACTTATGACTTTGGGACTGCTTGATAATTCCTGCTATTGTTTTTTGGAGTGGCAATCAGGTCTGTCATTGAACAGTATCACAAGAACTGTTTTTACTGGACGATGATTATTGTATTTGTGGCCATATGTTAAAAAATCATTTAGTAGTACTTAAATATAATTTCCTCCCTGGATGTAATATTGGATATTACACTGAAGATCTTTTGGTTATTAACTATTTAAGTATTTACTGATTTCTTATTTTGTGGTATGTAATTTGGTATATTGCTATGTTTTTCAACTTTTAATATATCATGGCTTACATGATGCCTGGAATGTATGTTAAGAAATCATCATTTTTTAAAAATAGTAATGCATAGCTAAAGTAAATGATATAATCCAATAGAGCAGTTATATCTGAATATTTACCAAACAGATTGCTAGATTGATTCAAGTATTTTTTTTCTGCTAGCATTTTAATGACTGGAAGAGCCAAGAGCTTCTTCCCAAACCACATAGTTTCCCTTAGTTCCTGTACCTAGATTATTTGAAATGACCTTCACTGTTTCCTATTAAGATGGGAATTGGTGCCTACATTTATTTCAGGCATTCTTGTGAAGGAATATCTCAGGCAACAAACTGTAACCACCATGTTAAGCAACTCTTTGAGGAACTGCCTATGATTTCTGTGTTCTTTTATCCTCAGAACCGTCCGTCTGTAATCACATGTGCCTCTGCAAGTAATCGAAACTGTAACCTTTCTCATTGTCCAGTTGTGCACAGTGGATGTGGGGCTGCTATGCCAACCAGTTACCGAAGGCCGTCTAGCAGTAAGTAACACCCGTTTCCATAATTTTCCTTCCAACAATCCATTATATGTGGTCATCAAATAACTATTAATAGATGAAATGGATTACAGAAATAGAAACATTTTTAAGCAGGGTGAAAGTAGTACACTGCAGTCGAATTAAATATGTAATTACAGATTGTCCTCGACTTACGACCAGACTTGAGCCCAAAATTTCTGTTGCTAAGTGAGACAGTTATTAAGCAAGTTTTGCCCCCATTTTACGATCTTTCTTGCCGCAACTGTTAAGTGAATCACTGCCGTTCTTAAGTTACTAACACGGTTGTTAAATGAATTTGACTTCTCCATTGACTTTGCTTGTTAGGTGATCATGTGATCCCGGAACACTGCAACTGCCATAAATATGATCTGAATTTTGATCACATGACCATGAGGATACTGCAACGGTTGTTAAGTGTGGAAAACAGTCATAAGTCACTTTTTTCTGTGTCCTTATAACTTTGAACAGTCACTAAACTAATGGTTGTAACTCGAGGACTACCTGTATGTATTAAAGGAGAACTCCCGCTAAGATCTTCCCATTTTTATTAGGAGAAACGTTAAACTCTTCACAATTTTTAAGATTTATTGGTATACAAAAATATAGATAGTCCAATGGAAGATTATTTATAATCTTTGTCCATATTATAAAATTCAAAAACTATAAATAAAATCAGTAAAGTATAAATCCATATAACTGGATTTTTACTTATTTGATATTGTGTATTTTTAAAGACAGCTTATCTTTGTTAAATTCAGTAATACTCAATATAAACAGTTATGTAGGCTAATAAAGGAATGAAAGGTTAATATAATAATGGATTTGTGGGAACTGAAATAAAGTTGGAAACTGAAATCGGAAAGAGTTTCCGAAAGAAAAGCTACTCTGGGGTTCTGCCAAGGGCCAATCTAGTCTAGCCTTTAGTAACAGCCTGTGGCCAGCCAAATGCACATGAGGAGCTAAGCAGAATGGATAGTAGACTAATAGCCCTCCCTCATTGTTGTTTCCCAGCAGCTGCTTGTGATTCAGGAGGTGGAACAATTAGCCCTTTTATAGCAATGGTAAACTTAATTTTGTGACCAACTTTTCACACTGATTTTAATAGGATCTAAATGCAGCTAATTTAGATTTGAATCAAACCCCTCCCTTGACTTTTGTGTATATTTGACAACACAATGAGGAATTGGCCACCGAAAAATAGTCTAAAAAGACAACACATAAATGCCTTTATTACTTTGGCTAGAATAAAATGAACAAGAAATATAAAGGAAAGAATTGTGCATTTAAAAAAAAAAACCTTTTAAAAGTTTCAACGTCTCTTAGATCCTTTTTGGAATCTTCTTAAAACTTACCACATGATTTTCTGATTTTCAGTTTTCCTATTTTTTTTTATGGGAACAATTTACAGAAATGTAATTCACTTGCATGTTCTCACAGCCTTCTCCAAATTGCATGCCTCCAAGATTCTCAGCAATGGCCCTCCTGACCAGGGAATTGTGGGAGTTGAAGTGGAGGTTGTTCAGGTTGGGGACAGCTGTTTTTGGCTTTTCCGATAGTAATCTAAAATGACAATTATATACATTCTTTTTCTTTTCTCTTGAGTAATTTACAGGGCCTGAGCACACAAATAATAGAAAAATATTCTGGACAATGCATTCTAATAAAGCATTTCCATTAAAACAGCAATTGATGGTATTATATAATGATACATATTATTAATGCACATTGTACATACATTAAATAAATTTACTGCAGTTGTATTTAAAAAGCAGAACAGCTGCAAGGGGAGTTATAAGATTTTTTTTTTTAGTCATACGGAAAAGCAGTAGTTTGTCCGTTTCTTAGTAATCATCCGCATTTCCCCTATAGCTACTGCTGCCTGCGATCCAGTGGTAGAAGAACACTTCCGCAGAAGCCTTGGCAAGAATTACAAGGAGCCAGAGCCAGTGACAAACTCTGTATCCATCACAGGATCAGTCGATGACCACTTTGCCAAAGCTCTGGGAGATACCTGGCTTCAGATCAAAGCTGCCAAGGATGGTGTGTCCAATAGTCCAGAGTCTGCTTCCAGGAGGGGCCAGTCCTCTTCTCCTCCTTCTTCCCATCTGGTCAATCATAATCATTCACCTTCGGTTGTCTCATGAACACTGGACCACAATTTCTTCATCCAAACATGAGTCGGTATTGTTTTGGCTGAGCTTGAACAGTACTCGAAACGAAAAGTGTTTGGGAGGGATGATATAAAAGGAGATAACAATTCAATACATGTTTTGTGTGTGTTCGGGCCTTTTTTAAAAAAAACCTACAACACATGCCCTTAAAATTGATAGCAGGAACTATTTGATTTTTTTAAATTGTTTTTTTAAAATAATGTAGCACTCTTTTTTTTCCTGCCTCAGTTACCAAAGAAACCTCTGATGCAACTCTGCTACCCCCCCCCTTTCTGAAAACGAAATGTAGACGCAAGTAAATGGGAAAAAAGAAAGAAAAAAGCCATTCTGTACAGTGGATTGACCCAAATGCTTGTATGCTTTGATTAGCTTCTTGAGGGTAGAATTGTGTCTGGATTTTGTCTCCATTACTTTCTTCTCCCTTTGTGAAGTAATTTTGTATGTATATACTTGAAAAGAACTGTTGTGTATGATTTGCACTATTGGAGGAGGTTAGGGTTGCATAGCAACTTTTAGGCAGGATGCTTCTATTCTGAGGGCAAACTGCTCAGCAAAAGGCGTCTGGTGTTCTCTGCCTCTTGAAAACAAGAAGCAACATTTGTTTAGGAAGGGGAAGTCTCATACAGGTTATAGGTCTTCTCGGTGTAGATTTCAGGTGCTTCGTGCTTGCAACTGGACTGCATAATCAACAGATCATGGGCATTTTTTTTTCCACACTGCAGTTTGTTAGAATAGAGCTGAGGTAAGAGGGTTCAATAGTGCTTAAAAGATGCATGTTTTATGGAAAAATAGCTGGTATCTATTAATGTATAGACAGTAAGAAACATATTAGCCTTCGTTGAAAACTAGGTGTTTGTTTTTTCCATTAACAGTCCTAGATAAACTTACTGCTGGTACAGTTGTACTCTGATACTTGTATTTGATATTCCTTTTTGTAGCAGCCAGCAACCTTGGACAGTCGCCTCTGGTCAGGCCTCAACTGAAGCAGTTTATATATCATTGAGTGCTATGAGATTCAGGATGCTACCTATGGCATTGGTGACAAAAGAAACAATATTCATGTGGAGAATCAACTGCTCAATGCAAATTTACTTAATTGAAATATATTTATCCATGTACGCTCTAGTTGCAGAAATCTAATTTTTGAGGCTGCTTATAAACCTAGGCCAAGGCACCATACATTCCTCTCTCTTTTTTTTTTATAAAGGTGTTACTTGCATTTATTTCATTTGCTGTATTAATAGTCACTAACTAGGTAATAGAGGCAGGCATAAAGAACAGACTTCTTTTAGTAGTAATGGGCTCAGCTGTTGTTTTTTTAATGTCACAACTCACCCACAATCCCCACACATTCCAGCAGTTACAACTAGTCCATTTAATAGTGGGTTTACCTGAAAAGATAGGTGTTGTTGAAAGCATATAGGATAAGGCAAAAGTTTGAAGCGCACGTGATATCCTTTGGGTATGTTATAGCGTTGGGGCCAGAATTTATATTTTTGTAAAATTGAAAACCACGGTTAGAAAAGATCAGCAAAGGATCTGTTTTGTCCTGTTCCATAGAGAGTGTAGCTGCCTACTTTTAACAGCAAGAAAAAGACAAGAGAAGCTCCTCCTTCATCGCCCCTTTCACACATTTTACGGTCATGTTAATGGGTAGTTAAATGCTCAGTTGCCTTTGGCATTCAGTACCCTACCCCTGTAAGAAAAGTGCAGAAAAAAAAACTTTTTTATATAGGTAACTTTAAGACCATCATTACGCTGTGCGTAAAGAATGTACAGAGAAATTTGTAGGTATTTTTTTGAGGAACAATTAATTTGTTAATGATATGTAGCTATTTAATTTTTCCCTTTCCTTTATTGTAATCATTCTCTTTTGTTTTTGTCTGGAGAAAAAAGTTGATCTTTTTTTTGTTGTTGTAGATGTCTGTAATACAGTAAAAGTGCAGGAACACAGTTATTCTATAAGAACACTGCATTAGCAATTAATAGCCACTAGTGTGTTGTTGCTACAGGCTACTGAGCGGTCTAACAAGTACTAATGACTGCAGATGGACTTTGTGGATACAGAACCCTTTTGACATTTCTTTGAAGCACAAAACTACAAAGTTAAATTTACTTATCTGTGATAAGTAAATGGGGTGTAAAATAATCACTGCAGTCATAACACACAACACTTGGGACATACACTTGTGTTGATTGTGGTGCAACGTTCTTTGAAGTAAATGCACTGAGGATTATCTTCTCAGTGTGATGTGTAGTGTATACACAAAACCATTTGGAAGAGAGAAAAAATAGTCCACGGAAAATAGAATTATTGTTTAAAAGCCAAAAGGGTCGGGAGGGGGAAGAGAAGGAGAAAGGATATTAACCTCATTCTTACATGAAGTTTTTTTTCACAGAGCCACAGGATCTACAGTCCAGATTGAACAATGTTCTCCATGTTTGTAAATCTGTAACATATCATTCTTTTGTGGCCTTGTTTCACCTGGCAATTTTTAAAAAAGGTTTGGCAGGCCATCTTTTTTTTTTTTTTGTACTTAAAAGTAGCCTTAATGAACAATAAAGTGCTCTTAAATCTTACAACTGTGAGCATGTGGTTTCTTAAAGTGTAATAAGGTTTGCCTGAGTTAGGAATGCCAAGTCATTTGGTAAGATATTTTAAGTGGTTCCTTTCAAATAATGTGCACAGCAAATATCTGTTATACTGGTGATGGTTGGAATGAAACATATTATTAAACCAGGGATCTATACTTGAACTAATTTCAGAAGATAATAGACGCAAGGATTCAGTGTTTCTTCTGACTGCAGGCTTAAATAGTGAAAACCTGTATTTCCCAGTCTGGAATCTTAACATATAAGCCCTAACCAATATGGGAGTTATATAGATTAGAAGCCCTGGAAGGAAACTTGGAGAAGTGAAGTCTTAATTTGCCTTGCAAATAAAAGATTCCAATGGGTGGACTTGCATTTTAGTTGCCATTTAATGTCAGCAGAAAACAAAAAGCTATGTTACACATTTTTCAGTGTGAGCAAAGCACAGTTGCAACGTAACAGCTGCTTTTGCGTTCCTTGTAAAAAAAAAAAAAGTACATAATACAAGAGACAGAGGATGGGCTCCAGCACAAGTCCGAAAGATTGGAAGACAAAACCTCTGGTCCCAGTGACCGACCCAGATTGGATCCTGCAACATTATCCTGGGACACGTATATTCGCCTTCATTTGTGACAGTTTATTCTCAAATAAATTGATCAATAATGACAATTATTTCTTGTACTACAAATCAGCCTGCAATTATTTCAAGCTATTTGAATGTTTCATATCATAAAATACAGTGCATTGCTCTCTGGAAATCTTACAAATTAACTTATTAGTTAATACACAAGTTAATTAGCTAATACAAACTTAAGTTCTTCTTTCTCCTCCGCCAAAGATTATGTTCTTTAGTGTGTCCCTCACACAGTTGTAAGGATTCCATTCACATATTTCATGTTGCTACACGCTTCCCTTCCTTGAAGTTATTGTGTCAAAAGATCCAAAGAATGAGACCCAATAGTGATGTGTTTACATGACATACTGACAAAAAAAAAATACTTTCATGTATGAAAATATTTCACAACTCACTCTTAACGGGGTTATGGCATTATGCAATCCCATTTGCAGAATACGGAATTTGCAAAATATGATAAGTCTATGGCTACACATTTTATACTAAATTATCATTTAATTATAATGTACTGAATAATCCATAATTGGCTGCTTTTACCAATAGTAATCCATAATCATGTATCACACAATGACAGAGCATGCTGGGTGAACACAACCATATTTTGGTTTATGGTGGCTACACCACAATTCAGCCTTCTGCACATTCAACATTTTTATGTTGAACAAAACCAACTTTTGAATGAAAGCAAAGGACTGCAAACAAAAGATAAGCATCCACAACACCATGTATGTACTGTAAAATCCTAATTTAAGGAGCCCACGATTGAGTGGTTGAGATGGGCTGCTATAGAAATTGAAAGAATAAGTGATGTTACCCTAGGAAAAAGTCCTGTTCAGTTGAACAGAAATGCTTCATAGTACACCAATATGCAGCAGTCTACTTCAGTAGATTAGATTAATAAAGAAGTGGCATCAGGATTACAAAGGAGAGTTAGTAATTTTGCTTTACATTGCTCTGCTCTGCATTAAATTTGCATTGTTTGGGAAAGCTGAATCAAGCACATTATCACCAGGAAACAAGCAGAAGGTTATGGGACTTTTCTATCAATCTCCATGCTCGTGGAGACAGCATCCATGCAAGGGTTAACTCCGTCTATTATCCAATCAGGACTGAGTCTGCAAGTAAATGACACGCCTCCTCATGCTGTGACTTCTGCTTTTAAGACTCAGTCGGTCCTTGGACATAGACGTGGGTTTCAAGAGCTCCCATACTTGTTGCTGTTTTTTGGTGCCTGTCCCTTTCAGGGAAAATTTCCTTTTGCTCAAGAGTGCTTGCTGCTTTAGTGCCGGCGAGAAGGGCTTGCCTGATACTGCCGAAGACCGCTCTAGCGGTGGCTCAGCTACCGGCTGGTAGTCCTAGTTGGATAGCGTGCACGAGGGGCTCCTCCGCCACACTGATCCTTTAACGAGCTGAAGGGAGTGAGCTAGCCACCTGTGATTGTTTGCTGCTGATTCAGCCCTCCGCCCATGAGTTTCGGCTCCGCAGCGTCTGAAGCTCCCTGGGAACTCTCTGCAGGTGTTCTGAAGCCGGATTAAACTTGGAGCGGTGAGTCCGTTCCGATCAGCTGTTTTTTGGGTAGCACACGAGCTCAGCTCCGCAGCTACCGGCATTGGAAGTGAGAGAGGCAAACTTTTTTTATTGCGGCCGCCATTTTGTTTTCAGCTGCCATTTTGTTTTTTTGCCTTGTGAGTGGAATTTACCTAAGTGCTTGCAGGAACTGGATTAGCCTGCCTGTTGAATTCTCCTCGCAGCTCGTTAGCCTCTGCCTGCTTCTGCAGCTGGCTCATAGCCTCTCCTTCCCCCCTCCTTCCGTCCTCCTTTTTATTTTTGCTGCCTTCCGGGCCTTGTTTGCCTGTGCCATGTGAAGTGAATCAAAATGGCAGATGCCACTTCCTCCAGGGCAGCCATTCTGAGAGGGGATTTGTCTCCTTCCTCTTCAAGCGGTCACAGTCATTCTGGAGCCACCACTAGGGCCTCCAAGAAGAGGGCAGCATCTGGGGAATCTTGATCAGGCCGCTCCCACAGATCCTCCAAGAGGGCAGACAAGCAGGCCCAGAGTAGGCACAAGGTTATTGAGAGGGTCATAGCCAAGGCCCAAATGGCTTCTCACAAGCCTAGTGGGCATAGGAGCTGAGACCCTCTAGATCTCTCTCTCCCTCTTCCCCTCCTATCCAAAGGGAACAGACCCCTGTGGTTTCTCAAAATGTTGCATTACCATCTGAAATCTTGATGCCGCCTGCTTTGGATTTGCCTGACAACAGTGTGGGGGGGTGGATTCGGCCTTGTTCCCTCATCCAGGGTCCTCGTTACAACAGAGGCCCAGGTGCATTGCAGTAGGAGTTCTAGAGCAGAGGCCACCTTCACTCCAACTGCTGCAGGCATTCGTTCTGGGAAACAATTTGAGCCTTCTGTCCAGGCCAGTATGAGAGAATGGATGGCTGAGGCTATTAAGCAGGGTAGTGCTGATGCCTTACACCAGAGATCTCATAGGAGATCTGGTTCCCCCAGGCCACAGGAGCATAGCCAGGTCCTTCCTCGTATGGGGGGGAGGACCAATTTAGAGAGGAGGTTTTTTCTCCCTCCTCATCTGAGCGGGCTGCCTCTTTAGGTGAAGAAGGCAAAATTAGAGAATTTGATTTGTCTGAGGATGAGGGACTTCCGCCCTATCACCCTTCAATTGTGGGATTGTTTCGTCCTAAGCTTTTTCGATCCTTGCTTACAAGGCCAAAACCACCACCCGGTTGGGATCTGAACCTGGTTCCTCTGCGTCAGCATCGAGGTCGTTTAATCTGGCTGACACCCTCTTTGTGGAACCTGCGGTTGAAACAGAGGAGATTCCGGCTCCCAAGATGTTTCTTGATCTGGTTCAACGGCAGTGGACCTCGCCAGGTTCAGGCCCCAATTCCAATAGCATTGAGAAACACTTTTACAACGTGGATTCTGGCCTTTGTAACATACTCCAGATTCCCACTGTTAATGTCCCAGTGGCAGCCCTGGCTTCCCCTTCGGTTAACACCGGGGTTCCAGAAGAGGCCTTGAGGCCTGAGAACAAGAGATCTGAACAATTGCTGGTCAAGGGCCACTTGGCCAGTGCTTGGGCGGTGAAGACTTCCACGGCTGCCTCCTTTTTTAACAGAGCTTCGTTGCTTTGGCTACGGCAGCTACAGGATAGACTCCCAGCAGATGACACTAGGTCACATCATGACCTGAACAAGGTTATGGCTGCCTTGGAATTTTCAGCTGATGCCACGCTCCATGCGGCCCGTTTTTCAGCCAAGGCTATTGGTAGCGCAGTGGCTTCTAGACGTCTGCTTTGGCTGAGGCAGTGGCAGGCTGATGCCCGTAACAAATGGCATTTGGCTTCGGCTCCCTTTTCGGGTTCTACCTTCTTCGGAGAGGCCTTGGAACCTCTTCTCATAGAGTCCTGAGACAAGCGCAAGATCCTGCCTTCCATTTCTCGCAGATCAGAATCTCAGCCTGTTCCTTACTATCATCCCTTGTCCTTTCGGGGACAGGAGGGCGATTTCCAGTCCCAGCGCTACCAACGAGCCTTCCCTCACAGGCAGGGCCAGCCCCAGGACAAGCAGGGCAAACAGGCCTACAGGTATCCTCCAAAGATTTTCATTCCATGCCCCGTATCTAGATATAGGTCCAAGAGACTCCTCATGAATTCGACTATAAGACATCTGCTCAAGATTCGCGCAACCAGTACCGGAGGAGCAACGGGGCCAGGGATTTTATTCGCTTCCTTTTCTCGTCCAACAATCCTCAGGAGGCTGGAGGGCGATTTTGGATCTTACGACCATGAACCGTCACATTGTTTACCAACGGTTTAATATGCATTCCCTGCAGTCCATTCTTGAAACCGTCAGGAAGGGCAATTTCCTCACGTCAGTAGATCTGACAGAAGCTTACCTCCACGTGCCTATTCTCCCTGCCCATAGACAGTACCTTCGTTTTTATTATGCAGGGAAGCACTACCAGTATCAGGCTCTGCCGTTCGGTCTCTCCTCCGCCCCATGGGTGTTTACAAAGCTGATGGCAGCACTGGCAGGTCATCTGCGCTCACTTCCCATTCACATTCAATTTTACCTCGATGACATCCTGATCCTGTCAGCTTCTCAAGCTCAGGCGGCCCGAGGGAGACAACCATTCACGTCCTTCAGGGACACAGTTTCTCTATCAACAGGGCCAAGAGTCATCTGATTCCCGCCAGTCGTATCCAACACCTGGGGGCAATAATCTACACGGTTGAGTCCCGAGTATTTCTATCCCAGGAGCGCCAGTCCAGTCTCAGGGACATGGCGGTGACCATCTGTCGGGATCGCTTGGCGATGCTGCACTTTCTTTCCCAACTTCTGAGAAAGATGAATTTCTGCATTTCTCCATCACGCCGTGGGCTTGACTCCACTCAAGGTGTCTGCAGTGGTTCCTGCTTCCATTTCAGAGGGCGGGTTCCAGTACGTCTCCCCTACAGGTCATGGTCCCAGTCAAGCTACTTCGATCGCTGCACTGGTGGACTTCGGCAGCCATCTCCAGGGGCAGTTTGTTCCGGGAGCTGCATCGTCTGGTCATGACAACAGATGCCAGCCTGTCAGGTTGGGGGGCTCATCTCCTGTCACACATGGCTCAAGGTCAGTGGTCCCAGAGCAATCTGTCCCACAATATCGACAGGCTAGAACTTCGGACAATTCATTTGGCCCTCAAGGAGTTTCGCGAGGTGGTGTCCGGTCGCCACGTTCTAGTTCTGACGGAAAGTGTTGCAGCGAAGGCTCATGTCAACAGACTGGGGGGCACTCATTCCAAGGCCCTCATGAAAGAGGCGTTCCAGCTTGGCCTGTGGGAGGAGAACAATCTTGCGTCCATTCGAGCGGACCACATCTCAGGAGCTGCGAACGTACAAGCGGACTGGCTCAGCCGGTCCACAGTGGACCACGCAGAGTGGCACCTGCGACTGTCGCTGTTTGAGGAGATATTGGACAGGTTCAGCCTTCCCTCGGTGGACCTCTTCACCACCTGGGACAACACTCAGCTGCCCGCTTCTTCTCCCGCTTCCCGATGCCTGGCGCAGAAGGGGTGGATGCCTTACACAGCCCTTGGCTTCCCAGCCTGCTGTACGCTTTTTCCCCTCTTCCCCTAATTTCCAGTGTTCTTTGGAAGCTTCTGGAGGAGGGGGCGGAGCTTCTCCTGGTGGCACCTCATTGGCCCAGACGTCCCTGGTTCGCGGACCTCATCAACCTGTCGGTGGCCAGGCCATGGGTCATTCCGTGGAGCAGGGTTCATCTCAGTCAGGGGGCGCTAGTTCACCCGGACCCCTATTTGTTTCATCTAACCGTTTGGAGGTTGAGTGGCGCTTGCTGAGGGAAGACAATCTTCCAGATGACGTCATCAGGACTCTCCAGGACTCTCACAGAGATTCCACCAACCGGATTTATGACACCACCTGGAGAGCCTTTTTGTTCTTGGTTCGTTATGCAAGGCTGTCGTCCCTTGGAGGCCTCTGTCAATCACGTCTTGGAGTTTCTTCAGGCTGGCATGAACAGGGGACTCGCTCCCAACACTCTGTGATGGCAGGTGGCGGCTCTATCATCTATCCTACCTTGCGGCACCAAGGATTCACTGTCACAACATCCAGTAGTTCGGCAGTTTCTACGTGGGGCGACCAACCTGCGACCTTCTGTGGTTCATCGCTATCCCACGTGGGACTTGTCTAGGGTTCTTGATTCCCTTACTCAGAGTCCTTTTGAACCTATTTGGGAGTCCACCTTACGACATCTATCCTACAAGTTGGCCTTCCTGGTGGCAGTAACGTCAGCTCGCAGAATCTTGGAGTTGGCTGCACTGTCCATTCATTCTGATCTCTGGGTTTTCCACTTGGACAGAGTAGTCTTGCGTCTTGATCCTACCTTCGGTTCCAAGATTGACTCATGGTTCCACAGGGCCCAGGAGCTGGTTATTCTGAACTTTTGCCCTCGCCCGGTTCATCGGCTCGAATGGAGGTGGCATACGCTGGACGTTCGTAGAGCACTCACGGTTTACGTTGTTCGTACTTCTTAATTTCGTAGATCTGAATCTCTTTTTGTCTCCTTTCAACCTTCTTCGATGGGTTCCAAGATTTCCTCCTCCACCGTAGGCCGTTGGATTAGGGCCTGTATTGCCAGGGCCTACGAGGCTCAGGCCTTGCCTACGCATCGACACATCACCGCCCATTCTACCAGGAGTGCGGCTACTTCGGCAGCTTGGGCGTCTCAAGCTTCTCTGGAGGAGGTCTGTCGGGCGGCTACCTGGTCTTTGCCTTCTACATACATACGACATTATAAGCTGGATTCGTACGCTTCGGTGGAGGCGGCATTTCGTTGACGAGTTCTTCAGCGTCTTCGCTTGGACCAGGAATTGCAAGACCGGGCCGCTCCCTCCCACTAGGACAGCCAGCTTTGGTATGTCCCTTGCATGGATGCTGTCTCCACGAGCATGGAGATGGGGCATTGGTCTTACCTGATATGCTCCATCTCGTAGCCATGGAGACAGCATCCATCCCCGCCCGGATGGTGGCCGACCTTGCCCTTCGAGGGTTTTCTCAGCAACGGGAGCACCATGTCTGTCTGCATTAACGCCTTCGTCAAAAAAGCGGAAGTCACAGCGTAAGGAGGCGTGTCATTTACTTGCAGACTCAGTCCTGATTGGATAATAGACGGCGTTAACCCTTGCATGGATGCTGTCTCCATGGCTACGAGATGGAGTGTATCAGGTAAGACCAACGCCCCTTCTATGCCCATGATGGTGAACCTATGGCACGCGTGCCACAGGTGGCACACAGAGCCATATCTGAGGGCACGCGAGGCGTTGCCCTATGTCAGCTCCAGTGCGCATGCGCGCGCTGGCCAGCTGATTTTTGGCCTTGCATAAGGCCGTTTTCGCCCTCCCCAGGCTTCAGGAGGCTTCCCTGAAGCCTCCGGAGGGCGAAAAACGGCCCAATGGGCAAACCGGAAGTCCATTTTCTGAACTTCTGGTTTGCCCGTTGGGCCGTTTTTCGCACTCCGGAGGCTTCAGGGAAGCCTCCTGAAGCCTCTGGAGGGTTAAAAACAGCCCAACGGTGTGTTTGTGCATGCACGGGGATGCGCACATGCGCAGTGTGGCACGCATGGGGGGGTGTTGTGTGCCGTCACGCATGCGCGCTAGTGCGTGCGCTCCCATTTTTGGCACGCAAGAAGAAAAAGGTTCGCCATCACTCTTCTATGCCATCTCAAAGGAATTGCTCTACTCCAGTAATAATCCATGACATACAAAAAACAATCTAGACTACAGCCAGTTATCAAGAATCAAAGCAGATGATAGGGAGATCATTCAACAGTGCATTCCCTTTAAACACTTTGCTCCTGCATTCTTTCCACTCTCACACAAGAGGCGATGCGATTCTTAACATAGATGGAATAAACAAACAGAAATAAATACAGAAACAAACTTAGGGAAGGAGCTGAGATTTGGAAACATCCCTCTATGTAACACAAGCCCACAAACCTTTCCATGCGTATAGTATTCTTTAAAAAAAAATTATGTTGCTTTCTTCAAAGTTAATGTATGTTGTCTGCAGAATGTGCAACTTAAGCACCCAAGATGTAACATGTATACACACAAAGTATTCTAACAAGTGAAAACAAAACAATAACAAAGCAGCTTGAGTTATGTTCAGACCTTCATTCTTGGCTATCCAAAACAGGACCATAGCTACTGGTGGACTTTTTTTAAAGCAGACTGGCTTGGATCATGGGTGTTTTCTAGACTGATCTATAAAGAAGCAAATAAGAGAATTTAGCTCTGCCCTGATTAGCACGGAGGACAAAGCTCTTGTACACAAGCAGAGACAGTCCACATACTAGTAACTCTGTAACTGCTAATATGTTTGCAACATTACAGCAGATGCTAAGATGGGGAACATTGCATCTGAAGGTAGTATTATCCAGAGATTTCTATACATAATATCCAGAGAAGATGGATATATTTTCCGCCTCCTTTTCCCAATTATTTTTCTTTTCACATTCTAATTTTTATAGAGATGACATCTTACACATATTTACAAAGCTTGTATATCAGAGGAGGAAAGTGTGATTGTGCAGTTCAACTTCACTACCTATTTATAAACCCATAAAGGAAGAAGATGTCAAGCCAAGGCCAAAGATTTGTCAACTCGCAGATCAAGGAGTACCGGCCAATTTGGACACTTCTACTTAGTGCCCTTTCAGATACAGTAGATAAAGAGAGTGAACTCAGGCTCCAGCACTTATGTTGCCAGCAGAACCAGATAGGAAAGAGCGGTCATCACACAACAGAAAATTGGCATGTCAGAAAAAATATTAGGTCCTCTCACTTTCTAGTTTTCTTCATTTAGGGAACATTTTCTCCTAATATTCCATTCTTCACATATGGGAGTGACAAATGACCATAAGATACCAGAAATAGGGAGAAAATAATTTGATCCGGGAATCCAATTCCCTGGACCTGGCAACATGGCTGAAAGATGTTGAGCAGCCACTTCTATTGGAGCTGATCCATTACGTCAACAACACATTTAGGAGCCTACAACTTCATATAGCACAATGATATATTCATTAATTGTGGCAATACTTTTGCTGATATTTATACCAGCTGACAAATTTCTCAATTTGTAACAAGATATGTGGGAGGAATTCTAAATTGACATTCCGGTTATTCATGACAGTCCAGAAGTTTTTTTTTTTAAAGTCAAAAACATTATCGCCATCACTATTCTTACAATAGACTTTTGAAATTTATGACAAAGCTGTGACTCAATTCCAGCACACTTCAATCCATTTGACATGAGGCCATTTCAGCCCTCATGATGGATGACTGGCTGCACTGTTCATTGTTGGCCTGTCATTTCAGCGGTCACATTGATTTTGTTACAAAACATCTTTCATAAAGGAGGACATTGGTTATGTTTTTGGAATGAAAAGACACCCCCCCCCATGCTTTCATTTGCATTCCCTATTCTGGTTCCTCAGACCTTTATTTTAGAAAAATGCAAGATTCTTTCCTATCCTGTTACTGCTAATGAACCTTTCCCTCTTGTGATCCAAAGTGAGCATCTAGCAAAAAAGTGGAGCCATTACAGGATTCCATATTGAATGTTGTCATTCAAGGGACAGGAACAAACAACAGTGGCAGTAAGTTTGGCATAAGCCAGCAAGTTAGGCAACCGTATCTATTGTGCACGCAACATTGAGTAACTGTTACCAATAATTACTTCTTGTGCTAATGTATGACAAAAAAGAACTAGTGCATTCCTCTAAACATAGAAGAGTAGTGTAAGTTTTCCACATGATTCACGCCTCAAAGCTGAAGCACATGAGTATAATTGCCTGTTCCATTAGAATTAAGCAGTGGGGGCAGAGGCGGGCAAACCTTGGTTCCCCATTTCTTCATGGACAATTCATTGTACAGCAAGGGGGTGGTTGTGTAAATGCCATTTATGGAAAGTTCCAGTAACTTTAAATGTTACTTAATCAGGGTAGGATCCTTTGACTGTACAAGAGTCTAGCATTAACTGTGTGATGTAGGCTAGAGAAAGAGCCAAATGAATGTAAACAATATGGGCTAACATACGTCTAATCATGTGTGGGTGAACCCCTGCATCAGCTAAAACTGGATCAGATTGGCCAGATTGTAGCATCCACAAATTAATTCCCATTTATCCCTAAACAGCTGGGCTGATACAGAGGAGGCTCATGGAAGTTGCAATCCACTGAGAAGCCACTTATTGCCTTTCCCTTAGTTCTATCTTTCTTTCAGGCTAATGGTTCTTAAAAGCATTTATCATGTTTGTGTAGCCTATCTCTCGCATGAAAGTGACTCCAGGTGGCATACAGCAGTATCAGCATTTTATAAGAAGGCAGATACTATTCACAGCAGTCTAGTTTATATTTCTTTGGCCCAAGGGCACACACTAGCTACAGTGCAGATTCTGGAAATTGCCTAGCTTTATTCAAGGTACTTAGCAGCTCCTGTCCATAGAAAACAAGAAAGAGAAGGGGTTTCGTGGCTGAATCAATTGGGTGGCTAACAGAAAATCATAAAGCAGTGGCGATGAAGACAAGACACATAAAATGGCACAAGAAAATAGAGCTGCTTGGGGCATGCTGCTTAACCAGATGGAATAAGGAAAGATATGCCAACTAAAGGGCCAAAGCAGATGAACTTATGCGGAAACCCAGAAAGGGAAATGGTTGTGGAAAGCTGGAAAAGAAAAGACTGAATATTGGATGTTGATGTATAGAATGCCTGAGAACTCACATGTGCAAAGGTGATATAATCACAGCAATATTAAGCAGGGGATCTAAGTGGGAGATGGAGGCTTTCGGTAAAATCATATTAAACACAGCAGTGCTTTTCTGTATTGATCTTATGCATAAAAACCATACATCCTCATTTCCATTAAGCTGCAATTCAATAGGGCTCCCCCCAAAAAACAGAACTAATATTGAGCTAAGTTGATGCAGAGGCTATACAATCTCAAGTAAGGCATTAGGGGTGCCAGGAAGGGAGATTAAATTAGATCGCCATACCAATTATGCCTCCTTATATTAGCTCCTGCTAGTTGCAAAGGGTTGCCATTCGGCTTGGATTTCATTTATTGACACCTCAATCCTAAAGGACTCTAGCCAGGGTACAAAATATACATCTAGCGTACTTGAAATATTTGAGTGTCACTGTGGTGTAATGTTGGACTAGGAATAAAGAAGCTCAGGTTCAAGTACAACCTCAGCCACAGTTCATTGGATGACTTTGGGCTACTGTTAGCCCAACAACATTACAGAGTTATTGTTGGTTTGTAGAAAAATAGGAGGAAGATGTGCTACCTATGCCATCTTGAGTTCCCCAATGGATGTGGTCATGATAATGGATTAGATGAGGACTGAAGTTTAAGTTCAGATAAAACAGAGTTGATGTTAGATGATGTTCTAAAGAGCCGAGGTGGCGCAGTGGTTAGAGTGCAGCACTGCAGGCTACTTCAGCTGACTGCTAGCTGCAGTTCGGCGGTTCAAATTTCACCGGCTCAAGGTTGACTCAGCCTTCCATCCTTCTGAGGTGGGTAAAATGAGGACCCAGATTGTTGGGGGAAATATGCTGACTCTGTGAACCGCTTAGAGAGGGCTGTAAAGCACTGTAAAGCGGTATATAAGTCTAAGTGCTATTGCTATGTTCCTTTGCCCAGAGAAGTTGAGGACAGTCTGTTCTGGATGGTGCTGCACTCGGCTCTGTAACATTAGGATGCTTCTGATAGAAACCATATCACTTGTGAAATACAGTTGTTATAACCTGAACACCAAATCACAACTTACCAGAGCAAGGAAGTTACTTTCCAAAGAAAATGAGCTGGCTTTAACCACCTGAATTGGCGGACTGAGACCCATACTGGTTCATCATCATTACCAAATCTTTATCATGGTTACAGACCAGCAAATATAGAATAAGATAACATTAAAAAATAAGTATAAATAATAAATAAATAAAGGTGGGATTTACACATAATGAAACAAAAGCTTGCTATTTTTAAAGAGGTACTTCTCTTGATCATCTAAGTTAATGTAAATATAAATTATTAGACTGTCCCAAGAATGTAATTAAAAGAGGAGTAATCAATCAGTGAAAAGTGTTCCTATAAAACTGGCAAGAGGAACAGGGCAGCGGTTTCTATTCTAGCTTATCACAGAGACAGTATCATGTTTATAAAGTAATTTTCTTATGTTTACTGCTCTGTATGGAGAACTAGGCAGGCAGGAACTGAGGCTAGGCAGGTTGTGAGAAAAACAACCTTTATTGCTAACAGTAGCAACCCAAAACAAGGCAACTCCGAACGGGAACGACAACAACAACATGTGCCGTCTGAGAGCTATTTATACAGGAGCTGTCAGACGGGTGGACCAATGGCGGGACTGCATTCTCCTGCCGGCTGGCTGCGCACGTCTCGACCAATCAGGACACCCTGCAGTTGGCAAGCCTTCGGGCAGTCATCGTAGCCCCGAGGACTTAACACCCCTCTCTTCCCAGATGGCACATGCATAGTCAGACAGATACACGGGCCACCGTCGACTCCACCCTGAGCGTTTCAGTTCTGGGGTGGCAGCTGAAGAGGGAGGAGCTGGTGAAGTGTTCTCCGGAACTCTAGGCGACTTCGTAGTTGATCTGAGTGGAGGCCCATTCATTGCTGGAGGGCCAGACTCTCCAGGTGAGTCTGGCGCCGAGAACGCTTTGGTTGTGGGTGTTTGGAGTGGCTCCGGCTGGGTCTGAGAGTCCAATGGGTGTGGTGGTTCATCGGGGTAGGACTGGGCCTGCTCTGGTCGCTGATTGGTCGTGTCTGGGAACCTCCTTCTGAGCTGGTTTATGTGTCGCCACCACACTCGACCGTCCTCGAGCTCGACCCTATAAGAGTAGGGTCCAGTTAGTTGTATAATGTGTCCTGGTAGCCACCTTGGGTTGGCCCCATAATTCTGGGCAAAGACTGGATCTCCGACTATAAATGTTCTGGCGTGGTTGCGTTCATCGGGGGTTTGTCCGGTGGTGTAGCTGGGGTGCAGTCGGTCCAGGTTGGTCCGGAGCCAACGACCCATGAGTATCTCTGCAGGACTTTGCTTGGTGACCAGGCATGGGGTGGTATGTTGTGCCAAGAGATATTGACATATTTTGTTGTGCCAATTTCAAGGGCCCAGGCGGCCTAATGCCTCCTTAGCTAACCTGACGGCCCGCTCCGCCAAGCTGTTGGCGGCTGGGTGAAACGGGGCCGTCGGGGCATGGCGTATGCCATGCTTGGCAAGAAACATCTGGATTGAGGGCCAACGTGAATTGAGGGCCATTGTCTGACACTGCAATGTCGGGCAACCCGTGGGTCGTGAAAAGCCTAACACCCGTATGACCACCTCTGACGTGGTGGATGGCATAAGAGCCAACTCTACCCATTTGGAATAGGTGTCTACTATGACCGTGAAGGTTTGGCCTAGGAAGGGGCCAGCAAAATCCAGATGGATCCATGACCAGGGTGCTCTGGGTGTCTCCCACTCCCGGACAGGGGCTGCGGTGGGGTGGGGCTGGTCTGGATTGCTGACACTTCTGACATTTGGCTACCCAGTCCTCAATCCCCTGATCCATCTTGGGCCACCACATGTAGCTGCGCCCCAGGAATTTCATGCGAACGATGCCGGGGTGGGCTGAGTGCAGGCAATTTAAAATTGGTGCCCTTAACTCGGGAGGAGCTACCACCTGGTTTCCCCACAGAAGGCACCCTTTTTGCACAGACAGTTTGTGCTGTCTGAGGTGGTAGGGTTGAAACTTGGGTGGCACTGGCCCTTGCGGCCACCCCCTGCGCACCCAGTCCAGAACTTGGGAGATGACTGGATCAGTGGCCGAATGTCTGGCAATGTCCGTGGCCGAAATTGGGGTCTGTAGTTCCTCAATTAACAGGACAGAAGCCGTTGGGGCTGGGTCTAGGACAGGCACCAGGAGTGGGCAGCAACTAAGGCCATCAGCACGTCCCAAATCCTTTCCCGGCCTGTAGTGCAGCTGGTAATTGTAGGCAGCTAAAAATTCAGTCTACCATGACATTCGCGGGGACAATATTTGGGGGGTTTGGCGGTCAACCGCCAACAACCCCAAAAGGGGTTTATGGTCCATGACCAAATGAAAAAAACGACCATATACATAGTCATGGAATCGTTTGATTCCTGCTACAGCTGCTAGAGCCTCCCTATCTAATTGGCTATACTTTCGCTCGGTAGCTGACAAGGTCCGTGAGTAATAAGCAATTGGGGCCTCCGTCCAATTGGGAAGTATGTGACTCAGGACAGCCCCAATGCCATAGGGGGAAGCATCGCATGCCAATGACAGCGGCAGGCTGTCAGTATATTGAACAAGTACTGCATTGGAGGTCAGAATGTCCTTAACTGCTCTGAAAGCGTCAGCTTCTTTGCAACCCCAGTGCCATGGAGTTTTGGAGTCCAATAGCCGATGGAGACGCTCTGCCAGCGAAGCCTTATGGGGCAGAAAAATGGCATAAAAATTAAGTAGCCCCAGAAAGGCTTGTAGTTCAGCCTTATTATAAGGGGCTGGTGCCTTTTTTATGGCCTCAATCTTAGATGGAGTAGGATGGAGTCCCTGGGAGTCAATAAGGAACCCCAAAAATTCTACCTGGGAGACTCCTATCTTGCATTTCTCCCGTTTTAATTTGAGACCTGCGCGTCTGAAACGTGCCAGCACAGCCCTCAATTTATTGACAAGTTCTGTCTGATTGGTGGCAGAGATCAGAACATCGTCAAAATAGGGTACCACCCCTGCTAGTCCCTGGAGCAGCCGCTCCATCAGGCTCTGAAATATGCCTGGGGCCACGCTAACCCAAAATTGGAGGCGTTTGCACTTAAAAGCTCCTTGATGTGTGACAATAGTTTGAGCCATGGCAGTGGCTTCATCGACCGGAAGCTGCTGGTATGCCTGCGCTAGATCCAGCTTGGCAAATACCTTTCCCTGACCCAAAGAGTGGAGGAGATGTTGCACCACAGGCACAGGGTAAGGGTTGGCTTGTAAAGCCTTATTGATGGTGCACTTATAGTCAGCGCATATCCTAATTGAGCCATCTTGTTGGAGTGTAGGAGTGTTTTTTTGAGTGTCTTCCAAGACAGTTGAGGCGAAGGCATTAAAACAGGCTAAAGCTCTCCTGAATTAGGTGTTGAAATTTGGTACAGATATGAAGCTGATTTGGGAGCTAAAATTTGCTTTACTTACTAATATATCCTGTGAAAGGCTAGAAGATTCTATTAATCTTAATCATTAAAATTAAATCTTAAAGCTACTTTAAGGCTTGATCTGGCCTTAATGCTAGAAAGTATCACTGGAAAAGTTGTAAAGTCTCTAATGTAATTTCCTTTGGATTGCTTTTTCTCGATTTGAAATTATCTGCCAATATTCATTCATTCATTCATTCATTCATTCATTCTCTCTCTCTCTCTCTCTCTCTCTCTCTCACACACACACACACACACACACACACACACACACACACACACACACACTCTCTCTCTCTCTCTCTCTCTCTCTTAATCTAACTCTATGAAAATTTATATGGTTTCCCAACTCAATCTCAGTGACTCCAGGCATCTTACAAAGATAACAATTTCATATAAAAAACAATACCCACCACTCCTCTGACAACAATCAATCAATCAATAAGCTATTAGATGGGCTCCATCCCACTCTGGGTTCCCCAGGCCCAAAGGCAAAACCAGGTCTTTGAGGCCTTGTGAAAGAGTGTCGAAGTGGAGGTCAATCTTATATCTGTGGGGACGATGTTCCACAGGAAGGGAGCCACCGCAGAGAAGGCCTTTCTTCTTGGTCCCATTAATGTACCTCCTTAGGAGAGGGGACCTCAGCATTCCTTGCCTCCCTGCTCTGATAGGTTGAGTAGAAGTAACTGGGAGAAGACGATCCTTCAAATAACCTAGTCCCAAGCTATGTAGGACTTTAAAGGTGACAACCAGCACATTGAATTGGACCCAGAAGCAGATTGGCAGCCAATGCAGCTCATGCAGGAGAGGTGACACATGTACACACCTAGGTCTGCACAAAACAATGTGGGCTGCTACATTTTGAACCAATTGAAGCTTCTGGGTACTTTTCAAGGGCAGCCCCATGTAGTGCACATTGCAATAGTCAAGATAGGAGGTGACTAGGGCAGGAGTGACTGTGAGCAGGGATTGTTGGTCCAGGAAAGGGTGTAACTGGCTCACACGTTGCAGTTGTGCAAATGCCCTCCTGGCCATGACTGCCACCTGCTCCTTGAGCACAAGTGGTTGAGTCCAGGACAATCTCCAGATTATGCACTGGGTATGTCTGAGGCAGTACCACCTCATCAAAGACCAAAGATGATGTTTCAAAGAACCCCAAACCCAGAGCTATTCCATCTCGTCATCTCTGCTGGTTGGATAAGGAAACAAGCCATGAAAAGCCTCTGTACAACCAATCTTGGTGACCCTATATAGCAGTGACAAAAAGCATACTTTGATAAATCACATGGATACATGTATATACAGTCAGGGGTGGGTTCTGGCTTACCTCGCTGCCGGTTCACTTCCTCACGCGCCACGTGGGTGCGCGTGCCTTGCGGGCGCATGCGCAGTGCTAAAAACCCAGCTTCTGCACAGAAGCAAAAAACAAGATGGCGGCACCTATGGCACCGCCGAGATAGCCGGTTCGGGGGAGTGTCCAGCTGGCCATTGCTGCCGGTTCGGCGAGTGGGGGGAAATTCCCGCTACCGGTTCTATAGAGCCGGTCCGAACCGGCAGGAACCCACCTCTGTATACAGTACATACATACATACATACCTCATCTAGTTTTCTCAGTTAAAAAAATCATGAGCAATAATTGCTATATGAAAAGATGATATTGTAGTCCATTTATCTACTTAAAGCAAAACTGTCCATATTTAGCTCTGGGCCAGCAGAATCAAATAGGTCACTATTTAGCATTGAGCCAGATGGACCAAACAGATGGCATCAAGTAGCTAATCTTGGCTGATCTATAAAAAAACCAAACAGGATCGGATCTAGCTAATATTTAAAGAAGAAATATCTAGGAAACCTTAGGGCTAATTTTGTAGCCTAGACTGAGAAGTCAAATAATAAATCCAGAAAAATGCAGTAGCAAAGCACTCCTGTCCTGTTGCCAAGAGAACTACACAGACATGTTCTTGTAATAATTACAAGAATTCAAGCTCAACTAAAGAATATGTTCCATTCAGATAGACCCGTGATGGCGAACCTATGGCACGCGTGCCAGAGGTGGCACACAGAGCCCTCTCTGCTGGCATGCGCACCGTCGCCCCAGGTCAGATCTCCATGGCATTTCTTTCGTGAGCTTCTGTTTCCCTGCAAACGACAAAACAGAAGCTCACAAAAGAAAAAGATCTTACCTCTTGCTGCGCTGCCGGTGTTGGGATGCGCCGCCTCCCACCGGCCAGCTGCTCTTTGGGTCTCTGCTGCGCATGTGCGCATGTCCGTGTGCATGTCCATGCATGCGTGCATTCCTACACGTGCGCACCTTTCAGTTTGGGCATGCATGCGTGCGCAGTTTGGGCACTCGGTGTCTAAAAGTTTTGCCATCACTGAGATAGACCAAAGACTGCCCAGTCTGGGCTATTAAGCTCCATATTAATACTTGAGCGGTTGTCATTGGCAGAATGAAGGCTTACTGAAAAGTTACCACTTTTATGTTTTCCTTATGCTTTTAAAATAAAGCCAGTATTACTTTATTTTGCTTACATCAAGTTATAGTTCTAAGGGATGCACCATAGTATTTAATTTTCAGGATTTTTGTCCTTTATTTGGGGAAGCTATGCCAGCCCAAAATTAAAACAAAACAAACAAACAAACAAAAAGCCCCCAATCATTTAAAAGCCTGTACCCATTATCCAAAGCTCAAATTTAAGTTCTTCCGTTCTGGAAGCGACTGTGTGGGCGGTACCAGATGCCTCCTCTCCATGGATACAGAACTGTGAGTAAAAGTGCTTGGAAGTTCTTTTAATGTACATTGCACTCATTTGACTAAAAGCTTTCATTATGTCCCCTTCAATTAAAGTGCTTACAACATTTTACAAAAGGAAAAGTTTGGAAGCAAGTAAGCCATTCTGTTTTGTCACGAGGGGGGAAAAAACAATAAAACTGAAGAACAGAAAATCTTCTAAGTCATACTGGGGCACTTCTGCACAACACAGACATCTGGGAAGCATCTGGACAGGAAGCAAGTTCAGTCTTATACAATTCTTAAGTTACTCGAATTGCTAAGCAAGGAAACATCATATTACCTTGTGCTTAAAATGTCATATATAGGTTTTTCTCTGTGGGGGGGGGGAAAAAAGAGTTGACAAATTGAAAGTTGCTAATCCAAGAATCAAGACAGACATTTCATTGGATAGTATTCCTGGGAGCCACCAAGCTGTTTTTGATTCTCAACAAACCAAGCCTGTAAAATTTCAAAACACAGCTTCCTGCTCACTATCTCCAAATGACGTCTGTATGGGGTGACTCATAGCAAGTGGTAAAGTCCTGATTTTCCCCAGTATGATTTTTTTTTTTTAGTAAAACGAGCCTGAAAACCACTAGATAATTATTTAATTTATATTACAAGCATTTCGTACTTACAATTGAAAAATAGCAATTAATGTTTATGTTACTAGAATGGTTAACTATACAAACTGAGCTTTCTTTAAAATCATGCCTTTTTCAAACCTAGATTCAAATGATCAAGAAATTTAGCCAGTGAACAACAATACTGGAAATATTGTACAGAAGCTAGGCTCCTTACTAAATGCTGCATCAGTAAAGTTAATTACAAACGTAAACAGTGGACATTATAAACTGAGTAACGTAAGATTTAAATGACCAACTCGCACCATTAAAACTAAAAATATATATATCATGAATGGCATATTCTGAACCTCTCCGCAGATTTGTGATTATAATTTATAGAAGGGAAAGTGATACAAGGTTGGAGAATATGAAATATTTGGTCTCCTTGTCTGGGTATTTTATGTCACTGGGAGTTCCTTTTGGAGGAAAGCTAAGTCAACAGATGCTAGTAGTATATGGAGCTACTGCTCTGGATAGGGACCAGTGTAGTATTTCCTAAAATGAAAAATAAAATGAGAGTTTGCATTGCATTGCATTGCTGCTTATAAAGAAATGGGTGAAAAGGAAGGCTTTCTTTTAAACCCAATGAAGCTAACAATGCCCACAGTTTCTACTAGCTAACATTCTGTGTCTTCAAGCAAAAACAGATTTGTCACTGTAGTAAAGCAAATATATTTGTTACATTAATTATTCAGAACAACAACTGAATTGTTGTTCAGTACACACTTTTAATGTGAGTTAGAATTTCATTTCCTTATTTTACAGGGACATAAACTACTAATCATTTGCAAAAAGGGAAAAGGTGGGTCTATGAAATAGTTTCATAGCTTCAATCTAAATTGCTGTTCATGCAATGGAATGTTACTTGCTTGTCTATGTTGCAGCTTATTTCATTCAGAGTCCCTGATTTTTGAGAGAGGGGTGGATGAAGATAACTGAATTGAGGGGAGAAGATAGAACTTCTACCTGTCCCTTGTACAGACAGTAATCAAGACAAAAAGATCCAGTGTCTTTTTCTATCCCAAAACATCTGGCCTTCTTTGTTTTATTTATTCCCTCTGTGTAGGTTACTTTTTATGGTTCAGTTTTCAGTCTTACGGTACACAATAATGACAAGTCCCTAAAACACTGTAAAATGTTTTTCAAATTTACTTAAGAGAAACATTCCAATTGGGGGCAGGCGGGTGAGAGATACAAAGAAAATGTACTAAAGAAAAATTTTTTAAATATAAGCTGTATTTAGAAACAATAAGTAATTTTAATTTGAGCTGTATTACAACTAACTATATGTGCATCAAGAACACAATAAAAAGAGGAGCAACCACAGTACACTTGCTTTGAAACTGTCACAGGGTGCCATCTTGATCAAAGATGTAGACTGAACATGTTTATGTTTGCAATAAATTTAAGGAAGCAATCATTAAATGACTGATAAAAATACATCCACAGAACCCTAAAATAAGTTGGCTTGTTGGTCATCTTTTACTTTACTCATTAGATTTTCAGAGTGTTTCATCATCACTTATATCCCAAATCTGTAAGAAAAAAAAGAAAATTTCCACTCATTAATTTAACTTTGCTTGTTGTTACTCATATGGTATAATTGTTAACAACATAAATTTTAAACATATGTTCTGGTTTTGCAGAAATTATTGCCAAAACTATACATTTTATAAAATAAAAACCTACCTGTTACACTAATGTATTCAGTTTGGGCTACATTGTAATAAAAAAATAACTCAAATGTTTTTTTTTTAAAAAAGAAATAAATCAAAAGGAATCATTTGCCCAGTACCTTACATGTATTAACACCTTTATATTCCATCACATGTATTTATGCCAAAATATTTATGTTTCAAAGATTGGGCTTAAAAAAGCATTTTCATTTTCCTTTTAGAACATTGGGTTGGATTTTTATATCACAAAATCAGCAATCATATAAATCGTTACTACAAATTTTGTTTTAAAATAATAATTAAAAAAATGAAATTTCATAGAGGATGATTTTTTAGGTTTGAGGTGAGAAAGAGTTGAATTTTACAGTTTTTTTCTTTCCTCTACATCTTTGGAAAGATGCTTCAGAGAACTAAGGATCTGTCTAGGACCATGATGGCGAACCTATGGCACGCGTACCACAGGTGGCACGCAGAGCCCTCTCTGCGGGCACGCGAGCCGTTGCCTCAGCTCAACACCAGCATGCGCGCGCGCCTCCCGCCGGCCAGCTGGTTTTGGGGTCTTTGCCACGCATGCACGGGGAGCAGGGAGCATGCGGGAGATGTGCACGCATGTGCATGGGTGGGGGGTCGTGCGTGCAAGTGCGGGGGTTGCACGCGCATGCACAGGGCGGGGGAGTGTGGGGAGTCGCACGCGCATGCACGGGGGCCATGTGTGGGGGTCGTGCACCCATTGCATTATGGGTGCACATGCACACAGGCTTTCAGCACGCGACGACAAAAAGGTTAGCCATCACTGGTCTAAGATAAGGCACACAGTAATAGTTCAGAATGAGCACTGGCACAAACTAGAATTCTGTTCCCTTTCTAAACAATGAAGTTCCTCTCAATTCTCTGGATCTCTCCCCCAAAAATAGAGTATCACACTCTGGAGCCAAATCATAATAATCTACAATTGGTTAAATCTATTCTATTTGGAAATGATGAAATTATACCACAGCCTTCTATGTGTAGTTATATTATACTTTATAATATCAATTCAAATGTAGTCATGGGAAAATCAAAAGCATATCAATCATACACAGATCTCTGGAGCTTTGGGTTTTCTTTTAAGTTCTTTGAAACCTGAATTTGCCAGCTGTATGATAGACTAGGCGGCTCTGTATTTTATTTACTTCAACAGTGACTGTTTGGCATTTGGGTATTTAAAGTTAAAAGAAAGTACCAGTACTTTTTTGAAAAAATAAACTGTGCTTCTGTTTATTTCTTTTGAAATTGGCCTAGCTCTCACAGAGAAAGGATTGAATCCTCTAGACGCTGTACTTTACACCACACAGCTGATGTAGAGATGTGAGATGCCCCTTGAAAGATAGACGACGGAAGAAGGAATTACTACGCTCTCTATTCCAAAGCAAGAGATGGGACAAAGAGGTGACCCAGAGCAGGGGTCTGGCTGAGGAACTCTGGGAGTTGAAGTCCAGAAGTCTTAAAGTTGCCAAGGTTGGAGACCCCTGACCCAGAGATGCTGTAAGAGGCAGCCCCAGCCTTCCATCCTATAGGACATTAAGCCAAGCCCAAGAGAATTAGATTTGCATCCACGGTATTTATATCTCAGATCTGTGTCTGTTTTTAACATATTGAAGTGGGGAGGAGGGTTATCTTTCCACTTCAGAAACACACATCCTCTCTCTCAAAGATTTCCCTCCTCCCCAAGTTTGTGAGATGTTAAGTACTTTTTTTACACAAAGGAAAGAGGGGGAAAAAAATCCCCTTCCCACCTCAGTTTCTATTCACTATAAAAGAATTGTAAGCGAATGGACTTTTAAAATGTGGAACAATGCTACTTTTCACCTCCTGTTGGTCGGAAAGCACCTGAAAAGAATTATTAAAAGGGAAACACACCAGCAAACAAAGACCTAAAGCAGTGTTGGCGAACCTTTTCAGCACCAAGTGCCGAAACAGAAGTGCATGTGCGCGTGTGCCGGAAACCAGAAGAGCAGCTGTGCGTGCCGGATAGATGATCTTCCAGTTTCCGGCACGCGCATGCGCACTGGCCAGCTGGTCTTCGAGTGCGCATGCGTGCCAGAAACCAGAAGACCAGGTGGCCGGTGCGCATAGGAAACCGGAAGATAATCTTCCCGCCACGTGCATGTGCACCGGGCGGCTGCTCTTCTGGTTTCCGGCGCTCCTGTGCACGTGAAGACCAGCTGGCTGGCGCGCTGCAACCCAGAAGAGCAACAGGCGACAGCTCGCGTGCCCGAAGAAATGGCTCTGCGTGCCACTTCCGTCACACGTGCACAGGTTCGCCATCATGGACCTAAAGGATCAAAGGAAGGCAATTTTGTAACAGCTCTCAGAAAAAGTACAGTACAAAATGACATTATGTATGAAACAATTTTTCCATAAATATTTTGTAGCAGCTATCCTGTAGGAAGCAGGGCTAACTAACCAAATACCCCTACTAGATGTCTGATATATTGTATATAATGGCTGATATAATATGTTACGTTTGATCTAGTAGTTAAGGTACCAGACTAGAAACCAGGAAACTGTGAGTTCTAGTCCTGCCTTAGGAATGAAAGCCGGTTAGGTGATTTTGGGCCAGTCACTCTCTCTCAACCCAACTCACCTCACAGAATTGTTGTTTCAGGGAAAATAGGAGGAGGGAGGAGTATTCGATATGTTTTCCACCTTGAGTTATTTATAAAAATATTAAAAGCGGAATTAAAAATTAAAAATTTACACCAATATCAATTTATGAACAAAATCTGAAAAAAACCCAAAACAGATGGAACAATCATGTCTGAAGTTCTCAATACTAAAAAAAAAAAAAAAAAAAAAAAAAAAGGGAACAATTAAATTAAAATCAATTTTTTTTGTTTTGAAAAACAGAAAAAAAAAAAAGGTGAACAATTAACTTAAAATCTATTTCTCTTGTGTTGAACAACAGGGAAATAACTGCTGTAGTTCTTATATTGTTGAAATTTGAATGTAACCAAGTACAACATCGAAAAGGTAAATAGTTATGAGTGTAAAACTAGAAGCTCTAAAAAACAAATTCCTTCATCTTATTTTCTTACTGACATTTCCAAAACTCAGTATCAAGATCTAACTTTAATTGCTTAGCTGGAAGTGGCTATGACATGGGTATGTCATAATCTTATTTCCATAATACGAAGTATATGTTTTTTTAAAAATAAATAAAATAAAGCCACACCAAAGAGCTGGTGGAAATTAGTTAAACATTTGAATTCAGAAACCACTGAAGCAGTAAACCATCTTTTAACAATAAATTCTGATAGGGAAGGAAGAATGCATTCTTTCATCAAAATAAAGTCTGAAGAATTGAGGAAGTGGGAACAGGAAAACGTGTGTTTATTCTCTAGACACTGAATAAACAGCAAGACCCAGATCAGGCACTCACACTTGTCTTTTCCTCAACTTGGCTTTCAACAGGAATTTATTAATGGCAAGTTATCTTCCCACCTGCTTTTATCATCATCTTGAAGACTTTCTCTCCTTCTTTTCCCTTCTTTCTCTGTATGCTGGTGCCTATATTTCATAACTATTATACAAATGGCATCCAGTTAGTTCTCTTTTTCCCATTCCCAGTATTTTTCCTACATGTCAACCACAATACGTAGAAAATAAAATTTTTGAACATGAGTTGATTTTACAAACCAAACCAAACCAAACCAAACCAAATCAAACCAAACCAAACCAAACCAAACCAAACCCTTCGGTATTACTGGTATTACTCTTTCTTTTCTATGGAAGTAATCCTGTCACAAAATCTGTTTTTTATGTCTATTTCTAATACTTTTAGGGTCTCCTTTGCATAATTTGTAACAATTCCTTGAAGATATATTTTCCATTAATTGTTCTTATCTATAAAACCTTATTTGCAGGTATAGGCCATATTTGCTTACAAATTGGAGCCGTACAGATAGCAATAGCAATAGCACTTAGACTTATATACCGCTTTACAGTGCTTTACAGCCCTCTCTAAGCGGTTCACAGAGTCAGCATATTGCCCCCAACAATCTGGGTCCTCATTTTAACCACCTCGGAAGGATGGAAGGCTGAGTCAACCTTGAGCCGGTGAGATTTGAACCGCCGAACTGCAGCTAGCAGTCAGCTGAAGTAGCCTGCAGTACTGCACTCTAACCACTGCGCCACCTCGGCTCTGATGTGGAAAGCGTTCACATTTAATGGAAGCGGAATGTTTTCTTTATAAGAACTTGTAGCAATTCTTTGCAGGATGAACTGTTCTCACATGAGGGATAGTTGTTAGCAGACGATGAGATTTGGTGTTTCTCACGGACAGCATGAGCTGACACATGAATACACATTTTTTTAGAATCCTCATAGTAATAAGTTACCAGCTACTTCCCCCCCCTTTTTTTTACAGCAAACAGCTGCAACTCCCTACCTTTCAGGGATCTACCACTTCCAGTTCCATTATGCCTTTTTTCCACACTAAAGGCTTGTTTCTGAGTTCTAGTGGTATACAATATCTTACTTCAGGCCTCCATTTGTGTCCATTTGACTTGTTTCTTTGTTTATTTTATGGACAACTATTTTTCCATGACCGTTCCTACTAGAATGTTTCATTTCTCGGTTAAGACTTTGATAAGTCTTTGTCATCTGTCATAAGCTGAAAAGTGGCACAACTCTGAATTTTTGTAAATGCATGCAAGATCTTTTTAGGCAGAAACACAAACACGCCATAAGCACTGAAAATCACAAACACTGGTTCCTGTCCATTCATTTTCATAGAAAGTCTTTTATTTCTTATTCTTTCTTTCTCAGGTTCTCTGGTTACCCAAATAAACACCACCGGCTCAGGAAAATTTGTTAGTGACTCTCCCCTACCTGCAGTCTCAAATTCCTGTTTGCTTGCTAAATTCACTTGCTCTCTAGAAACTGTCTTCTGTTCAGTCTCTGCTTACTTATCAGGATTCTACCCACGATGGAAAATCAACAGCTCCCTGAATATAACTCTTGCAATCAGCAGCTGCTCTGGAGATGACTTCATAAGTCCTCTATACAAGTGCTTCCACTTCAGCCAGAATCTTCCACACTCAGGCTTCCAGTTAAAATTTAGAACTTGGTTCTTCAGTAAACACAAGCATGGGTAAATACCACGCACATCACCAACACAACTAGAGGAGGGGAAAAACCTGCTTACTACTACTTATGGTCAAACTAAACGTAAGAACTGACAGTAATCACCAATTGACCAATATTTTATTTAGAAAGCACATAAATTCACCAATCTAGATACTGCATTTAAACAGAATGGATTTCACACTTGGTTGCTTTTCTGTAGGAAGAAGATAGTTATGTCCTGCTAGAGGAAGGAGGGCATTCTTATTACTTGCTTTGATTTGTTTTTAAGGAAGCTGTATAAACTCACAAAGGATTTCATACGTACCCAATAGACATCCACATGATGTGAATAAACTTGTGGAACATTATATTATGCTGGTACACTAGTTGAAGGAAATATTCCCATCAAATATTATTCTTGGGAGATTTTAAAAATTTGCAACATTTCTCAAAGACAAATAGATCTCTCATAGTACATGAGAAATAATCCATGTATTGCTCTATAAACTAATCAGAGAAGGACTCTTAGACTGAGTTCTTAATTTTCATTATTCTATGGAATATCTATCAATTCTATGGAAGCTATCAATTCCACACATCAATTTATAACTGTACCTAAATTCACCATAAACATGTCTACAATTGGGCTGTAACTCTAACAGCAGATAAATACTTTGAGCCCAAGTTACCTACTTGTCTTTTGAAGAATGTCTTATTCATATCAAAGGCTATGATTTTGAAGTAAACTATGAAGATGAATTAATATACATCATAACAAAGTTTGTTGTGTCAGGGTAAACAAAGGAGACGAGATGTTTAAATCGTATTTTCAAGGTGGATGCAAGCAGGATATTTCAAAAGAACTCATCAAAAGAATTAAAGGAATTGGTATCTAAAGGATCAAACAGCCCAAAAGATTTCTTTAGCAACACATGTGAGATTATCACATATGCCACACATAATTATAGAGGTGATGTGAACTTAACAGTTTCCAGTTTCTTACAAGTAAAACAGCTTGCTTTGGTTCTCAACCCTGCCTCCCCATATGAAACCTTCTTTGATCTTTTAAAGCTATTATACAAATGCAATGATATTCATTTTATGGGATCAACAGAGACCAAAGAAATAACATAATAATCCAAGAGTGGGTGATAATATGAGAAACTATCATTTGTAATTCAAATAGAGAGGGTATAAAATATCTCTAGTGTGTTTCCCAAATGGGATTATGTTACAAAGCTGTAAAATGAATTCTTTCTATAAAAACATTAATATGTCCGCTTTAAACACAGTCTAAGTATTTGGCTCTTCTTTTTATGAATGTTCACAACTCTTATTTTAAAAAAAGAACTGAATGTTCAGAATAATGTCTTACAACTATTAGACATGCTAATGTTGCCTAACAATTAGTGTCTAAGATTTAAGATGGTTAGTATACCTATCTGAATACAAATCAACAGAAACAAGAAAACAGGAGCTATTTTAATTAATATTATTTACTTAACATATGTTATGAGGCATTTACTTGCCCTTCCTAGACAGGGAGGCAGGAATGTACCAGAAGTCACGAAAAAGCTACTGTAATGATTACCACTCACTGCTTTCTAGGCTTGGGAAGAAAATTATGAAAATCCTGAGAAAAGCATGGGAGCGACTGCAGGGAAAAACAGCTCTCTGGAACAAAGAGTGCTTCTCATCTTCCTTGGGACCATGACAATAGCATTACGGAAACTTAACATACATCGTAGGACAGAAAAGAAATTGCACTGCCAAAGATACCCATTTACAGATATTATAGGAGAGTTGTGTTGGTCTATAAGAGTAAAACATTCTGGTAGCACTTGCTAACTAACATATTTAATTAAACGGCTCAGAACTTTGTGAGCTGCAGCTCACTTCATCAGATGCATGGAGTAGCTAGACTGATGCATGATTTAAATTGGGGGGATTAGTGGGAGAATAGAGAGGGGGAAAATAGGTTGGTTATGCAAATGGAGGTTACATGTAAAACAGATTACAAATAACTTATCAATTAAAAAGTGTATTTTTTTTAAAAAAAAAAAAACTAGTGTGTTTGCTGAAATATTGATTTCTTGATGGTGCTGTTAAAGTCCCACTTTTCTAGAACAGTTAGTTTAAAGTCTACTCTGGAATGTCCTGGAAAGCTGAAATTATTTTGCCCTTGTTCTGAATCCACAGGTTAAGCTTGGGTCTATTAATCCTTTTGCCTAATGTTTGTCCTATATGTCCTGTTTAGAAATCAGAGAGTCATTGTTGGCAGATGACTGAATGGTAGGGTAGCCTACCATTGGGAAGGTTGAGATTTCAATCCTAGGTAGCAGATTTTTCTCTCCCAGGTTACAAAGAAAAAAATGTCTATTGTGAACTCCGCGTGGCATCAGGAAGGGCATCCGGCCAGTAAATGCTCAGCTCCATCCAGTCATCCTGACTACCCCAAATTAAGGGTCATAAAAAGGGAGGTTTTTTTATTGCTGGCAGATGATGGCATATATCACATTGGATGAAGAGCATGCGAAGACACCTCTCATCTTTTGTGAGTTATATTGGGACCTATGTTAGTATAGATTGGGGCGGGGGAGTAAACATCTGAGTTTGTTGTAGAGTTTGGTTCTCATACTGGCATCATTTCTTTTTTCTTATAGTTTGGAAGAATCTGCTCAGGTTGGGTGGTTGTCTATATGCACGAATGGTCCTGCCATCCAATACCTGGAAAAATGTAATGCCACTTTTTTTGTATGGGGGCGGCTTATTAATACTATATTTGAATTAGAAGCTATAGGTAACAACTAGTGTGTTCTGTTGTTCTGTTTCTGTCTTTTAATAGGTCCTTCCTGGGAACTGATGTAGGATTAGGGTTAGGGTCTGGTTGAGAAACCAGACTCCTGATATTTTGCCAAGGATACCTAAGCAAGCAACTGGAAAATGAAGTAAATGGTAAAACTTTGCCTCT
This sequence comes from Thermophis baileyi, assembly GCA_003457575.1. Classification (NCBI taxonomy): domain Eukaryota; kingdom Metazoa; phylum Chordata; class Lepidosauria; order Squamata; family Dipsadidae; genus Thermophis; species Thermophis baileyi. The sequence continues at coordinate 358,214 of QLTV01002662.1, forward strand.
GGAACTCCATTCTGCAGACTTCTATTAAAGAACCAAAATTTACTTTGGGTTTCATTGTTTTTCTGAATTAGTCCAGAAAACACATAATCAAATCTGACACAATCAAATCTTTCATTCATGCCACTCAATATAAAATGCAGTAACAATAAAAGACATAACTGTAGAAAGTAACACTCAGGGTTTGTCAGTGTCCTTTAGATTGATGGGATGCAGGCAACAGTACATTGCCTGGCAAGATATAAGACTCTAACTTGCACAGACTAGAGGGAGCATGGCTTGAGTAAAATTGGTTTGAGCTGCACTTGTAGTGTACTGGCCAGAATGTGCTCAAGCTAATCAGTGCTGTCCTTCCATGAGTAGGAACATGTAAAATATTTATGACTAAGTTGGCTGAAACCTAATTCACAACTTCTCTAACTTGTTAAAAGGTATTATCTAAAAGCCTCAACTAACCAAAGCCATAAGGCATAGCAACAGTCAGTATCTTCAGGGCAATCTGGTGACAACCATAGCATATAGAAGAACGGGACTTGGAATGCCAGAGTAATAAATGGCTGAAGTACATGAATTAATGAAAGACGAGTGTGGCTTATTTATACAGTGGTTGTGCAACTTATTTAACAGGATGAGAAGCTGTATTTGGTTCTGATGATTAGAGAAATGCCATTACAGTTCTCCCATACACAGGGAAAAGCAGTAAGAGTAAAGGAAAAACTATAGATGCATTTATTTGTTGAATATACCTAAACCTTGTCCAAAAATAGTCCAACTGATAGGTTGAAGATATGAGAAAAACGTTGCAGGCAGTACTAAGGGCATTTGCTCCCAGATCACCCAGTGCCCCCATCCACACATATATGTGCTGTCTCCCAGTCTACTAATATAGATAAATGGTGCAGGATAAAGCAGTAGGAAGTACGTATTGGCAGCCCGTGGAGTAGGGACAAGGCTGAGCTTCCCATCCAATGTATATTTTGCAATTCTCCAAGAGATGTTAGGGTTCGTATTCAATAATGAGAATCAAATGAGGTCATCCTTAGAACAAGTAAACCTACTATTAATAAGGATACTTGTAAGGGTAAGGCATAAGTTGCTATAGAAAAGACAGCTAAGAAATTTGCGAGCTAGAATTTCAGTTTCGTCTAGGTCACATGGGCAGATTCTCTTTGAAAAAGGAGTGCTTTATTATTTATACCTTCCCTGTAAAATCACAGAGAGCAAGACATTGAAGTGGGCTAAGGAAATAGTTCCTTAGTGTGTTGGGCAATTAATACCAAACAGATAATTTGCACTGCTCTACCCATGACCCATGCTGGATCATGACTCTAGCTATGGCTAGAAGAGCTATATTTGATATGCCACACTAGCATAAATCACTCTGAGGTTTTTCTCCAGGAAGAGGAAAAATTATCAAGATTATGGCAGCCAGGGGACCACTTGAAAAATGAAGCATGAGCCAAAAGTAAAGTAGGTATTTATGAGCTCTGGACAGGCTTGGTTCACCACAGGCAGAATTTCTTGTAGGCAATCATGCATCTACAAGATCTGCAATGACATGAAGACACTGGAAACAATAACGATATCTCAATAATTCTAGGTAAGCCAAGGTTCCCAAGGTGATAAGACTACATTCCATAAAACATCTGTTTTAATAACAAATATACTCACTGTATAAATAATGAAAGTAAACAGATACTGGAAATATTTTGCCTAATGGGCGAAATATTACCAAAGAAAAATATAAATGGATAATTAGGAAATTCAATTGTAATTGTAGTATCAAAAATTGTAGCACCATATCTGTAAAATTTAACTGCAACAAGACTTATCTGTATGAGAAAAAAAGTATAACCCTAAAATATTGTGGCATTGGTTAAAATCCTTTATCTCTTTCACTATCTAGGAACCTTGTCTCAATAGACTAAAGTAAAATAGAGGAAAAAGTAAAAATTATATTCCTGAGATGTAAAAACTGATTTATAGTCTTCCTAAAAAACTGCAGGAATTTTATTGCAAGTTTTCCTCCTGAAGTTAGTGAAGCTTCTGGCTATAACAAATCCACTGAGAAAAAGTAATTTCCAACTGATGGAATAAAAATCAGTTTCTAAGCAAAACATAACTTACTTAATGAAGATTTGATATGGAGAACATTAATTGCAACATTGAGTGCAGTTTGGCAACCGGTGTTCCCCAGTGAGTACAAAAGTCTGTTTCTCTGTAATAATTTATTATGTTTCTATGAGGTAGTTTTCTTGCAAATAACTCTGACATATGGACATAGTTGTGATTTAATATTACACATTGCAAAGGGACCCCACAAAAAAAATGTTATACTAATATTCCCAGCATATAAGTGTTTTCTAATTATGGCAAAAAAAATTATTAAAGACAAAACTGTCCAATTTAACATGTCTTACTGCATATATTTAATTTCGCTGTATGAGGTGCAATGACAATAAAGTAAACTAAAACTAAAACTTTAATATGGGGGTGTAATGGCTCAGCTGTTAAAGACGCTGAACTTTGTCAGCTGTAAAACTGACAGCTCAGGTTCAAGACCCAAGCGCCACATGATGGAGTGAGCTCCCGTTACTTGCCCCAGCTCCTGCCCATCGAGCAAGTCGAAAGCATGCAAATGTGAGTAGATAAATAGGTACCACTTTGGTGGGAAGGGAACAGCGTTCTATGTGCCTTTGGCATACAGTATAGCCATGCTGGCCACATGGAAAGGGTCTTCGGACAATACTGCCTCCCTCAACTAAGAAACGAAGATGAATACCACCTACTAGAGTTGGATACGGCTGGACAGGGGAAAAACCTTTACCTTTTTATTGCATATATAACATTGAAAGTTCAAAATAATTAAGTTCAAAGACTTAAATTTCTAAACAAATTTATGAGGTTTTCAACTGAATACTTAAATTTTCTTTGGAAAATGTTAAGAGATTTAAATCAATTTATCTGCAAGATGAAGGACGAATTTGAGCACTCTCAGTCTCATCTCTAATATAAACCGATACTAGTGGTTTACACTGTTGGCAGCTGCTGTAAAGTGTTCTATCAGCATGGTTATCCACACTGTAGTAAGAGCAAGAGTCCCCTATATTGCAATGTATCACTCTCCTAGCTTAATATTCAATATTGGGATGAACACAATGAATTAAAAGCACATTATAGATACTATAAACTACTCTACCAGCTTCTACTATATACCCTGAGGTTTACATTTCTCTTGAAATACTTCAGAGATGGAGCGTTGGTCCTACCTGAACGCCTTTTCTCAGTGTAGGTTGCAGGATAGGCCAGGAATGGGTGATGACTTCATCCTTCTGCCTAGAGACTGAGTCATAATTTTCATAGCCACGCCCCGTTGCCTCTCTCTCTGCTCCAGTTATCGACGAAGGCGCAGCTGTAACAACACAACTGTATCCAGAGGTTAGGTGCCCTGACCCCACCCTCCAGGATCCAGACCCTACGGTCATGCCAGGGTGGGACTGGCCTATCCTGCAACCTACACTGAGAAAAGGCGTTCAGGTCGGACCAACGCCCCTTCCCCAGTGAGGTTGCAGGATAGGCCAGGAATGGGACATACCAAAGCTGGAAGTCCTAAGGGCGGGTCTCCGTTGGGGCTGGATCTGTCGGTGCGCGGAGAACCTGCTGGAGTACTCTCCTGCCGAAGGATGCCTCAGCTGAGGCAAACACGTCCAGCCGGTAATGCCGACTAAACGGCGTAGGAGATGCCCAGGTGGCCTCTCTGCAGATGTCTTCCAGGGAGGCCTGGGTTGACCAGGCAGCCGTAGCAGCGGCGCTCCTGGTAGAGGGAGAGGTCAACAAAAAAAAAAAGGAAAGAGATTGA
>QLTV01002662.1:392660-407949 GCA_003457575.1 Thermophis baileyi
TTCTTCTGTGCTGTAATTTTTTTGTTCAAAGATGTGAAGCGTGCTTCTAAACGTGCTTCCATGGAGTCGATATATGATTGTTGTGCTTTTATGGTTGTTTCTAAGGTTTGGAATCTATCAGACATGGTAATTAGGTTATCCAGTATTGGTAAACATGGTGGACAGAAATAAGGAAATGTGGAAGATGCTTGTAGGAAATTGGCTACATGTTTGTTTATTTCCAGGCAGGTGTGGTGGGCATACTTTGTGCATATGCGGCATTTTTTGAATTCCTCATCCTCTTTGATGGTTTTATTGCATTTATAGCATTTGTCATCGTTTGTTGGAATCTATCAGACATGGTAATTAGGTTATCCAGTATTGGTAAACATGGTGGACAGATATAAGGAAATGTGGAAGATGCTTGTAGGAAATTGGCTACATGTTTGTTTATTTCCAGGCAGGTGTGGTGGGCATACTTTGTGCATATGCGGCATTTTTTGAATTCCTCATCCTCTTTGATGGTTTTATTGCATTTATAGCATTTGTCATCGTTTCTAGAGGTATCTTCATTTTGTGGGTGTTTGATTGTGGATTTTTTTGAGTTTTTGCTTGGCATGGTCAATAATCAAATAGTGTCTGACAAATTAATTAATTAATTTAATTTAATTTAATTTAATTTAATTTCAAATTAATATTGAATAGGGTTCTTTTTTTAGCATGCTCTGACAATCAGTCCCAATAAAAAAGACATAAAAGCAGAAATAAAATTATCATTGTTTCCAGCTGTTGACATAGTAGAGGGGTACTAAGAGGCAAATAGTACAGTTGTTACCTTTTGGTATCCTAACAAGAGCCAAGAATAAATCTAGATGAATGTAATGTATCTTCTCCCCCTCCAGTCGGGACAAAGTCAGGCAGATGCTTTCATTCAGGATTATTATTTCAGCACCAGCCCTGCAACCTAGCCAGTTTAACAGAAGTTGTTATTGTTGTTGTTTTTAAAAACTACAATGTTGAAACTTTTATACCAATCTTACCAGGGGTGGGTTCTAACTTACCTCGCTGCCGGTTTGCTTCCTCCCGTGCCGCATGGCTGCGCCTCGTGGGCGCGCATGCGCAGTGCAAAAAAATAAAAATACCCCCCCCAAAAAGCCAAAAACAAGATGGCGACGCATGCGCAGTGCCGGAAACTCGGTTTCTGTGCATGTGCAGAAGAAAAAAATCCCGGAAAAAATTAAAAAAAATTAAAAATTTTTTTAAAAAAATTAAAAAAAGATGGCAGCGTCCACGGACCGGCACCGACCAAACCGGATTCATGACATCATCGTGACGTCACCAGCTGGTCGCTACCGGTTCAGGCGAACCGGTCCGAACCGGGAGGAACCCACCTCTGAATCTTACCCAATCTGGTTCCTTGCAGCCACATTGAATTGCACCCTTCCAGCAATCATAATGACTGGGGATGATGGAATATGCAAGCTCAAACTGACTACAAACCAAATTCATACAGATTAAATTGGGAAACAGTACTCTGTACTTTTTATACAACATATGAGGAGCAGATAAAAGTTAATAATATGGTAGAAATTAATTTGCATTTAATTTTTTGATAATCTGATGTTTAGTTCAATACTTTTTTTTTTTAAAAAAGCATATTTGTAAAATATACAAGAATCATACCCTTGAAGATTCATCAGAATCTTCAAATGAAAAAGTACCAAAATAATACTTGCTTTCTCTCCTTACTATACAAACTAGCTGGTCATACCCCAGGTATGTAATCTCATGGAAGAATAAAAATAGAAATATGAGACAGAAGAAGGACAAGCGAAATAATGTATGGTGATATGGACAAAAAGTTTTAGTTACAATATATAAATGGATCAATAGGAAAATATTTGGTTGGAAGACCAACCAAAGAGAATTTTTATAAAGTGATATACTGTTAGTAAAACTGTTATTCATCTCAAAATACTAAATAAAAGCTAAATCTAAAACTATAATTAACAAGACTTTGAGAATTACACATCAGAAACAGTAATTTCCATAAGATAAAAACTACAATATAAAGCATATTAAAATCATACTACTGTTCTTATTTAGCCAAGCAGAAATAAATAAAATTGTAATTAATTAACAAAAATCTAACACCTCTTCTCGTTAAGCAACTGCAGTCAGATGTAAAATGGTCACAAACGAAATGGTTACAGAGAAGGAGGGAGAGAGGGGGGGAGAGGGAGAGGGGAGAGAGAGAGAGGGGAGGATGCAGCTGGTTGTTGCTGTTGTTTCAGATAACTTTCTCTGATACAGTTTAACCAACATTACTCTCATTCTGGCATGCTTGGTTGTCAGGCACATGGAACTTAGTTACATGTGTGCACATTACTTGGAAAATGATTTTTTTAATCACTGTATTTGTAAGCTGTTGCTAAATGAGGAGTGGCTATATTTTCAGTAGAAAGAAGCATAGTTTCCATGTAATATATTGCTCTATTGAACCTTCTATTTAAGCCTTGAAAACCTTTGTTAAGACTATCTTATTTTACGTAAACAAATATTGCAATGGTTGAGTACATAATTTAAGGTTGAAAGCATTAATTAATACTAAGACTTATTTTGAAAACATAAAAACTGTCAGGCATTTCATATATGAAAAAATACAGAAACATTTTTGGTTGTATCAGCAAAATCATGCTAATCCTCAAACTGCTTTTTAAATTAACAGTACTTATGTAAGAATATAATATGTGAAACAGTGTGTGGGAGGGAAAGATAAGAGTTATTAGTATTTTCAAGAATAGAACTTCTTGGCCAGTGATAGCATAGAGAGGGTTAAGTGTCCTGATTATTATGTATTTTCCAACACTGGTGAACATTTAGTTTCTCCAAAAAAAAAAAGTTTTCAATTTATTACACTCCCTTGAATCAGGATATCTTTTAATGTATGTGTGGGAACCTCCACCTTAAAGACTAAAAATAGTTTTCTGGGGTTTTCCATCTGAATCTTACATTTCTTCTCCAGGCCAGAAAAGTTTTTATCATCAACCAGCAGCTGAAGACATAATATTTTCCCTTCGATGTAATGTAACCTGTCTTTAAAAAAAAAATCTGATTGCAGGACAGGAGTGTGTGTGTATTTTTTTGGGGGGGGGATGTATCTAGAGAGAACTGCTCTTGGAAAGAGAAAACTGTATAGTAGGAGACTAATGAAATTGCAAAACTCTGTCAAAGGTACGTTTTTAGTTAAATGATACAATTTGCTACCACACCAAGTTGACTTTAAAAGGATATCAGTGCAGGATAGGACTATCCATGGCTCCTGGAGACATGTTCGTCTCTAGGCATATTGGCAGCATGACCTTAAGTACAAAGCATTGAAAAGCAAAGGGAGCGAGCACTGAATTCATGCCCCTTTGTGAACTTCCTTGTGGCATCTGCTTGGCCATGACAGAAAATAGAGTATCGAACTAGACAGAATCATAGAATTGTGGATCTGGAAGGCACCACAAGACAATCATTCCAACCTACTGCAATGTGCAAGAAAATTAAACAATCCTCAAAAGGTAGTTGTCCACCATCCACTTAAAAAACCCTAGAGATGGAGAACCCACAATCACCATAAATTGAGTATTCCACTGTTGCGCATCTCCCTGGTTGGCAATTACTGGGATCCACTTTTTCCTCCTTTTACTTGAAAAGGAGGGACATATTTGTTCTTCTCCAATCATTTGACACATCCCTTCTTCTCCAACACCCCTTTGATTTAGACAGTTGACTAAATCAACAAGAACCTAAATTAACCTAAGAGATTATTTGCTGGTAGGAGTCTTTTTGATCCAAAAATACTCTTGCTTTCCAGTTTGCCATTAATTGCCACATGAAAATGGCTTTCTAAATGCAGTAGTCAACAGCAAGTATGGATTTACAAGTGTAGGAGTTGTAGCAGCAGTTTCTTTTTTCTGGAAGAGTTCCTCTGGTGATTTCCTTACTCAGGAATAATACAGTAGAACAGCGGTGTCAAACTCAAGGCCCGCGAGCTGGATCCGGCCCGCGGGGTGCTTAGATTTGGCCTGTGGAGCTGCCCTGGAAACAGCGAAGGACCAGGCTGCGGTGCCTCTGCCAGCAAAAACACAGCTCCGTTTTTGCTGGCAGAGGGTTGCAGGAGGCCGTTGCAGGCGAAAACGGAGCTTGGGAGCCCATTTTCGCTGGCAGAGGCACCCCCAACATGAGTGATGTCAAGCTGGCCATGCCCCCTGGCCACGCCCCCGGCCCTTCAGAGGTCAAACACAACCCTGCTGCGGCCCTCAATGAAATCGAGTTTGATACCACTACAGTAGAATATCCTGATCTTTAATCATAGGAAAATGGTTGTGAACTAAATACACAACACAGGCATTGTTTCTGACTGCTATGTTGACAAATACCTATGATTTGATCTTGTAAATGTCTCCTATCTGCCCTATTAATATTCTTAACAAGTGATGTTAAATAGTTAAAGTCTATACTTAACCCTTTAGAAAAGAGCACTAACAATATAAGAAAGAAGTGGTATGTATATAACTTGTATGCTATAGAACAAAATAGAATCAAATATGTAAGCTCCTTTATGTAGGATGCATTCTATGGGAGGTTGGATAGCCATTTCCCAGAAATGATTTAGCTTGGATTCCTATTCGATTTTGTGGTCTAAATCACTTTTTGCAACTCGTATGATTCCATAACATTTGATTTACATATTGAATATTCCTAATTCAACATGTTATCTGATAAAAATTTTAAGGTAGACATTTGCCGATTCTTAGTTTTTTTATTGCCAAGAAAGTCACAATGAGGCTGAAAAAATGTTGCAAGATTTATATGGATATTGAAAAAAATTAAGCAATCTGTATTTATTATTATAACAAGAAAAGGTGGAATAACTCCATGCAGGAAAACTTTGCTTCTACACCTATTTAGTTTCTCCTCCTCATCTCTGTCTTTTAAAACAAGTTCCATTTATAAATGTCCTATCGAATAGTGCTCATTTCACTTTTCAAACAACTTATGCTTTGCATTGTTAGCTGGCTTTGTTCCATTTGGCTTCCAAACATTTGCCATGGTCTGGTGGTTGGCTTGTTCTCCATCTTTTAACTTTATAATCATAGTTTCTACAGTCTTGTTTTATTTCAGTGCAATAGTTGTCCAAAAGAATTGCTCAACTTAGCTGTACTGACCACAAACTAAATAGGCTGTCCCTAAAGGTTCCACACAGACAGAACAACTAATTTCTACCAAGCCAATAATTTGAAGAACAATAATAAAGGTATTATCATCTGAAATATCAAATTACTGAAAGTAGTTCATAGGACAGGACTTATTTTTCCATGATGAAGCTAAATTGAAGATATTTATGCTACTTTTATGGTCATTCTTACCAGTTTATCTGTAGGTCCAAGCTACTCATCACTCAAGAGACTGTCATTTTCACACCACTCCCAGCTTCCTTCCTTCTCCCACTGCAGTGGCTACCACTTGCAGGGAACTTTTACATCTTATGATGCTCTGTGATACATTTTTAAATTAATCAGCCACATTCTTCTTGTGTAATCTGAAGCTTGCTCCACTCTGCCTCTTGGGGAATTTGTTCATCATTAATGGACTTTGCGCAATGATTTGCTACTTTCATTATCCTGAAGACATTATTCAGTAGACATTTTTGTCTCACATTTAAACTCAATTATATCAGTGAGAAATGTAAATATTGTATAAAAAGTATTAAATAACTAGCAACAGAACTTACAAATGTATGCTATGAACAGCATATTATTGAACATGGTACATATATGACTATTTTAGAATATGAGTATTTATTTCAAAGACTCACCACAAACTCTCTCTGCCTCAACAAAGTAAACTGTTTCTGTTTATAGTAGTCACAATAAAGTCATGATTGTGAAGAAGAATAACAACTTTGTTAGCCTGTTCTATGAAGAACAGCAAGAGGAAGGAGCAGGGAAAGTGGTTTCCCAAATATCTTACTTTCCTCCTGTCTTGTGAGTAGGAGGAAAACACAATGCAGAGGACAACCAAATCATAACAGCATCATATCATGAAGTCCCAGATAAGTACTGTCAGGTTAAGTACATACACAATAGGAATACATACATACATACTTACTTCATGGTGTGATGTGAATAATTAAAATACTCTTAAGTGTTACAATTAATCTTGTATGAATAGAAAACAACTTTAAACACTGAATGATATTCATATAGAATTAATATTAAAAAACTCAGTTTACAAGATGCAGACTTGCTTTGAATAATTCATACAAATGATGTTATGAGTTTATGAAATCTACATCTGGAAGTAATTTATACAAATGAAACTGACTTTCTCTTCCAGTTCCAAAGACCTACAGGGGCTTATATACCATAGAATTATTCATTTGTGTGTTGATAAACTGTTCTATAATTTATGTGTTTAATTAGAGCAAAAAATGTTGTAATTCTTACTTGTTGTTGCAATTCTTACTCTTTTACGTTATTAACAGAAAGTCTCAAACAAGCTATTTATAATTTACTGCAATGGAACCTGCTGTAAAGAACAACAACCAATATGGAAAATATATTTTAAGGAAAGGGGCGTTGGTCCTACCTGAGACGCCCATTTTCTGTTGGTGCTGAGAGACTCCAGGCATGGGTATCACTCTTATCCTATAGCTCTATAAACTGAGTCCAAACTGAAGACACGCCCTCTCCTGACGTTCCCCAGTTCGACGATGTTACAGCGATGTCTCATGACATAGTACCTGCAACGACACCCCAAGCATACCCCCCGGACCAGACCCTACTTAGGGTGGGACTGGAGTCTCTCAGCACCGACAGAAAATGGGCGTCTCAGGTAGGACCAACATCCCTTTTCCTGTACAGTGCCTCGAGACTCCAGGCATGGGACATACCAAAGCTGGCTGTCCACACGGGAGGGTACCTGTCTGGTCCTGCTCACCGGTCGTTCCCAGTACTCGCTGAAGAACTCTCCTGCCAAAGGCAGCCTCGGCCGAGGCGAACGCATCCAGTCAGTAGTGCCGAATGAACGGTGATGGCGAAGACCAGGTTGCCGCATGATAAATTTCCTCCACCGAGGCCTGTGTCGCCCAGGCCGCCGTCATGGTAGCACTCCTGGTGGAATGTGCTGTGATCGCCCTTGGTCTCGGAAGGGCCTGCACTTCATACGCCTTGGCAATAGTCAGCCGAAGCCACCTGCCAACCGTCGAAGTCGTAACCTTCTTTCCCATCGTAGACGGTTGAAAAGATAAAAATAGCGCCTCCGACCTTCTGAATGCCTGCGTCCTTTTTATATAAATACGCAGGGCCCTCCGCACATCTAGCCTGTGCCACTCCCTTTCTCTGGCGTGGGATGGATTAGGACAAAAATCCGGCAAAACCAACTCCTGCGCTCTATGAAATAGAGAGTTGATCTTGGGCATAAAGGCTGGATCCAGTCTTAGTACCACTCTATCTGCGTGGAAAATACATAAATCCTCCCTTACCGAAAGAGCAGCCAACTCCGAAATCCTCCTGGCCGTGTTATGGCCACTAAAAACACCACCTTATAAGTGAGAAACTTGAAGGCAGTAGTTCTTAGGGGTTCAAAGGGTACCCTGATGTGCGCCTGCAGCACCCTGGTGAGATCCCAGGTGGGATATCGATGAACCACCGGTGGTCTTAAATTGGTGGCCCCCTTTAGGAATCTCTTCACCTCCAGATGGTGCGCTAAAGATTCGAGAGACCCACAGGATAACACCGAAGCCAAAGCCGCTACCTGCCTCTGAAGCGTCGTCGGAGCCAACCCTTTAACCAGGCCTTCCTGTAGGAAGTCGAGTACCTGAGGAACTGAAATCCTGGTTGACTCCACACCACGTTTGTCACACCACCTACAAAACATCTCCCACATAGCGTCGTAGATCCGAGTTGTGGACAGTCGTCTGGATGGTCTGTATAATGTCGGAGGAAAAATTCCGCTCCGTCAGAAGCCTCCACTCAAGCGCCACACAGTCAAGTGGAGCCACTGGGGATCTGGCTGGCAAATGGGTCCCTGGCTGAGGGAGACTCTGTCCGGAGGGATCCTCCACAGCCTGGCAATGGACAGGTTGACCAGGTCCGCGAACCATGGACGTCTGGGCCAGTGTGGTGCTATCAAAACCAACTCCGCCCTCTCGGCCAACATCCTCCTGAGCACCTATGGAATCAAGGCCGGGGGAGGGGGAAGGCATAAAGTAGTTGCCGAGGCCATGGACAGCAAAGGGCATCGACACCCTCCGCCCCCTGTTCCGGAAACCTAGAAAAGAAACGGGGTAGCTGGCTGTTTGCTGACGATGCAAAAAGATCCAATATCGGAAGGCCAAACCGATCCGATATTTCCCAGAATAAGTCCAGGTTCAGACGCCACTCCGAATGGTAGATAGTGGCCCTGCTCAGCCAGTCTGCCCTTACATTCTTCAGCCCCGAGATGTGCTCCGCCCGTATGGAAAGCACGTTACCTGCCGCCCAGTTACAAAGTCGCTCAATCTCCTTCATGAGCGCGTGCCCCTGTCTGTTGATGTGCGCCTTAGCCGCCACATTGTCAGTGAGTAGGAGGACACGCCGTCCAGCAATCTGCTCCTTGAACTCTCGCAGGGCCAGGCGCACTACCTTCACTTCCAGCCAATTAATGCTTTACTGTAAATCTTTCTGAGACCACTTCCCCTGGGCCATTAGGTTCTGGAAATGGGCTCCCCAGCCCCCCAGACTGGCATCTGTGGTGATGGTCAGACGCCTCTGATCCCTGAACTCACAACCTCTGTTCATACTATCTGAAGTCCACCAGCGGAGTGGCCTTAAAATCGCTCTCGGGATCCTGACCTTTACCAGTGAAGTGCCCCTAACCCTCTTCTGGAAAGGGAGCAGAAACCACAGCAATTGCCTGGCATGGAACCTGGCCCAAGGAACTATTCCTATACACGATATCATTTTGCCTAGCAGAGTAGACAGCAAGGCAAGAGGGCCCCTTCGTTTCAATCTGATCTGCCTGGCTAATGTCCTAATGTCCTCCAGGCGATCTGGAGACAGAAAAACCTGGCCTGAAATAGTATCTATTATCGCCCCTAGGTGTAAAAGGCGAGTAGACGGTCTGAGGTGACTCTTTTTCACATTGATGGAAAAACCATGGCTCTACAAGAGCTGAATCATGACCTTCAGATCCTCCTCCGCCTGTTTGTAAGATACTGACTGAATCAAAATATCGTCAAGATAACATTGAACCCTGACAGGCAAAGTCCTGAGGAAAGCTCCCAGTGCTGCCAATAATTTCGTGAACACCCTGGGTGTAGATGCCAATCCAAACGGCAGGGCCCTGTACTGCAGGTGACTACCGTTGTAATAGAACCTCAGGTACTTCCTGTCTAGGGGTGATATCGGAACGTGGAGATACGCCTCCGTGAGGTGAATGGAGGTCAAGAAATCCCCTACTCTGACATTCTCCAAAATTGAATGGAGAGAATGCATTTTGAACCTCCGGTATCTTAAGAATTTGTTGAACCCTTTGAGATTGAGAATAGGTCTCAACGCCCCCCCCCCGAAGGTTTCTGAATGACAAACAGCATGGAATAAAAACCTTGTCCCTCCTGATCTATCGGGACCCTTTCCACCGCCTGTATTTCCAGTAGATGCTGGATGGCAGCTTCCATGTTCTTCCTCCTGTTCACGTCTCTGGAGACGGGACAGCGGATAAAACACTTCGGGGGGGGGCGGAGACAAATTCTAGAGATAGACCTGATTTTATGGTCTGCCTGACCCAAGCGTCCGTAGTCGTATTGTCCCATTGGTGGGCAAAAAGGCCCAAACGGTCGCCAATGGGAACCGAGTTCCTGACATTATCTAGAGCGATGAAAAGGTCGATTGCCCCCTCCTCGAAAGGGCCGCTTGTTCTGGGGCTGTGATCTGGTCCTCTCACCAAACCCCTGCCCCAACTGGTTATACTGCCTGGAAGCATAACCCCTCTGTTGTCGCTGAAAACCTGATCCTGCATAAGAACGAAAATAAGACTTACGGAAAGGAGGTGAGGGTCGCCGATCAAACCTCCTGGAGACCGCTGGTAATACTCTCCTCTTGTCCCTAGATTCCACCAAAACTGGATCCAGGGACGCACCAAACAGCTTACCCCCCTTAAAGGTAGCTGAAGCCAACTTCCACCTCCTCTTAGTGTCTGCCTGCCAGTGTTGTAGCCACAGCAGACGCCTAGCAGTGACGGAAGAGGCAATAGCCCTAGCACCAAATTTAGCTGAATTCAACGTGGCGTCAGCCATAAATTCCGCTGCAACGACAATCTTGTTGAAATCCTGGTGCATTCTCAAATCAGACGGCGGAACGTTTTCCTGTATCTGCTTCATCCAAAGCAATGATGCTCTCGTAAAAAAGGATGCGGCCGTAGCAGTCTTGACCGCCCAGGCAGCTGCTTGGTGAGCCTTGCGCAGTGTAACTTCCAACTTCTTCTCATCTGGCTTAAGCACGTCCTCTGCATCAGAAAGAGCCGCCGAGGGTGATGCCAACGCCATCACCGGCTCATCTACCTCCGGAATCTGTAGAATCTCAGCAAAATCCGGGGTGATATTGTAATATTTCTTATCGAATGACGTGGGGCTGGGATAAGCCCCCGGAGAAAACCACTGCCTCTGAACTACGTCCATAAATAACTTTGGCGCTGGAATGGTCTCTGTTTCAGTTGTTGGTTCTGAAAAAAGTAGATCAGAGGGATCCACCGGCTCCAGTGCAGCCTCAGGCTTAGACGAGTCCATACCCAGCCGGGCAGAACACTTAGCCTTAAACAGTAACGCCTTAAACAAATGAGGCCAGAACAACCTCTTAAAACTAGGCTGTTCAGGCACCATACCCTCGTCTTCTGACAACTCCTGAGTCATTAAGACCTCCTCATCCGAAATCAGAGGTCTGGTAATTCGGTAACTGTCTTGCCTGCTGAGGTGCACTCCCCTGCACCTGCCTTTCCGATGCCATCGTAGAAGTTTGTGTAGAGAAATGCTTCCTGCCAGCTTCAAAACCTCTCTGAACTGCCTCGGAAATCCATTTTTGGACTAAAGGAGGCATATCTGGTTCACCCTCTCCCAGCGCACGGAGCCCCGCTGCTGTTGGCGTGAAAGTAGCCTCTCGTATATGCCTTCTCTGGCCCTCCATCTCTCTCTCGTGAGGTATTGGTGAGAGGCCCTGTGGTGGCCAAAAGCCACCAGGGATAGGGACTGATCCTGTATCCTGCATCAACGTGTCTCCTGCCGCACTGAGATTGTGATCATCAACCTCTGGCTGCCCTCTGGGCCAGCCCCAATGTCCTCCTCTACAATGGAACTGAGGTGCTTCCTTTTCTCTGCTGCTTTTCTCCCTTTTCCCACCTGTTTCTCCAAAGCCCTTTGAAGTCTCCGCTCCTTCTCCTGTGCCTTAGAAGGTTTCTTTTTGGAAGCAGCCTTGGATCTTGTGGTTGCAGCTGTTTCCCTGCCCCCACTCTTAGATCTAGAGGACCCCTGCTTGGAGCCACCGCTGCTAACTCCACTTGTTTGAGCTCTTTCAGCCATCACATATAAGGAGCCGAGGTGGCGCAGTGGTTAGAGTGCACACTGCAGGCTACTTCAGCTGACTGCTAGCTGCAGTTTGGCGGTTCAAATCTCACCGGCTCAAGGTTGACTCAGCCTTCCATCCTTCTGAGGTGGGTAAAATGAGGACCCAGATTGTTGGGGGCAATATGCTAACTCTGTAAACCGCTTAGAGAGGGCTGTAAAAGCACTATGAAGCGGTATATAAGTCTAAGTGCTATTGCTATCACTCTGTATGCACCTGAAAATGCTGCAGACACTGTGTAAACTGGTCTACTGATCAGTTTTGTTTTTCTTTAAGCTTTCTGCCAGGAAGGGTCCCAAAAGAAAAATGGCTCCAATGGCCTCAGTATCTCACCACTCCAGATCACTAACACATTCAGTTCAGCTCCAGCTGGTTGCTGAACTCTGGAGGTACTGGTCTACCACCCTCAGAAGACTGCCGTACTTTAACAATCCTGGTCTCTGCCCACCAGAAGGCTGCTGCACTTCAAAGGTCCTGGTCTACCTCCCAACTAGAAGTCTGCAACATGTTGGGGATCCTGGTCTACCTTCCACCTGATCAGGTCTCCAAAGGATCTCAGCTGTTCTGTAAATGAATAAAGCTGTAGGTCATGGTCTACCTCCCTACCAGGCAGGCAACCAAAGATCCTCAGCTGAACAAACAACTGATCTCTCTGGGCGTCCCGGTCTACCTCCCAATCGGGCAGGCAGCCTGGAAAACCATCCACATGGTCTGGAGCCGGCCTGGTAAGCTCTCTAGAGTAATACCCGGCTGCAAATTTCATCACAGGCCTTTCGGAGTAGCGTGCCTGGCTTACTGCCCCCATGCTACTCCTATTCCAAAATGGTGCCTGGCCTCCTTTGCCTTCTCGCGCCCAAAACTCGCCAGGTCATCCGAGCCTCTATATTGCGACCCAACAGCGCTGGCAGCCTCAGGGAGCCCCAAAAACGTGTCGCTTTCCAACCTTGTCCTCCAGCGACACCTTCTAATCCTCTCTCATGGCGGGGTAGCAGTTAGAGTCACCGGCTCTATTCGCAGGCCCCCGAAAATGGCTGCTGCAGTTAGTGGAGCCTTATCTGGCCTCCCCATCCTGCCAAGCCCATTCTCCCAAAGCGGTATCAAGCCTAGGGCTCTTCACGCTGGATTACCTTTCCAATTCTTCTAACTCTTTTTCTCTCCTTGATGAAATAAACTCTTTTTCCAGGCAGAGCTCACTCTGCCATGTCTGTCCAGAGCTATAAACTGAGTCGAACTGGGGAACGTCAGGAGAAGGTGTGTCTTCAGTTTGGACTCAGTTTATAGAGCTATAGGACAAGAGTGACTCCATGCCTGGAGTCTTGAGGCACCGTACAGGAAAATGCTTTTGCAATTGATTCGAATGAGATTTATTTTAAAAAGTTGTTTATATGAACATAAAAGATGGTCTCGTTAAAATGATCTTAGTGCCAAAAGAAAACCAGCAACTATAAAGTTTTATTGATGTTGCCTGCAGATAAATGATCTGTTTATGAGTATCAGTTACAAACTAAGTTACATGAAACTGAGATCTGTAGACCAAAGCTAAGAACTGTCAACCTGTAAACAGAGGGAGTAAACAGAGATCAAGGGACAGAGAAAAGGAGTAGTGGTAAATTCACCTCATTGAGCAAAATGGACCCTTCTATCCAGTCTTTCCCTACCAAGTTTAGCTGGTGGGTTTCAGTTCTCCCAAAGCATGGCATTGGTCCAGAGTCCCAAGAGCAGACAGGAATATGGACTTTGATACTCTGACTTGAGCCTGAACTTTGTGAGTGAAAAATAACCTAGTTTCCAACTCTGGTTTTAACTGACTTTAACTGAATTGTTGGTTCCCTCAGAACTGTTAACTTGCCTATAACCAGTCTTCTCTAATATTTTACAGCCTATGAAAAAAGACAGGTTTTTAGTAATATACATGCCTTTGAAATCTTCTATGAAACATGTTTAATTGTAATAGTAAATACTGTATTTATATTCACCCAACAGCCATTTTCTGCCCTTGCATGTTAAATCAGATGTTTTCTGATGTAATATTCATGGAACCCTTACAGAAGAATCTGCCTCAAAGTAGAAAACTGGGGACTTTTGACCATAGAATTCCATAATAGTTTTGTCACAAATCTTATTTATAGGTTTTACGAAATCTCTGTTCTTACTAAACTAATTCTTACTGAACTAAAATTTATGCACTTCTGATTCTTCAGTGACTGAATGAATATAATTTCACCATGAAATTTCCATCAGCACAATAATTGCTTCTTTGAGTTAGGCTGTGCTTGTATCATGGACAGCATCTAGCCACCTTGACTTCTATCAATCTCTTTTTCAATTGTCTTATTTTTTCTAAGAATCAAGCTCCTCTCCTTGTTCATCAGGACAGTTGCCATCTTGTTATGTGTCCAAAATATCTAAGCTTTAACTTCATTATTAGTACTTCCAGAGAGCAGCCTAATTTTACTTCATCTAGTACTCAATTATTTGTTTTTCCGGTCCAAGGAATTTTATGTTTTCCCCAGCACTACAATTCAAAGAGATTTCTTTTCTTTGATTACCCTCTCTGATAGTTCAGCTTTCCCAGGAAATCCATTACTTTTAATAACATTTACCTTTGTTATAATATGAAAAAGAACTGCAGTTCTAAATATATAATCCAAGTTTAAAAGTGTCACTTGAGAAGCAGTAAATGCTAAAAATGGGTGGGGGGATACTGGCAATATAGGAGAGTCAAATTAAAATTTTAACACTAGGCCCAACTACAGTAAGCCTCTTTCAGACTATGCAGCAAAGTACTGGGGCGGGAGAGACAGACAGTTCTCAAGAATAATAATGCATGAGGATGTTGGGAAGATATTACTCTGATATTTATGTAAAAGTATTATTTAAAAACAGTATGAATTATTGGAAACATGAAATCACAGAGTCACTGAAAATGGTAAAACAAAATTTGTATGGGATTTTAAAATTTAGACTGATCAATACTTGGAACATAATACACCAGGCATTACTGTCCCTGAAAAGAACCATGTTTGGGTTATTGATGTAGCTACCCCACAAGAGATAGAGTAATATTGAAGACAAGGAACGGGAAAGAAATACAGTATAACCCTACAAAAATGCAAAATGGAAAAAATTGTTGATTAAGGTTATCAATTATTAGTGGAACTCAAAGTACAATATCAGGAAGACATAGAATTTGTATTGCTTGACACTGGGATAACCTATTAAAGGTCAACTACAAACAATAACACTAATAGGTACCTCATACATAATTATTCCCTTTTACAATATTGTACTTCAATGTTTAGATTGTGTAATTCATATTTGGTGATTTTTATTTAATTAACTGATCCCACTCCATCTCAGCATGTTAACTAGAGTGTTACAATATTTACTAAAGCTTAGTGTAAATCCTGACATATATAACTTTGAAAGAATGAATGGAGGGAGGGAGGGAGGGAGGGAGGGAGGGAGGGAGGGGGGAAGGAAGGAAGGAAGGAAGGGAGGAGAAGGAAGGAAGGAAGGAAGGAAGGAAGGAAGGAAGGAAGGAAAGAAAGAGGGAAGGAAGAATAGAATAGAATAGAATAGAATAGAATAGAATAGAATAGAATAGAATAGAATAGAATAGAATAGAATAGAATAGAATAGAATAGAATAGAATAGAATAGAAT
>QLTV01002662.1:408020-420481 GCA_003457575.1 Thermophis baileyi
AGGGAGGGAGGGAGGGAGGGAGGAAGGAAGGAAGGAAGGAAGGAAGGAAGACATACAGGATACAACTATTCAGTACTAAATAATGATCTTAACTATTCAAACTAACCATAATGTTGTACTACTAGTTATAAATGGAATTGACTTCAGACTCTCCCTCACATCTAGATGAATAAAAAAACAGATACTCTTTCAGAGAAGGCAATGCTTCTTACAGGACAGATTTTAAAACCAAACAGCCAGGCGTTCATGAGTCATAAGACTGTGGAAAAAAAGCAGCAGCTACCCATGTTTTGAGGAGAAAAAATGCACTCTAATAATGGCTCTCTGGTCTTTACTCCAAACCAATTTCCTGTAACAGAAATGTGAAACCTCAGTGAAAATAACTTTACCAAAACAGATCAGAAAAGGAGAAAGTATATTTTATTTTGGTCTATACCAAGGCCACATTCAGGCTCTAATAATAAACTATAAGAGACCTAAAAGCTATTCAGAGCTGAAATTAGGACCTGATAACTTTAGGGAGCTGTTAGGACTTTTGAATCCTGCAAGTCCTCCAAAAAAAAAAAAAAAACCCAACTCTGAGAAACACCAGGTAGTTTACTAGTCGAAGAACAGCATTCACACAAGAACTGAAAAGTGATGGTCTAGAGATATACTTTGTTATTAATTTACTTGATTTATATGGGTGCCCAGTTCACAAACTGAGACTCAATGGCTAATACCAAAACAGGACCAATAACAAAGAACAAGAAAGAACACACTGCCAACTAGGGCCAATCCGTAATCATTCAATATTCCAAACACTCTTAAACAGCTCACCCAGCATCTTGGCCCAGGAATTGGTAGACATCTACCAGTTTCCAATATCTGCCCGCCATATGCTTTTAGTAAGTTCATGAGAAGGGGATGAAACAGTGTATCTCTATTTTACCTAGCCTCAGACACTCAGATATCACGGCTTAAATTAATCAACACTGGCTTTTCTCATGTGCCACATAATGGAAAGAAGCCAGGAAAACACAGGATCTTCCAAACTACTTCAGAATGTTTCTCGGGATATCTGAGGATACATCTTTATGTTTTGCATAGGTTGAAAATAAATGTATCAAGGGTTGAATCTGTATATTCCTACCTGACAGATTAAGGTCAAGATTAGGGTTATCCAAAAAGAATACAGGGTAGATAGTAATTTTTATGTAATCATATTTAACAACCTCATATTTGATCTATCAATTATTCATTTTGTTAATAAGGGCAACATGACTAAATAACATGAATTTTTTTGCTTATACAGACAGTTGTTACAAAGTTAATGCACTTAGGATACACCTTGATTATGTAAAGGAAACACTGAGTGTGCCACACTAGCTGAGTTATTACTTACATTGTGCACTTGGAATACATGGGAATGTGTGGTGGTGGGGGGCAGTGCACACAAACAAAGGTAACATGATGCTTTTGAGATGAAAAAATGAAAATTTTGTGTTTTTCCTGCAAAAACAATATATGCCTCCATCATGTATCTATTATTCTCTGGAAGCTTGACAACAACATTGTACTATGTACACTGATGGCTACAGATGATAGGACAATAGGTACGTTATGAAAACACAATATAGTTCAATTTCTGGAGTTACAAACTTGTAATATACAGAGTCTATTGGAGTTTGGTGGCTAATACATTTAAATAGGATAGGTAATATATTGTCAGTTCCTAAAATAAACTAGTATTTGCAAAAGTGAAAACAAAAATATAATGCTGTTTTATCCTATAACAATTATTTTGATAGTAGTTAATAATTAAAATGCCACATTTTACCATAATAATGGCACCAGAAAAATCACCAGCAAATATTTCCTTCAGTTATACCTTATATTCACTCTCATATTGATTGACTCATTGAATATTTGCCATCAAGTTGTTTTCAACTCCTAGTGACCTCATAGATAAATGACTCCATATATGTAGAATTAAATAGAAACTGTTTTCTATTTAGCTTTAAAATAATAGTGAACTGAATCCACTGTGGGCAGTGGATATATGGTTTAATAATCTGATGGAGTTTTAAGGAAAAATGAGTTCTAACTGCTGCATGAATCCGATTCATGCAAATTATGTGAAAATATTAATCAGCAAAAAACAACAACCCCACCCTAAGTTGTTACTAATTAATGAAGCTGAACAGCAATAACTTGTTGTTATAAATCTTACTCTTATTTTCTTTTTTTTGAACAAACCTTACCTCAGCAGCTTGGGTCTCCTGATGCAACAAAGTCAGACCTGTAAGATCTTCTAAGAACGAATGGGAAGAATTAAAAACCTTTGCTAGGAAATTAAAGCCTTCTTTTTCATACTGGTCAAGGACCTGTCAAAAAAAAAAGCACAAGGGACAATATTATTTCTTGGTAGTTATACAAGTATCAGAGTTTTTGAATATGACTCAATATAAATTTACAAAGTAAGAAATTGCAGCTTCCTATTTAGAACACACAAATATTTGTGTTTCTGCTAACAGATTCACAGAAGTTCTTTTTTATACCATTTAAATAAACAGTGGTATGAATCTCAAGATTTTTCACTTCAGCTTAAACAAAACACATTCACATTCTTTGTATATGATCACTAGATTAACATTCAGTTGTATTTTGTTGGTTATTCATTTAAAGATAACTAGCAGTTTGGACAATAACAATCTTTGCTTGCCTGTTTCTTTAGGTCTGGCATTGCTAAAATCATGAATTATGAGTAATTTTCCCTTTAACAGAAACTATTCATTAAAAAAAACAAACCAGAGAGCGAAACCTCCCAGCATATTCAAATCAAGGAACGGGAGATTTTTTTTTAAGCAGAGGATACAAAGAAGATACTCCGAGATTTCCATATCATCAGTTAAGTTCTAGAGACAAACCCAATGCCATTTGCCTATTTTGTAACACACTAGAGCCGTGATGGCGAACCTATCGCACGCGTGCCGGAAGTGGCACGCAGAGTCATCTCTCCGGGCACACGAAGCTGTCGCCCATTGCTCTTTGGGGTTCCAGCGCACTGGCCAGCTCGTCTTCATGCGCGCAGGAGCACCAGAAACCAAAAGAGCAGCCGCCCGGTGTGCATGCGCGCGCAGGGAAGATGATCTTCCGGTTTGCGCCGGCCACCTGGTCTTCCAGTTTCTGGCATTCATGTGCGCGGAAAGGCCAGGTGGCCGGCGCGCATGCGTGTACTGGAAAAAGGAAGATCTTCCTGGCGCATGCATGCGCACAGGGTGGCTGCTCTTTTGGTTTCTGGCGCTCCCGCGTACGTGAAAACCAGGTGGCCGGCACGCCGGAACCCTGAAGAGTTGCCAGCCAGGACGGGCGGCCGGGGCTTCCCTCCCTGCCCGAGTGGGCTTCTTGCGTGGTCCCAGCCCTCCAGCCTGCGGCACTGACGCGCATCCGCGGTCCAGAGCGCCTGGCCAACTCTGGCGCACGGGGCAGCGGGGCAGGGTTTGCTGGCTGGGACAACATCTTAAGATGTACATTACACTGAAAAGAGATTCACTGAAAGCAAAGGAAGTATAAAGTCTATGTATACCAAATATAGGGGTTTACATCCAAGAAGCCATGTAAAAGTGTAAAAAGCTTAATTAAGGCACTGGGGATATTCGAAATGTAACTTTCACAGTCACTGAAAAACTCTACAGTTATGTATGATAAAATCTGAAGCCATCCATCATAAGGAGAAATGCCTTCTTGAACATAAATATTCAGATCTTTAGCATCTTACCCAACAGCAGGAAATCTGGCTTGAACTCTGAAGATGTATATAAACACAATGAATTTTTTTTGAAAAGGAACAGTGGAATAATGTCAAGCTCGGATTCAGTATCACCTGTCTCTTTATGGTGAAGTAATAATTCCTTAAGAATTTAAACAATTATTCTCAAGAGATCCTGCAATATCCATTGTCCCATGATGCTTCCTGGTGCTCTGGAATCTAGCCATACTTAAAATCATTTCATTTCATACAAATGAGGTTTCAAATATGATTTGACTCCTGCATACTGAAGCTAACAGATAATTTCACTGGTAGTAATTGCATATCAACTGCCCTCACAAATGAACTTCAGTGTCCCTCCTGACACCTTAGTTTTGCCTTACTGAGTAAATACTCCTAAAAGACTGTATTTGTCTGATTATATTTTTCCTGTGGCAGATGTTCATAGGCCTGTTTGGTTTATGAAAGAAATGCATTAAGTTGATTGTTGTTCTCTGGAGCTTTTTTCCCCTCCTCTATCTCTCTCTTTTTAAATTTTTTACTGAATATGGTCAGGGTCAAGGAAGACTTTCTTCTTCCTTTTGGGATTATAAGTCAGGATCCATCAACTTCTTTGCTAGTGTCAAAGGCAACCAATGCATGGATTCTAATAGTAGATGCTTATAACATTCTAAACTTTCGCACTGAATAATTTTCTTGATATTTGAGGGGGCAGCAGTGAAAATTTCATCCTACAGATCTCTTCAATAGGTATACCATTTGCCTAGAACAGGGGTTGGCAACCTTAAACACTCAAGGAGCCATTTGGACCCGTTTCCCACAGAAAAGAAAACACCGGGAGAACAAAAGCCTTTTGACATCTCAAATGAAAATAACACTGCATATATCATTTTTTTTACCTTTATGCTATGTATAAAAAAACTATAGTGTGTTGCATTTATGAAATCAATGACCTGCTACAGAGAAAACACATTTTTATTTCTGCATGCAACAAAAACATTTTGAACTCCGAAAAAAAAGATGGGTCGAAAAGCTCAATAAATCACGTGCCGGCGGGTGTTGCACATTGGTGGTTGTAAGAGATATTTTGAGCGACAGGGAGCCACAGCAGAGGGATGAAAGAGCCACATGCGGCTCCAGAGCCGCAGGTTGCAGATCCCTGGCCTAGAATAATGAGTACATCCTTCTATAGCTATAAAAATTGTCAGGATGAAGATGAATGAAAGGCACAGCCAATAGAGATCTACAAAGTAAAGTGCAAAAGAGGGATGGATTTTGTGCCATCTTGTTTATGTAGCAGACTCATATAGAACTGTCTGATATAATCTGGACAGACTGCTTTAAGACTACCTTGGGAAGCATTGGATACCTTTCAAAAGGTGAGACGCTTGAGTTTGTTCATGTGCTATGATGCTTCACACATTAGATGCAGTGGTGGACTGAAAGCATTGTAATTAAGATTGCCAATGATAGCACTAACCTATCCTGCAACATTTGAGTAGACGACTGGAAATCAATACCATAATGGATGTGCCATCCTACTCATTAGTAGACTAAAGGAATCAAACCCTTCTGAAGGATTAGCAGATGATAACATCAGAGACTGGGGAAGCATCAGAAATATAATCTTCAGGTATGGATTTTCCAGAAAATTCCAAATGAATATGATTCCAATTATATATTCATCTCAATATCTATAAAAGTATCTGGGCAACATTATTTGATATGAAAAATATAGTCTCTTTTATGAGGTTTGAACACTGTATTCAAATAAACTAAAAACTCTGTTGTTTGGAGAAAAATTATTTTTACTGAAGTATGGAAACAATGTTGGGCAGTAGGCAATAAAATAAACATCACACTATTGAACTATTTTTCTTTTTGACCTAGTTGGAATCAGACAGTACAGGGTTATTAGAGCAATTTCCTCAGTGCCAACAATGGGGCAGCTGAAATCTGAGAACCCTCTAGGAGTTAGAAAATTCAGAGACAGGAGAGCAGCCAGACAATTTGGTAAGTAGGACATAGTAGGAGGCTTGGAAGAATACAACGAATATATAACAACTTCAAAAGTTGCCATTTTAAAAGCTTACTCCTGGAGAGTGACTTGAAAATAAGTAGAATGAGTAGAATGAACCTATTAGTGGGGGCAGGACAATGACTGCGTCTTTCACCAAGGTTTCTTTTCTTTTTTTTTAAAGCAATCATTTATGCCTATCTGAGAAGAAAGTCTGCTCCAGGTGAAATAGAATCTTAGGGCCATAACTCACTCCTCCATCACATGAATGGAAGACAAGATGTCTTCATGAACTGTAAAGAGTTTTAAAGGAAGCTGAGATAAGATTAAAGGAAGTATGGGGGGGGGGGGGGAAACCAGGCAAATCATTCATGGCCACTAAAAATTAACTGAAGGAGTTTGGTGAGAGTTGTGCTTAGTCACATGACATGTTTGAATAGTGAGGTTCTTAAGTCCTAGAAGGTTCCAAACAAGGCCAAGTAAGCATGTGTGTGTGTGTGAATAATAAAGACTCTGATGTTACAAATATGCCTACTGTTATAATTGTACAATTATGAATAAAACACTAAAGATTTCTATAATTTGCAAGAGCAACCTATAAAATTATCAGTAGTCTCTACTCAGGCTTGTAATTGAACTATGATTCTAGTTACACAATATACAGATTAATTGTATTAACTAGAAACAAGCTGCATTACCTAATAATTACAGCAATTACTAGACACAGAGGGGCTTGTCCGCACTTACATGCTGTGCCCAAACACAGCTTGTTTTTAATGTAATTTGTCAAGCTATAGGATGTAGTCACACAATATGGTTGCAAATCCAGTTTAGCTGAAAACCATGGGCTCTTCCTCTTGAGCAGCATGGCTGAAAACAACTTGAATTGCCTTTTTCCCAGCAAGTGTATGAAAATTTGGTCAGAAGGATGCCATATAAAATGACAGTGTTTCAGATCATCAATCATATGAAAAAACCAAATCACGTTAGAGCAATGTACGAACCCCTCCAATTGAACATACCAAAAATGTCCAACTATTTTCACAATAGTTATATTCACTTGGCATTTCATTAAAGAATCACACTAACTATATTCCCCCTAGTCAAATATCTATCAGACCCGAGTTGTGTCAGTATTTATTATAGTTGCAAATGTGCACATAATCAATAATAATAGCAATAAAAAATTGAAGCTTATGAAATAAACAATTGGCCAGGTACAAACAGGAAAAAGGGAGGGAAAGAGGATGGATTTGTGCTGAAATACTCGGATACTTACAGACCAAAAGCAAGCAATGGCATCATTTTTGGCTGTACTTCTCTAGCATGTGGATTTAGAACTTTCTCATTTTCCTGTAATTACTATCTTAAATAAAAACAACCGATGAATAGAAGAAAATGCTCTCAGATGATGCAGCTATGAAAACTTCTTGTTATTAATCCATTTCTAAGAAAGCCGGAATTTTTGATATGTATAAGAGAATCTGCAGCAATAGTGAAAGTATTTTGCTGATTCCTGATGCCTACAAGAATGCTCTGAAATGTCAATTCCTGGCTGAGAGGTAAGGCAGACTACTTCCGTGCTGTGATTGATGTCAACCAAAAACAGCTGCCTACTGTATGGCATGTTCTGAAAAGTAATTTGCCAAGTAATTGACACTTCTCTCCATCTCATTTCCACTTTTGGAATGCAAAACACTTTATATGTTTCAAATATCATTCATTTGTGTCATTCTGGCTTGCTGTGTTCCCGAGAGAGCCATATGCTGGCTCCATTTCCTGGCATGGGCATTCAATTCATTATTCCTATGGAAAAAAGAGATTCATGCCCTCCACGGTGGATAGATTAAGAAAATACAGCCCTTAGGCAGGAATTTTGCTTTTACTCAACCTTTCCAGGCTTGGGACCCAGTGCATTGTTTATTGTTTTCATCATAATCACGGCAGAGACATCATTCCCTTATATTTTCCTCTCCATTCAGCATAGAATGGATAAGCCAAAGTATGAGAACCAGAATTACAGCCAATCAAGGCAGAAGAATTATTCAACCATAACAAATAGGAACCAATTGCGTAACAAACATTCAAATTTAATTAAAAATGTCATCTATTTCAGTTTGGCTTTATGTGAAGATAATAACAAGCAGTTGTTGAATGGGCTCACAAATCACTTTACCATGGTATAATTTAATTGTGATATGTTGAAGAAGCCTGATTAATACACAACATTCAACTATAAATCATGTATTGCAAGTACATATTACTCTACACATGTAGGAGAGGTAGAGGCAGAGTCTGGAGGTGGAGTCAAGAGAGGAATTAGTCTAGAGTCACCACGTTCCCACAAACAGTTCAAGTCTAGCCCCTCTTGAATTCCATTAACTCTTGTCTACTGTAGTGCCAATTTAGTACTGAACGTTTTACTAGATTCTTTTGTATAGGCATGGTAAATAAATCAGCTTAACTGGAACTTAATGCATGGTCCTGATTCTTCACACTTGACAATGTTCAAAGGCAAACAAACTACAATATGGCTTCATGGATGATTGTAACTTGCTAAAGCATGCCACTGCATCCTACCAACAGGTAAAAGTTTATATTTCTGCAAGTTGGCCTTGGAAGTACTGTGGCCCACCAGCTGCCAGCAGAACTGGTGGCAGACTCGGACGATGAGGAGGTTGGGGAGGAACTTGGGCCAGTTCTGGAGTCTGGGGAAGGCTCTGATGGATGCTCTGCGTCGGATGCAGAGATAGAGCCATGGCTGTCCGACATTTCCCAGCCACCGGAGAGGCAGCTGCCTTTGGAGGTTGATATGAGTGAGGAGGAAGAACAGCTGGGGCCTGTTCCAGATGCACGTATGCACAGAGCAGTTATGAGAGGTGAACAATGGAGGACAAGGAGTCGACTCGGGAAGCAAAGCACACATGGATGCTGAATGGCCTCTCCCTGGCTGGGGAATAAATAGAAGGAAAGGGGAGTGGTTGTCGTAGGAGACAACAGTTCGTATTTCTGAAGATTTTGCTCATTGTGTTTCGTGTGTCAAAGACTGCTTGCCAGGACTTAATTTGCAGCCTTTTGGCTGGGAGCTCATGGCCTTGCAATTATCGCAAGGAACTGACAAGGTCTGTTACTGCAGTTAACTCCTTGAAGGACTCTTGCCTGGACTTTTCGGTGGGTGAATGCAATTAATTCACAAGAGGTAAATAAAGAGGGGGTTTTCTTGCTTCTGCTAAGGCTGGGTCAGAACAGGAAGCAACTCAGGAGTTCATGGTTACCCTTGGCAGCCATGGGCCTATCCAAGATCATTTCAGATCCGACCCAGGACATTGGCCACACACCAAATATGATCTTGTTAGGGCAATGGGAACATGGCCCGATGGGGGAACGTATCCATTTCTCTCATCATCGTCAGATCACACCCTTCTGTCCTTCAGATTCTCTTATGCTTCCCCCCTCCGCAGGGAGGCCAGACACATTTGTGCAGTCTGCCCCTGGCAACTGATGGCCCTGAGTAGGTTTCAGAGGAAATTGGGGCTATCCCAGGGCCTTGCTGCATGGTCCTGCCAAATTCCTGGTGATGTCCTGAAACCAGAGGGTGACTGAGGATTTGAACAGGATCATGCCTGCACGGTCTCTCTCGACCCATTGCTCCTAAGCCAGTGATTCACCGAGGAGCTTTGGGTTCTGAAAAGGGTTAAAAGACACCTATAGCACCACTGCAGGAAAATGAGGGATGATTCCAACCTGACATGACTTAGAGCCACTATCAAGGCTTACCTTGTAGCAGTAAGAGTGCAAAACATTACTATTTCTCCATCCTTATTGCATCCGCAGAATGTTGCCCAGCAATCCTGTTCTGGATCACTCAATCCTTCCTAGGTCAGAAGGATTTGGATGTTCATGTTCAGAGGAATTTGCTCAACCCATCAAATCACTTGAACATGGTGCAAATCCATCTGACATGCCTGGAATGGTTATTGTCTAGTTATCTGGGATCAGTTCAATCAGGTTGGACCTCATGAAGTGTATAGGGCCCTCAATGCTGTCAGTGCAACTACTTGATTCCTGTCCCTCCTGGTTGGTGAAAGCCTCCAAGATGGTGACCGCCAGGATGGTTAAAACACTGATTAATTCCTCACTGCAGATGATGTTCCCGGGGCCTTTTAAGGAGGCCTTTGTTTGCCTTCTGCTTAAAAAAGCATCTTGGATCACACCTGCCTGGACAATTTTTATCCAGTCTCTCATATTCCCTTCCTAGGGAATGTGGTAGGAAAAATGGTTGCCTGGCAGTTTCAGGGGGTCCTGGATGAAATGGATTACCTGGATTCCTTTCAGTTAGGATTCAGGCTGTTATGGGGTAGAAACAGCATTGGTCACGATTGTTGATGATCTTTGGCGAGAGTAAGATAGGGGTAGTGCAACCATTCTTGCTCTTCTTGACCTCTCAGTGGCCTTCAATACCATCAACCATGGCACCCTTTTGGGCCAGCTACGGGGGATGGGAGGCACACTTTTGCATTGGTTTGGCTCCTTTTTCCAAGGCTGGTCCTAATCAGTGTTACTAGGATGTGAGAGATCCAGCCCATAGCCAGTCCTCTGTGGTATGCTGCAGGGCTCAGTACTCTCTCCACTGCTTTTAAATATCTACATGAAGCTGTGGGTGAGATTATTTACCACCAGGGGTTGAGGTATCATCAATGTGCCAATGATACCCTATTTTACATCTCCACTACGGTGACCCAAGTGGTGCTGATACTGCCCATTCAAAGTGCCTGGAAACTATGGGGGCCTGGATGGGGGACCACAAGTTTCAGCTGAACCCTGGTAAGACTGAATGGATTTGAGTGCATGCAGCTCTGAGATACAGGACTCTAACATTTCTGGATGGGGTTGCACTATCCCAGACAGACTCTGTGCACAACTTGGGAGTTTTCCTGGACTCTCTACTCCTGATTGAAGACAAGGTGGCAGTCGTGGCCAGGAGAGCCTTTGTGGAACTTCATGTTGTGTGCCAGTTGTGTCCCTTCCTGGACCAGGAGTCCCTGCACTCAATCACTTAAGTCATTTCACGCTGGAACTAATACAATGCGTTCTACATGGGGCTACGCTTGAAGAGAATTTGGCAGCTACAACTGGTGCAGAATGCAACGGCTGGAGCAGTTCTTGAGACCCCCCCAGACTGGTCCATGTTACACCACTGTTCTGCAAGCTGTATTGGCTGCCAGTTTGCTCCTGGGTGCAATTCAAGATGCTGGTTATTAGCTTTAAAACCCTGTATGGCATGGGTACAGCTGAGGAACCGTCTCACCCCAATGGGATTGGCACGCCCCACCCATACCGACAGAGCGTATGCTACAGACCCTATCAGCCAAGGAATTCTGCCACGTGGGGTCCAGGAGAAGAGCCTCCTCTGCCATGGTTCCTGTCCTTTGGATCATAACCTCTGAGGTGAGATCTGCACCAACCCTCTTGACCTTCATAAGGGCCTGAAGACTTCTGCCAGCAGGCCTGGGGCCCCAACGTGTGGTATCACTCTGGAGATGGCTAGTAGATTGAGAGAAGATCTCACCTCCACTCATGGTCTTCTTGCTCCTTGCTCCTACATGATCTTTTAATGATAAATTTTTGGTATAACTATGATTATTGTTATTACTGTTTTATCATTTAATGTTTCTGGTTTTAATGTTTGTAAGCCATTCAGAGTCGCCTCTGGATAAGATTGGTGGCACAAAGAACCAACCTACCAACAAAAAATAATTTTGTATTAATCTAAAAAAGTGTTATCTTACAGCAATGGCTAGTCTACTTGTGAATTCTACTATATGTCTTAGACAGTATACTTGGGAAGGCTGGTAAATTGTGGCAGGTTCAAAAGCTACAATTTTCAAAATCACAATACAAAGTAGCTGCACCATTCAATACCTCATTTGAAGAACACCTTCATATGAGACCTCAGGGCATACATATGGATTACCAAACACATCGGCACATGCTGAAGATTTCTGAGGAGTTCTCAAAAATGGCCAATCATTCCAGAAAACTGCAAATGCTCCAAGTCATCTCTATGAGGATTCTCTAGAATTAGGTAGTCAAACTTTTCTTCTGATTATTACTTGTTTGCTGCAGTAGTAGTAAATTAACTAGGGATGGCTTTTTGGCATGTATATCAGACCCAAACGCCTGGTTCTAGGCCAGGATTGGGTAATTCACATTCCCCAAGATATCCGAGTCCAGGCTGTTGAAGTCTGGCATCAAAATATAATTATCAGAGTCATAATTCTTATTATTTCCTTCTAACATGATACTTACTCGGAATAACAGCAACCACCCACCTCATGCCCAAAGGAAAATGAGACATAAAAATACATTTGCCTCCATTAATATATTCCTCCAACATTAAAAGTCATTATTTGGAGGATGGGAAACCTTTTCAGTTGAGTATAGTAACAATTAAAGCCTCTGCTGTACCTAAAATACTTATTTGGTACTGAATCTTCTCTGAATCTTCCAATCCCCCCACCCCAAAAAAACCAGGCCTAAAATATTAGCCTTACCCCAATGGTGATATCATCACTGGTCATGCTCTTTGAATCAAAAGTAATTTTTAAAATAATACTCCCTAGCCATAAAGTGGTTGTTCATCAATGGTCTAAAGCAGGGGTGTCAAACTCGATTTCATTGAGGGCCGCATCA
>QLTV01002662.1:427615-442959 GCA_003457575.1 Thermophis baileyi
CCATATTCAGAAAGAAACTTACAATACAAGTCAATTAAGATTTAATGACAACTTCAGCTTTAATGGTTTAAGACAGTGTTTATCCTCTCCTTGCACTGTTCATTTTAAAGCTGTCACACAGCTTTCTGTGTCAAACCAGACAGAAGAGAAAATTAGAACATTACATCAACTCTGCAATGTAACTGATTAGCACTGTAACTCACTATTATAAAACTATAATTATATAAAAACTGACTGTTATAAAAGGATAAATGACAGAAGCGATACAGATGTACAACCACAATAGAATAACCCCTTATGTTCAGAACATCATTTTACAAAGAAAAGTCTCATCAACTTCACAGCTATTTTCAACTTCTCTGGTAAAAATCAATTTCTGCTCAAAAGATCTGCATATTCAGTTGATTTTTCCCCCTTTCTCTTCTATACCCCCAAAGTGGGATTTCCTCTCTTTCTTCTAGTTATAATTCTTCTCTAAATTACTGAGTTACATGCATCACAAAAATATCCTATTATTTGTCTTGCAGACATATGTAAGTTGTAAACAATGACTTTCTTGTTAAAGATTAATGATCTGAACGCTAGCTTTCCAAAGCCTGAAAATTAACACTTTTTCTCCAACTTTAATTAAAGAGAATTAGATTACATGTTCATAACAATGTGATGCTTTAAATATTCCAAAAAAAGGTTTATCAAAGGAACTATACTTGTGGCTTTAAAAAGAAGAAAGGGAAAGAAAGGGATTTATTTTCTTTTCTCTATGCTTCAAAGTTTTTCTAAGAAAGCCCTCAGTGACAAATTGCTTCATAGTTATGTGGAAATGAAGGTACAGGAGAAAGCCAAAAGAATCAAACTCTCCACCCCAGGTTTTTAACCCTGGTAATCTATATCTCTGTATACTTGCCAATAATATAAATGATTATCTAATTCACACATCTGAAAGCTTTTAAAAACCTCAGAACATAAAAGATTTTTTTTAAAGAAAGAGCATTAGTAATTTAAGTTCTCAAAGGCAAAAATGTGTTACTCATTTACTCAACACAGGATTCTCAATTTAAGAGGTTTTCTAAACTACCAGCCTTCCATTTCCCAAGACTACAACACACAATGGCATGAATTATATATTTCTACCTTGTCTTTACCTTTCTCTGTTAATTTCCAAACTGTTATAAGCAAAGTCGCCTCTACATTTTTGCTGGCTACTATTTTCAAAATTTCAGTATCATTGCCTCCCAGCTGGCCAAAGCTTAAGTAGCCACAAAAGTGCAATCTGACTTTATATAGATGAATTAATGAAGTTCCTTCATCCCTCCCAGCCAAAAAAGAAAAACAGTGGTACCCCCATTCCTCTTATCATATATTTATATCTACATTGACATCTATCTGTACATATTGGGTACACTTGTAGAACTGTGCGGGGGGAAATACCTTCCGAGAAGCAGTGATGATAGAAAATCAGGCAAAACACAAGCCAACACTGCTAGATACAGCAGCTCCATGACCCATCTAACACAGCCATTCCGAACAGCTGCAAATTATGCTGAGATGTCACAAAACCCAAATACCAAATCCCTTGTAAGTGGCAGCAAAATTTGTGCTATTGTGCATTAAGGAAATCTTCCTGCGCAGTGTGTGTGTGTGTGTGTGTGTGTGTGTGTGTGTGTGTGTGTGTGTGTGTGTGTGTGTGTGTGTGTGTGTGTGTATCAGAAATCAGAAGACACAGACAGACAGATAGCTCTGGGAAAAAAAAAGATACAAAACCAAAATTTCCATGAAGAAAACATTAAATCTGTACAGCAGAGAGGGCAAGAAGTTTTATTGCATCTGCCCTGATTTCGGACAGGAATTAAATGCTGAGAATGCAAACCTTGGTAGTGGTAGTGAAAAATCGGTCTTCAGGGCTGTCACAGAAGAGATTCCTACTTAGGTAACACCGGCACCATTATGAATCTCAAAAGAAAAAAAACCAGATTCTCATTATTTGGGGAAGTACTGAAGGAGGGACAAAGAGACAGCAGGTCTCATATAGGATGGCTTCTGAAGACTGCCAGCAAGTTGAACATCTGCTAACAAGCTAAAAGGAAATCTAGAATTCTTCCAATTATTAATTGCAGCTACCAACAGCTGGCATCTAAAGTCTTGCTGTGTACTGTATTTATAGATGGAGGTTTCTCTGACTTCCCTTTCTCTTTGCAGCTCCCTAAATCTCTTCAGGAAGAGATTTCTGGAAATACGGTCATATCTGGTATGAGAGATTACAGCTTGAAGGGAGCAAATGTAAATGCAGGGGGAAACTGGCATTCAGACCAATAAGAACATTTTGGTGGGGTTAAAGAAATATTAAAACAGCTCCTATTTCTGAAAGTGAGCTCTGTAATGCTGAACCAATTCAATAAATATGGCCAACTTCTGCCAGACAGGTATACTGGCAAGAATTTATGGAAGAAAACAAAGATAAACCCACAGAATAGACTGTCAAAGCAAATTACTGATTATGATACTGGCTATATATCACTAGAATCAGTGAAGAACATGCTGTGTTAAATCTGAAGAGACAATCATTTCAACACACATACATTTTTACACACGCACACGCACACGCACAAATGTAAAAGCCAGCATCAAGAAACAAGAGTATTGTATTTAGAAGTGTAAGAGCTAGACCCTTGAAACTGAACACTGAAGTATAAAAAAAAGGAAACCTCCCAAAATAAGAGCAAAGGGCTTTTGCTGCCAAACATCCTGTTAAACTTTTAACTTTTAAAAGATGCTTAACTAATGGTTTTTCACTGTCATTTTAAAAAACAAAATATATCTGTCCTCCCTCCCTCCCT
The DNA here is from genome assembly GCA_003457575.1 of Thermophis baileyi. Lineage (NCBI taxonomy): Eukaryota > Metazoa > Chordata > Lepidosauria > Squamata > Dipsadidae > Thermophis > Thermophis baileyi. The sequence goes on from QLTV01002662.1 coordinate 430,450, forward strand.
CCCTTCCCTTCCTTCTCCTCCCTGAGAAATAGGAGAGAAAATTTAAAATCAGAATGGTTAGTATTCAGATTAATCTTTAGGTATCTGAAACACTGGCCTACCTTGGATGAACTATATGTCTTTCAACTCCATTTACTTTTATAAATTACTTAAAGAAGCACACGTACAGAATTGTCCTTTATTTATTAGATTTTTATCCTGCCTTTATTACTTTATATAAAGTAGTCTTTACTTTAGAGCCAGAAGAATTTTGATAAGAAGCTGAGTTTTGAGCATGGAACATTTTTTCTGCTATGGGTATATGACGCAAATGAAGATAAATATAATTACAAGCCTGTATTAAAACAGCAGTTCTAAATATGTTTGAATGCCAACAACAAAAGCGTCAGCTTTATAGAGAGAACAATGAAGTCATTTCAATTGTTGGCACACAGGTGATGGGGAAAAGGGAAAAGCTGCTGCTGTCCAAAAAGGGGGCAAACAAAAAGGGAGACATTCCTACTAGGAAATTTTTGTGAAGAAAGAAAGGTTATTTTTTTATATGTAATGAAATTTGAGGTTTGGACTGAGACAGCATCTGAAAGGACAATCCAGTAAGTAGTCTTTGCAGTACTTTCTATGGGGGACTCTTGGTTGGAAATCCAAATTACTAATGGGAAACCAGAATGAGACATATCAATGTAAATCCAAAGAGACAAAATAATTACTAGGGCCAATAAAAAGGCTAACACTTCTTTGAATGTGTATCTATGAACTGGCAATCTCAGGTGACCCAGCATTCCTTCTAGCATCTAAAGATTAATGGGATGTGGAGAAAGTGGATTGGGCCATGTCAGGGAGTGCATTAGGCATTTTAAGATGTGACTGAGAGAGCCTTCAGAAAGAGGCTGCTGAGACTGGTGTGTCTAGTCAAAGAACACACATTGAACACAAATTAGTCATGTATAAGTGAGAGTGCTTGTTACATGCTCCTTTTACCCTAGAATGGTTTCCACTACCCTTACTCTATCTGGGAAGTTGAGCTTATTTCTTAAGAAAGCACTGGACTATGCCACTTACAGAGAAAGGTAAGAAAGGTGACTCTGATGGAAGTATGCAAAAATTGTTACCTAGACAAAAGGGGCTGAATTTTTTTCTGAGAAAAAATATAGTATTGACAGTGGCTCAGGCAGACACCTTCCTAATTCACTTGAGCATTTAGAGGGGAAAAGGAGGTACAGCATAGGCAGTTTTGCAATGTTTTGTTATAGCCAATCTCTTGTTTTTAATTGCTGATTGGGAGCTGTCCAGAGTTCGATATAAAATGGGTGGCTATATAAATGTTTTAAATAAATAAATTTCTACCATAAAATCTTATCACATAGTCTCTTGGCCCAAATGGCCAAAGAAACAGCCAAGTGTTTAGAACTTTAATGAAAAACTAACACGTTTGCAGCCATCCAGATTTTTGTGTGTGCAAAATATGTCTATCAGAACTACATGAACCATAAAGGCATCTTTACAAATAAATATGATGCTAGAAACTGTAGCTTTGTAAAAAATGTTGGCTTCCCAAGTGGGTAGGCAGCTTGCCAAGGGCCAAGGCAGGCCACCTGCTTACTTTCTATGTTCCTGTAGGGGTAAATTGAGACTGACAAACCATTCCCTATAATTAAATGCATGATACTAGATGAAACTGCATGCTGTCTTTTCACTAGTCAACTTCTCAAAGTTTTTCTTGTATGTTAATGAGGTTAAGCAGCTATGGGATCCAGTTCTTTCTAACAAATTGCATCCAGAGTTTACTATAGTGAACAGGATCACTAATCTTGAAGATATCTGCCTGACATTCCACTCATAATGTGATATAACACCTAATAAGCGTGGCAACTATGGAAGGCTACTGTTAAACCAAAATTAAGAACTTGGTTTCTTACAGGAGCCATTTCATAATACCTCAATGGCTCCCTCCAAAAGTTAGAAACCCATCTGGTCAGAGAAGTTTGAGGCTTGACATCTAGTTTCAAAGACTAAAAACCTTTCAGGCACAAATACAGGAAATAATTAGGGTGAAACTGTGACAAATGCATTACAGGGATGAGGTGGGGTGGAGGGAACCCACAGAGAATCCAGATAAACAGATCACTGAATTTATCATTGTTTGTATCAGAAATCTCAATGCTTTGAAACAGTACAGATTTTATGCTACAAACTGGAGCAAGGCATGTAAATAAATGTTATGTTTCTACTGTGAGAAAATACATGTACCCCTGAGCCAACCTTTCTAGCATAAAAGTAATTTAATATTATTACCACGTGAAAAATGATCACTATGGAGTAATGTATCTGTCAAAGCTCAAGTCATATTATATATAAAAAAAGAATTTATTTATATAAAACAGAACTCTTTTAAAAACACCACAGTAATAAGGGAAAAAAAATCACTTCTCTCTGCCCCTCCTTCCAATGTTTCCACCATACTTGAAACAGAAAAAAGATGTTCATGCCATGGATGATGTCACAGAAGTGAAAATCAGGAATACCTGACTTTTTTTTTTAGCAATGCGTACACAGAGTACTTACACACTACATTAGTAATCAGCATGCTTGAAAATTAGGGCACAATGAGCATGACAATCCTTAGAGAGGAATAATCTGGGAAAATAACAACTTAACAAATATCAAGAGTCCTGCTGTATCAGACCAAAGACCATTTTAGCAGGCTGTTTTCCTCACTGGCCAATGAATGATTGTGGGAAGCCTAAAAACAGACTAAGCTGCCCAAAGTTCTTTGCAACTATTGTTTTTCAGAAAGCGATATCCAAAAACATGTTACCTCCTGGAGATGATGTGGACCATAACTGAAGACCACTGCTGTCTTCTCCCTTAATTTCTCTACCCACCCCTTACCATCAATACAAAAAGGAAACTGTATTTCTAACTCTGCAAGATAGGAATTGGATCATAGTCCCCTTCCTGATATAATTGAGTAAACTATCATCCTCCATGACTATTAAAAATTCTTTCAACTATCCATACATATTCAGGCATTTACCTCTTTGAAACAGTGCCCTGTGCCTAAATTTTGGATTTAGCAATGTGTATGCTACATTCCCAAGTTGACCCCAAACTATATTCATAATGTGTCACAATGGGAAGTAAACATATTAAAAGTAGTAAACTATAATTACATTTCAACTTAACTTAAATCTATGGGTTTTTTTAACCTACCTAATTCTCACTGCTAATCCTGCTGCTCTTTGATCTACAACACATTTCACCAGACGAATTTTTAGTAGATGAGTGGAGCTTTTCTATGGAAGAAATTCAAACTCTAACCAATTAACTTGGATGTCTTGATTGGATGTATTTTATGTGATTTCTTCAGGATCTATTAAATTGTATAAAACTTATAAAGGAAATCAATCTGTAGTGTATTCATATAAATTTTGTTCTGGTTGCAGAAGAACGGAAACTGAATTTCTCCTAGCCGACCTTAAGCCCCTCTAAGTTATGATGTATAATTTATCTTAAGGACAATTAATTTTCGGAGTAGTATGTGTTCATAGATGCAGTAAGATTATATTAAACTATTTGGTTCACAGCTCGCATCCTTACCTAATATGATACAAAGGATTTTAATAAACTGTCAATGTTTTCTCTGTGGACTCCCCACATGCTAAAAACAAAAGATCAAAATCAAGTAGGGAGGGTGATTGCTCAGTTTGGTTTTGTTGTTATTGTTTTCAAAGACTAACCAAACCACAATTAAATTACAAATGTGAACAAATATGACAAACCTTTGGTGCTGAAATTAAATATACAAGGCTCTTCCTGCCCTAAAAAATACACCTGTTGTAACCATGAAATTGTCTGACATGCCATGATAGTACAGGGTTTTTTAGAGTCTGTCTATTTCTGCTCTCAAGCCCAGCCACTTAAGGCATCTTCCACTATCTCTAATCAGTATATGAAACTCCCTTCCTATGTGTGATAAAGGTTAGAAAATACAGTATGTCAAGGTAAAAATGGGCACCCAAAAGGAGACTCTGTGCTCAATCTAACTTGGTGAGAAGAGGAGGATTTGGATTTCACTTTAGGGAGAAAAATGAGTTGGGTCAACATTGAACTGAATTTCATTTTAAACTGATGATTGGATAAATCTGAAATGAGCAACAGTTCATACGCCTATCAGCATTGTTGCTTCAATCAGAACAGAAACTGGCACAAGTAATCCGCAATGTACAACTACAATTGAGCTCAACATTTCTGCTGGTAGGCAAGACAGTTGTTAAGTGAGTTTTGCCTGATTTTATGATCTTTCTTGCCACAGATGTTAAGCAAATCACTGGAGTTGTTAAGTTAATAACATGGTTGTTAAGTGAATCTGGCTTCCCCATTGATTTTGCTTGTCAGAAGGTTGCAAAAGTGATCACATGAATAGTGCAACCGTCATAAATACAATCCAGTTTTGTTCATGTGACTATGGGGATGCTGCAATGGTCATAAGTGTGAAAAATGGTCATAAATCACTTTTTTTCAGGGCTGTTGTAACTTTGAATGGTCAATAAACAAATGGTTGTAATTCGAGGACTACCTGTAGTTGATGAGAAGGAGCCCACATGACCATTCCTTCTTTCATCAGCAAGAAAGAAAGGAAAATGCTATGGGATGGATTCTTCCTACTCATGTCTACCTTTACCCGAGTGATACTTTTGGCACAGTTGAATACCCACTAATATGGAAGTGCAGTAATCTATCCACAAAATAACAACTGTCTTTAACAACAAGCAGTACCAGACAACTGAAGGAAAGGGCAAGAGGAACATATATTATCAAGTGGGACTAAGTCAGAGGAGGCATAATCGGTACACACACGGCATCTAAGTTTGGAATAGGATTTTATCACAATGGATACTTTGAAAAACCTTCTTCTGGGAGATTGTGTGAGTATGTCAAATATTTCTCTGAACACATTAAATCACGATCCAATCTGGGTCGGTCACCGGGATCAGAGGTTTTGTCTGAGCTTTTGGACTCATGCTGGAGCCCATCTTCAGGGAACTTGTGAGTGACAGCAGCAAGAATTATTTTATTCCGCATAAAACTTAGATGTGATGAAAGACGGTATCTTTCAAGATACTCTGTACCAATATAATCATTTCACACTTGTTGGCCCATAAATTGCATTGGAATTTTAATATTTGGACCAAAAATATCTAAAATTGTATTTACTAAAAAGGATAGATGAGTATTCATGTCTGAGGAACTGACAGGAAATTCACATCTCAAAATCATTATCTAAACCTCTAAAGTTTGCATGCAAAATTGTATGCAAAAACAAGCACACGGGAAAGGATAAAAATAATTGTTTGTTACAGAACATTTGTATTCTGTACTTGTACATACACACAAACAGCATGTACACAGATACAAAACTTACCTTGGATGAACAGGCAGTACACTTGTCAAACGCCAGACTGACAGGAAGAACATTATCAAATCTTGATAAAAAACCTCGGATCTGTCAAGACAAGGGATGTATAGCAGCATTTTGAAATCAGCAGTATTGCCCTGGCTAAATTTCTCAGGTCCCATGTTATTCAGAAAATGCAGACAACATGTACAGATCTGATGATGAAAGAAGGCCTTTTCTACAGAAACTGAGGGCATGGTTATTCAGGTCGGATGATTGCATGTAGTGTGATTTCTCTGTAGACAGACACACAGCACCACCTGGAGTATAAATCTCTTGCAGAAAGGGACTGAAGGAGCAGTAAGGGAAAATGCTGTTACTATGTACCCACATGGTTAATTCTCAGAGAAAAAGGAAGCTTACTTTCCTGCTGTTCAAAGCTAGCCAATTCTGAATATTACAGAACTATCAGTTGCAGGTTCTCCAATTTAATATGGTGATATAATTTTGTTGCCCAATAAAGGATTCAATCTTTTTATTCGGGTCTGAATGGGTAAAATAGCAGCATCAATCAAGCAAATCCTTTCTCCTCAGTAGCCACATTTGGGGGGGGAGGTGTCAAAAAGGTGGCCATAAATACGTAATCCAAGCTCTGCCCCCCCCCCCGACTTTACACGTAGGGGGCTTGCAAAAAAGAGTCGGGAGTTTGATCATATGGTTGTGATCACTATCTCAACTTTTATGGTTTGTTTATTCTTACTTCCCCTATAAACTATGCAGACTCATTAATTCTGTACAGCATTTCTACAGCATTTCTCTGAGCTATTGCTATGCTGATTTTGGCTCTGCTTTTGTTGGTACTGTTGGATTTAATTACAATTTGGGTCTTCTTTTGATTTTAGGAATATACATTGCCCACAGTGAGGGGGCAATGCAACCATGCGAGGTGAGTAGCCATCTAATTAGTCCTTGACCTACAAACACAATTGGGATTGGAACTTCTGTCATTAAGCGATCCGGTGGTTAAGTGAGTTGCATCCAATTTTAGGAACCCCCCCCCCTTTTTTTTGACAAGATCATTAAGCAAATCATTGCAGTGATTCTGGCTTCCCCCATTGATTGTTTGTCAGAGGGTGGCTGGGAAGATCTCCAATGGTGATCATATGACACCAGGTTTGTGTCCAGGCTAAATACATGCTGGATGCCAAGAATAACTAAAGACAGTGGTTTGGAACATAGAGCAAACTGAGTTACACAACTCAGTCAAACACATTTTAGCCCAGGATCCTATGTAAGCCAAAATTGATACTTAGGGATGGATAAAGCCCTCTCACAATTATCAAACAGTGATATTATGCTATAAAATAGCATAAAATAAAATAACCCCAACTAAGTTATACGTGGCTTACTTCCTCCTAAGCACATCAAGGATTGTAACTTTCTAATAATAAACATACCATCAATTTATTTAGAATCTCAGGTTGCTTAAGTAAGGTATGCTGTCCTTTTCCTGCTTTCCTTAGTGGGAGAGAATGGCAGCCACTGTGTGACAGAGAAGGTCATGCTGTGACAATCAAAGAATGTAAAATAACTGGGCCAAAAACAACTCAGAAAAATGAAAACATTAGGAAATGCTAAGGGACGGGGACCTATTTTTTTTAAAAATATTATGTCGCTATGCATTTGTATTTAAATTGGACACTTGCTGAGCATTCAGATAGTAAGATTCTGATGCACAGCAGGAGACCTTTAAACAATAAAATATAGTTATGAATGAAGAAGAGAGAGAGAGAAAGATGAGAGTTAATTAGATTATGGTGCACATCTCTATTTCTCTTAATTCATACAAGCAAGAAAAACAAAAAGTTCTGAATCAGACTGCCCTCTCCCCCTCCCCCACCAGCATTAATCCTAAACGGATATGTTATCTACAAAGAGAACTTGGATAGCATTACATCTTCTTAGCTAACAGGAAACCAGTTGTTGACACAAATGTGTAGGGGGGAGGAGTGACTATACAGGATGAGATTTTGTAATGTAATTAAACTTAATTTTGCAAGTGATTTTTGCAACAAAAATGACATTATTTTTACTGCTCAGAATTTTTTACAAGGGGAAAAGCATCAGGACCAATTTCACTTCATTTCCTTGTGCAATGAAGCAAAAACATCATTTTCAAAATGTTAACAAGTAAACAACAACTTACGTTGTTGAGTAAAATAGTTAAGGAAAAAACAATTAAAATGCCCACAAAGTTCTGAAGTAAACCCATCATGCTTTCAAACATCAAGAGGAGTAGGATGTGAATAAGCAGTGTGCTTGATGATGCAGGAGGAAGAATTAACTACTAAATACAGGTAGTCCTTGACTTACAACTACAATGGAGTCCGGGCATTGTGGTCACAAGTTGTGAAGGTTGTAAAGTGGGTTGGTCACGTACCTCACCTGATTTTACGTCCATTTTTTACAGCAGTTGTTAAGCGAACCAATGTTTCACTATGGGGGCGGTTTTGCTGAAAACTGGAAGTAAAGGCTGGTTTTCAGCAAAAATGTGGTCATGTGATTTTGGGACATGGCAAATAGCTGTAAATGTGGCTGTGTTGCCAAGCAACAACGGGGGAGGGGCTGTTGGAACTTCAAATGCTCGCTGTGCCTCTGACTCTACATTTTTCTGCACGTGAAAAAACAAACAGGATCTTTAAGGTTCCTATCAGTGAAAAAGCACAGTTAAATATTGTAAGCCAGGCTCAGAAGCCAGCCTTAACTAAGCTTTGAAACTGGCTTATTTTTGAAAATATATTCCAAAAGTAACAGGAAATTATCAAGCCTTGGTTTAGAATGAAATTAGAAACTGGTCTCTGAGACAAAATTAAAGGTAATGGGTATTTTCAAATGCCTATCCATTATTTGTGACCTTAGTACAAAGCTGACCTCTATTTAATGGCTAATGTTTGGAATACACCTCTATGTGTTCTTAAATTTAAATTGATTTCCCCTCTCAATTTATGTCATTCTGAACTCTTAACCTGAAGCCATGAATCACAATGTCTTTTTCAACCATTTCTCTATTTTTTTACTACTAGAGGCTGCCCATTTCAAGGGTATATAGGCCACTTGATTTCAGGGATAATTTCACAGTTGTATTACTTTCCAATTTACTAACCTGATGAGGCACAAGCCCAAGAGAGGTGGGAGGTTCGTTCATTCTGTCATCACTACTGCTTGCAACTGCATAGCCTCTAACAAAAAGTAGGAGGAGAGAAAGAGACGTAACTTTCTGTACAGAAGAGCTTGGCATTCATCATGTTTTGACTAAGTAAAACTTGGAATAAAATCCAAAGCAACATTATTTGACTGATCTTCAGAAGGGCAATGTTTCCAAGAAAGAACCGGTGCACTAAAATAAACATTCTAAAATATTACTTTCTTTTCCACAATGATGGCTTACCCTTCTGGATGTTGCAAAATGGATACCATTAATTCGACAGCAAGTGCTCCTGCTATCATGGCTAATCCTGGTCGACTGACCGTACACTGTTGATCCAATGTCCGATCTCTGGTGGACTGCAAAGGAAGAGGACACGTTATGGGTTTTTTTTCTCCACACCTTTTCTTAAAAATAAAATACAGAATGGTGATTTACGGTTCTCTTTCCAATTACCTGCTAATAATCCCATTAATAAAGGAGAATATTTGTAGCTCAGAGTTGACATGAGAGGTCCTTGGTGCTCTTTGAGCTTGCTTGTTTTCTTCCAGACATTTCATTACCCAAATGAGGTAACATCATCAGACTGATGATTTACTTAGTTTGGGTAATGAAACGTCTACAAGAAAACAAGCAAGCTCAGAGAGCACCAAGGACCCCTAATAATCCCATTCCCTACTCTTAAATGCTGGTGTCTCTTTGCCTTTCAGGAAAAAAAGGGACTGATACCAAAAATCAGAATCTAGCCCTCTTCCTTCTTCTGACAAGATAGCACTTCACAATGGAACTGGGAAAAGGGTCCTCCACTTTCTAGAGAAGATTTTAGGAATCAACAGTACTCTACAGAAGAATTGGAATTGCTAAAAGGCTTTCAATCCCTTTCTTTCTTTAGATATATGCAGCTTTCTAGAATACTTTTCTTACGTCATTATGGTGGCATTAAGGAGGTAATGGCAGGGGTGACTCTTTTTAAGTCACCTCTGAACCATATCAGTAGAAGTCTTCCTGTAGTGGAAAAAAACTTAACCAGATTTTTCTCACTATTATACTAATACAGAGAAGGAGAAAAAAAAAATTCAAAGAACAGTCCTATCAATTTGCTAAAACTCTACTTACATCTCCTGGTGCAACTACATCATTGCAGAAGTAGCAACCAAGTTTATAACCGGGAATATTTGAAAAAAGTGATGATCCCAAAAGATCGACTGATCCAGAAGAATTATTGCATGGAGAATCTCCAATTTCATGATTCTTTGGTTTCTTTAGCCCATGTCTCATCACGACAAATGTGTCAAATCCCAAAGCAGCATTGATGACCAGCTGTGCAAATATTGAAAAACAAAGAAAGTGATGTTCAAATTTAAGCATATACAGTAAGCAAAATGTTAAAAATAAAAATGCAACCAAGATTGCATAAGTAAAGCTTATCTCTCAAGTCAGATAGCCTCTTTATCATGTGTTCACCAAATCTACTTTAGAAGATTCCCTGATCCATTAATGTAGTTTTGAAAAGGAGGCATAATATGGGGAGAGGACAAGTATCATTAGACAAAGAAAATTAGTACTGTTTGAGTATATATAATGTAGTTAAAACATTTTCATCCTCCTTTTCTACTTAAAACCACCCACAATCAAGTTAAAATGCCAATACTTGATAAATATTAATACAGATTTAGATTTAGTTAGATTATATGGGTATAAACTTCCTGCATGGGAATTTCTTTATTATGGGTCTGCTAGAATGAGGAGTAGTGGAAGCTACAGAAAGAAAGGCCCAAATTCAAAACAAGGAAATTCTTGACCACAAGAAACATTAAGCAATAGAACTGTCTGATATCTGGAATGCTGAGCTCTCCATTATTAGAGGTTTTCAAACAAAGGTTGGGCAGTCATTTGTCTGGATGGTTTGAGGATTCCTCCTCTGAGCAGGGGTTGGATTACAAAATTTCAAGGCCTCTTCTTACTTTACAGTTCCATGGCTCTGTAGCTTTTTACAGTTCAGATAAAAGGAACTGCTCAAAAGCAGAGATCAATAACCTAGAATAGCAGAATATGCAATTCAGTGTTAAAATTATAAAGTGATGCCATATTTAATGCTGAATGGGATTCATATACTTTACAAATACTTATTAGGGCAATGATAAAAAGCATCAAATTAAAAAATTATTAAAACAATTATTTTTTTCAAAATATTCAAAAAATATTAATAGCCTTTCTGAAAAAGCCATCGAAAAATAGCATTTTCAGTCATTCTTTCTAAACTTTCAATATACGTGGAAATAAGAAAATGGAATTAAGGTTTTCAACCTCATCCCTCAATTACTTGTCTTAAACGGGAGGGGATGGGTTGGCAATGACTTTTTGAAAACATTTTCACTAAGCGTACAGAACAGTGTTTCTCAATCTTGGCAACTTGAAGATATAGGGATTCCACTCATAAACTTCTTCAGTCAGCATACTGACCAGGGAATTCTGGGAGTTGAAGTCCACACATCTTCAAGTGATCAAGGAAGAAAAACACCTAATCTTCAGTCTAAACTTCAATGAAAAACACTGTATGCCAGTAAATATAAAAAATAAACTCTATAATGGTGTTTTTCTTCCTTGACCACTTGAAGATGTGTGGACTTCAACTCCCAGAATTAGCAATAGCAATAGCACTTAGACTTATATACCGCTTCATAGTGCTTTACAGCCCTCTCTAAGCGGTTTACAGAGTTAGCATATTGCCCCCAACAATCTGGGTCCTCATTTTACCTACCTCAGAAGGATGGAAGGCTGAGTCAACCTTGAGCCGGTGAGATTTGAACCGCTGAACTGCAGCTAGCAGTCAGCTGAAGTAGCCTGCAGTGCTGCACTCTAACCACTGCGCCACCTCGGCTCCCTGGTCAGTATGCTGACTGAAGAAGTTTATGAGTGGAATCCCTATATCTTCAAGTTGCCAAGATTGAGAAACACTGTTCTGTACGCTTAGTGAAAATGTTTTTAAAAAGTCATTGCCAACCCATCCCCTCCCGTTTTAGAACTGCCTGTGGGAAATGTACATGCAATACCTTTCTCTTGCTGGCTGAGATGACAGCAGGAAGCCATCGACTTTCCCTGGTGTCCATTAGCAAAAATATGACATCATGACCATCAATCAGCTTTTCCAGCTGAGCCACAACTTTTTGCGCTTGCTGCAAGGTTGTTTCAGAAAAATTCACAGGGTGACCTGGCATTGGGATGCTCATGTTAAAACCTTCAGCCTTCTAAAAGGAACACAACAAAGGAGAAGAATATACAGACTCGTCACAAGGCAAGCAAAAGGCTTTTGAAGGCCAAGACAAAAATATGCAGCACTCTCAAAACTCTTTCCATCCCACTTTTTTTTTTTGTTTTAAGGCAGAATAATTATTGAATACAATTGAGACAATAAGTGGTATCTCAGCCACATTGGGAATCATTGTTGAGTTTGAGTCATGTGCACTTCAATCTTAAGCAGCTGTTCTAATTACAGAAAACACTCCAGTTGTAGCAGACTAAGGCACTGGTTAAACAGACTGTATAAACGGAAATAGAGGTCACTTTTTGGAAAAAGAAATAGAAACAATACTTGAGGTCTTATACTAATGGAAAAGTTGAATTGTAACTGTTCCTTGAGCTGCACACCTGCCTTATGAAGAGATAATGCACAATTGACTATGCCTTGCCAAAACAAACAAACCTTTCACAATGTAAACATTCCCATTCACTTTAAAGGCTTTAGTTCTTCCAGCCTGTTATTAATCTGCCCAGATACTGCTGTCCTATGATATAGTCCCCATTTTAAGGGTATCACCTTTTCCCGTTGTACAATAGGAATTATAGCTACAGGAAATGTGTGTTACTGTTGGATTGTGCAGACAATAAGCATGCTAGTACCACAGGTATC
>QLTV01002662.1:447566-484326 GCA_003457575.1 Thermophis baileyi
CTCTGCCTCTGCCAGCGTTGTGACGCGCTCCTGCCTGAGATGGGGCGGCGAGGCAGCCATCAAGGCTCCCCTTTTCTTCCTCGGAGGCAGGTGCGCGTTTGAAAACGCTGGCAGAGGCAGAGCCCAGAGGAGCCGAGGCAGTCCCGCGGGGTGTGCGTGCCCTCGACTCTCACTTGCTCTCGCTCTCCCGGCCAAAAAAGTGCCCGCAGCAAAAAGAGCGCCTCCCGGCATGCCCCCCCCTTTCCCCCCGGCAGAGGCAGAGCCCAGAGGAGCCGAGAAGTCTCGTGGGGTATGCGTGCCCTCGACTCTCACTTGCTCTCGCTCTCCCGGCCAAAACAGTGCCCGCAGCAAAAAGAGCGCCTCCTGGCATGCCCCCTCCTTTCCCCCCGGAAAGTAATGGGGGGGCTTATTTTCGGGGGGTGGCTTATTTCAACGCATGTCCCGAAAAGCCCTGTTGGGCTTATTATCGGGACATGTCTTATTTTCGGGGAAACACGGTATATCTCAGACACACCATGTTTGCTAGCAAAAATGCTGATGCTCAACTCATTTTTTACAAGCAATCCTTGCAAGATTGCAGCTTAGTTCTGCACAACTGCTATCGCCATTTAATACTATATTATTTTTCCATTTTTGTTTTATTTCAATTTATTTTTTTATCAGATGCATGTATCTGTATCATTTTATTTTACTGGACTGTGCTAATTCTTACTTGGTCTCAGACATTAAATAAAGAACACTGTTGTTCTTTTTGTCATCATCATCATCATCATCATCATCATCATCATCATCATCATTCTTTCATGTTTACTTTGTCTCACCCTTGAGCAAAAAGGTAAACAGCTGATTTATGACCAGTTCCAAAATAAATCTGCTTCTACACCTCATTTTTGTTTTGGGTTTGCAAGATGCAACTTTAAATGCAGTTTCTCTTTACTGTAAAAACCTGTCAGTCATTAAAGCACAGCAATTATTTCTTGTGGCTTAGTTCTTTTTTGAAGAACAAACATAAGAGTAATCTTTGGCTTTGGTTCAAGCACATATGAGGTTTGATCATTAAATCATATTCATTTACTCACCACTCCAGGGAATATTTTTTGAAGTCTCTCTGCTGCTGCAACTGCTTTGGACTTTCCACCCCCAAGGCAATCTTCAAATTCATAAAGTGCTTGACGCACAGGGTTTGAGTAAGAGATATCTGCATTGTCCACAAATGTTATCTTCCTGACTCCCCATCCCTGAAGAAAAAGGTACCCAACATAATTAATTACTTAAATACTGAAAAATCCATAACTTACTCATAAACACTGGCTATTCCCAGGACTGAGAATCAGAGTAAGAGATCAGGATATCAGCTGTGAAGGAGAATATGTTGTCATGCTGCCTTCCTCATTTAAGAAAAGACCTTGGATCATTTATGTGCTGCTTAAAGGAGCATCTGAAACACAATTGGCCAAATTAATCATAATTCCTTTCTTCATCTATCTGGGCTATTGATATCAGCATTGTTTGCACCCTCGTGTAATATTGCTTCTAATGGCATGACAGCAGGCAAGGTAAAACTGCAGTTATATTGCTTTGACAATGACTGTATGAACCAAAAAAACATATAAAAGGAGACCAGATGGGTTTCAGGGCACTTCTTTCAATTGTTGGCGACTCTGAAGGGAATTTAGTCTCATATTGTCAAAATCAGTACGCTAAAAATCTACTGCAAACAAAATAACACAGAATTAAGTGTGCCTTTTTATCCTGGTCATCAACCAAAACCACACTGTAACATTCAATGATAAACTATGCAGCTTCTCAGTTATCCAGGTCATGGTTGACGCAAAGGTGCTTTTTCAAGAGGCAACTGGACTTTCTGGTTTTTCTTTGAAGACGCTCCAAGAAGTATCTTGGATGAGAAGCGAAATGTCTTCAAAGAAAAACCAGAAAGCCCAGTTGCCTCTTGAAAAAGCACTTTTGGGACAACCATGACCTGGATGACTGAGAAGCTCCATAGACATTCAATGATAAAATCACAGCCATCTGTTGCGATAGAAGCCCAACCTATATAGTATGTGAAAAATTTAGGTTACTTACATTTTAAAATCATGCTGCCAATATCATTAAAATTACAGGTAGTCCTCGACTTTCAATCATTTGATTAGTAACCGTCTGAAGTTACAATGGCACTGAAAAAAGTGACTTATGACCATTTTTCACATTTACGACCATTACAGCATGCCCATAATCAGTTGATCTAAAATTTAGACACTTGGCAACTGGCATGTATTTATGATAGTTGCAGTGTCCTGGGGTCATATAATCACCTTTTGCAACCTTCTGAAAAGCAAAGTCAATGGAGAAGCCAGAATCACTTAATAACCATGTTAACAACTTAACAACTGTAGTGATTCACTTAAATGTGGCAAGAAAGGTTGCAAAATGGAGCAAAACTCACTTAACAACTGTCTTGCTTAGCATGGAAATTTTGGGCTCAACTGTGGTCGTAAGTTGAGGACTATCTATATTATGCTATACAGTATCATACTAAAGTCATGATACCAACATCATTAAGACTGTAAGATTTAAAATTATAAAAAATGAGAATGGTACACCATAGACGTTAATATAGAAAACTACAAAATAATTATTAAAAATAATTAATAGCTAACTTTGTCTCACTAAAATTTACAAGTAGAATGATATTGCAACTGTAA
Source organism: Thermophis baileyi (assembly GCA_003457575.1). Lineage (NCBI taxonomy): Eukaryota > Metazoa > Chordata > Lepidosauria > Squamata > Dipsadidae > Thermophis > Thermophis baileyi. Next base: position 450,272 of record QLTV01002662.1, read on the forward strand.
AAATTATAATATGATATAAAATAAAGTAGTGGAATGACAATAACAAGTATACATTTATACAACTGTTCCAGTGTGTTATATTTCTCTCATTCTGATGCTTTATTTAAGACTCACACTAAGTCATACAATTTAGTACACTAGAGAAACATCAGCTTACAGATACAAATTTTTCCTTCAAATTAGAGAAATATTAAAAACATTAGAGTTCCTTCCAAATTGAGAAATATTAGGAACAGCAGATTATCTTTAGTACTTGCCATCAGAGTTCTGGCTACATTGCAACCCAGTGTACCAGCTCCGAGAAGAAGACACTTTGCAGATACAACTTTCTCCAGATCAAGAGTAGGTACTAACCGCCAACACATCAATTTAAGGTTAAGATCCACAGATGACTCTGCTAACCTGAATATGAAATTTTTAAAAAATGTTATATTAAATGAAAAAGTTTTATCTCCAAATAGAAAAACTGAATGTATAATTTTCTTTAATACTCCCAGCTAAATAATAATATTCATATTGGTATTCAGGACCCCCAGGCAAATACTTCCTCTTAAAAGTGAAAATTCAAAGTATAAGGGCTATGTATTAATCCAAAGACCTACTCAAAGGAATATTATCAATTAAGGAATCCATAGTTACTAATTCCTCTGCATTTTTAAAGGTTCATGCCAAAACATTAATATTACACCAGTGCTCTACAATGAAATTAGCTGTCAAATTCATAGCTAGTTTTTCTAAGCGGATGTATACATGAAAGTATATGCACTGTCACATTAGATTATTTATAACATTTTTGCCCCAGTGTAAGGACTTTTTCTACAGCACTATCCTAACAGAAACAAGAGAATGAGCACATTAAAAAAAAAAACAAGCGTTTTTAAATAAGACCACAAATATCTAACATGACATTTGAATTTTTATTCACATTTCACCTGACTTTATTTCTCAACAAGACATAACACTCTAAACAGATGACTGGGGAAAATGCTCCAAGACAAAACGAAATTATGAATCCATTTTCTATTTAACAATATGATGTATCCATACTTCTAATAGTGCATCATATCATTTAGAGTACAAACTAATTTTATCAAGACTTATAATGATATATACCTTTTGGGGTCCATGCATTCACTTAGATTCACCATCCTTGGGCCCATACATCCCTTTGTATTTTTTTCCCATCCAACAGCTTTGGGACAATCTGCTGAACAAAAGAGGAATTGTGTTTAAAAGCATCCATCTTACACCTGATCTTACATAACTACAAGTTGTTGATAATATAAATGTGAGTTATTAGAGTTATTACTGGAATTGTCATCAAAGTGATCAATCTTATCCAAAGAAGCTGCTGGAAGTTTGTTCAGTTGGATAACTTTGCCACAGCGAGCAAGGCAATTGCGTTCAGTGGGCTGGGCTGTGATCCGAGTAGTCCTTGATTTACAACTATCCATTTAGCGGGTCATTCATATTTACCATGGCACTGAAAAAATGATTTACGACCGGTCCTTGCACTTAGGACTGTCACAGTGTCCCCACCGTTATGTGATAAAAATTAATGTGATTGGCAACTAGCATGTAGCTACAACCACTGCAGCATCCTGGGGGTCATGTCATCAACATTTGCGACTCCCAGACAGCTTCTGGCAAGCAAAGACAATGGGAGGAGCTGGATTCGCTTAACAACAGTGCAATTCACTTAACGACTGCAGTGATTCGCTTAACAACTGTGGCAAAAAAAAAAGATTTTTTTTTAAATCAAGCATGACTCATATAACAAGTGCCTTGCTTAGAAATGGAAATTCTGGTCCCAGTTGTGGTTATACAGGTAGTCCTCGACGTACAACAGTTCATTTAGTGACCATTCAAAGTTACAACAGCACTGGAAAAAAGTGACTATGACAATTTTTCACACTTGTGACTGTTGCAGCATCCCCATTGTCAAGTGATTTACATTTGGATGCTTGGTTCATATTTATGACAGTTGCAATGTCCCAGGGTCATGGGATCATCTTTTGCGACCTTCTGACCAGCAAGTCAATGAGGAAGCAAGATCTACTTAACAATTTAACAACTGCAGTAATTCACTTGACAAATGTGCCAAGAGAAGTCGTAAAATGGGGCAATACTCACTTAACAATTTTCTCACTTAACATGAATTTTGGGCTCAACTGTGGTCATAAGTTGAGGACTACCCATATGCTGTATGCTGTATATAAAGTGTTATTTGCTTTTAAAAAAAAAAGCTTGCTTTAAGGAATTCTATGCACAATGGCATAAAAAGTGTCAATCTGCATCAGCTGTGTCACTGAAACCGAAGGGTTTCACTGTAAAGGGTTCCAAGCACTAAACAAATGCCACATGTTCCCCTGCCCTAGCCTAAAATAACTTTGAAGCGTCATTGACAACAATTACAATCAATAAATTTTAATGAAAATGTCCCAGTTAATAAAAAAAAATTAAGCTTTTGGTATTAAGAGCAGGAAGATTTTATAACTGAAGACTTCCTTATTCACATTTCTGCTCTCTAAATCTCAATTCTGTCTCCCTAAATCTGAAATCCTCAGTTGTGTATCTTTCATCATGCAGCTATCTCCTATTAGTACAATTTTAAAAAAAATTATTAGGTGAAGGAAATATTCAGAGCTTGATCATTAAAATTTAATTGGCTGACCCTCCTCACTGGGGATCAAAGTCGAAGAATCAAAAATATGATATCATCCAACCATTTTATTCTCAGTGAGTTCCACTAGCTATTGAAGATAAAAGCAACAGATCTTAATTTATCTCTCTCTGTCTCTGTCTCTGTCTCTCTCACATACACACACATGTATATGTATATAGTTTAGAGAGTCAATTTAGTGCAACTTTTAAGGCATCAGGCTAGAAGCCAGGAGAAGGTGAATTCTAGTCCTGCTTCAGGCACAGCTGCATGACCTTGGGCCAGTCACTCTCTCTCAGCCCTAGGAAGAAGGAAGGGCAAGCCATTTCTGAAAATATTGACAAGAAAACTGCTGAGGTTTGACCAGGCAGTCACAAGAAGTCAAGGCTGTCTTGAAGGCACGCACGCACGCACACACACACACACACACACACACACACACACAAAGTCTATAACCAACACCTCTTTTAAATGAGGCAAAAACATACCCAATACTGATACATTAGGACAACACCAAAAGGAGAAAAACTTACACAGAAAATTTAATGTAGAAAAATGGAAAGCCTACTCAAATGAAGCCATTTTGGAAGAGGTAATCCTGTATGTCACCATCAGCCACATCTTTGAAGTTATTCTCAAAGATCTTATACGATAATCAGACAGGATGGGCAAATGCACGTCAAAGGACAGACTAATTTAGATCTAGGATCTTTTGAATTTTAAATGCAATAATTGGCATAACATAATAATTACCTTGGTCATAAAAAAGATTACATATTGACAACATAAGGACGAGTTAATTTTATTCTTGAAGCATACAGAGCTAACTGATGAGTTCAGATGGAAGTGAATAAACAGCACATTGCCTTTTTGGGACAACGTAGCATAACAAAAGACGTAGCTATTAAATCAAACAGAATTATGAATTTGAAGCTACAAATGTTTTAGTAATTAAACACATTGTCAATTGTTGCATTACTGATTAAGACTCATGATGGAAATAATAGAAGCATAGGCAAGTGGCAGGAACAGAGAAAACTCAAAATTGGCATAAGATGAAATGGTTCTTTTCTAAAGATGTTTTACCAACTAAGACTGAAGCAGGCCTCAATTTACAGAAATAGAAGCACTTTTATTTCTTCTCTCTTCGGGAATTATCAAATAACCCCGCCTACCACACTCCACAAAGAGCAACAAAATCCATCATAAACACTTATCTTTCAGAAGGGTTACCTGAACTGCTTGTCAGCTGTGGAAGCTTTACTTCAAAAAGAATGCTGTGGGAAATGTCTCTGGCTCCCTGCATGGTCCGGTCTCGGAAGCAGAGCACTTCAACAGACTGAAGGATGCCTCCCCTGTCAGGAGTGAAAATTCTGTAAAAGTAGCGGCTCCAGTACCCCAGGAAAATTACGGGCAATTCTCTTAACGTGATATCAGAACAATTTTCCAAAAGGATTGTGTTTCAATAGTCACACAACTCAACAATTTCAAACTCATTTGCTAGCTCAAAAGTTATTCAGTTTACCTGAGGAAAACAAATACAGTTAGTCCTTGACTTACAACAGTTCATTTAGTGAATGTTCGAAGCTACAATGGCACTGAAAAGAGTGACTTATGACCGGTTTTCACACTTACACCCGTTGCAGCATCCCCATGGTCACATGATCAACATTCGGACACTTGGCAACTGATTCATATTTATGACTGTTGCAGTGTCCCGGGGTTATGTGATCTCCTTTTGCGACCTTCTGACAAGCAAAGTCAATGGGCAAGCCAGAATCACTTTATAACCATGATAACAACTTAACAACTGTAGTGATTCACTTAACAAATGTGGCAAAAAGGTCGTAAAATGGGGCAAAACTCACTTAACAAATTCCTCTCTTAGCAACAGAAATTTCGGGCTCAATTATGGTCATAAGTCGAGGACTACCTGTACTGGACAACAAAGATTTTGCTTCCTGCACACTTTTGGGTATATTTTACAGACTTTTGGCTGCTAATCATGAAAATCACCTGTAATTTTAACATATCACATACCATTTTATAGAAATTTCCTATTTTTACATAATAACAATATGTACCTTTTCAGCTTGTTGGCTATGCTGCACTCGCAAAAGAAATATGAAAACATGGAACTGTTGTTGAAGCAGATCCAATACACCAAATACAACTGAAATATCTGTGGAGATCTAAAAGTAGCGGCTCTGCTGCTTGAAATGCAGCTCGGATATACCAAGTACTATTGTTACATACACAAATGGGATAGCCATGCATGTTATATTAAAAAGAAATGGCCATTCTGAAGAATTTGGTTCCAGGATAGAAAAACATGGCACTTCAGCCACTTGTTGACCCAACAAAGATATTTTTGCCTCCGTTTCACATAAACCTCAGACTAACAAAAAATTTTGTGAAAGCAGTGACCAAGGAAAGTGAAGGTTTTCGTCAAACAAGCAAATGTTTCCAAGAATCACTGATGCCACGATTAAGGAAGGCATTTTTGTTGGTCCACAGATCAAATATGTCATCAGTGACAAGCGGTTCAAAGATATGTTAGTGGGGCCAGAGAAAATGGTCTGGAAAACATTTAAGGATGTCATTGAGAATTTTTTCTTGGCAACTACAGAGTACCAAACTACATTCAGTTGGTTGACAAACTTGTTTCAGCATACAAGACCATGAAGTGCAATATGTCACAGATTTATATTCTGAATTCACACCTGGGACTTATTTCCCCAAAAATCTAGTTCCGGTCAGTAACGACAATGGTGAAAAGTTTCACCAGGACATCGCCATAATGGAAAAACAGTATCAGGGCAACTAGAATCCATCAATGCTGGCTGACTATTGTTGGACACTGAAGTGATATAGATTAGATGCTACTTGCAAATGAAAATCAGCAGCAAAATACATTTAGCCCTGTTAACAGTCCTATTTCACTGGACAAAAAAATTTTGGTTTTGCTTCCTGAAACACTTTTGGTGATTATGATAGGCCCCTTCAAACTGAACACAAATATAATTTCAGAATAACTATCTCATAGGAATCTTAAGAAATATGATACTATCTTTTATTGACTGTAATGCATTTAATCATGTTTCCATTGGAATTGGAAACATGATTAAATGAATTAGTCAATAAAATATACCACATTTCTTAAGATAGAATAGAATAGAATAAAATTATTTATTGGCCAAGTGTGATTGGACACACAAGGAATTTGTCTTTGGTGCAAAAGATTCCTATGTGATAGAGTTATTCTGAAATTATATTTGTGTTCAGTTTGAAGGGGTCTATCATAATCACCAAAAGTGTTTCAGGAAGCAAAAACAAAAATTTATTGTCCAGTGAAATAGGACTGTTACCTTACAATCTATTCATTTAACCAACATGTTGTGCTGGACATTACAGAGCAAGAATTTTTTGAACAGGAAATACCTAGGGATTGACCATGCAAACATGGAATCTGAGAAAATTTCTTCCTTAAATGGTAAGTGCCTAGCATAAGCCAGAGTTTCTGATGGTAACTAAGGTCCTTATTTAAATTCTGCTGAGGCTTTGATCTGATTTAGATGAGTCATTAAGGCAAACCAGAATATGAACTAGGGATTGTGTAGAGTGGATTGTGTAGCTCAGTATTGGCTCTCGTTTATAGAAAACACACTGGCCCCAGAGATTTGGACAGTTGCTACTCTAAGGTACTTTGAAAAAAACAAACCAAAGCTTCCCCCCCCCCAAAGGACATTTAATACTTGGCTTACACAAATGCCACTTTTTGTGCACCCATTTTTAAAAAATTATTTGAAATTATTATTATTTATATGATTTTAATGCATATTTCTGGATTTTGCTGTTTCCCACCCAGAGTTCTTTAGGATTGGGGTAAGCTATAATGTTTATACTGTAATAGATGCTGTCTAATCCTATACTGAAAAATAAGCTCTACCAAATTTAGTGTGATTAACTTAACAGTGAGTGTTTAGGATTGCAACCATGGAAAAACCATGTTCAAGGCATCACCTAATAATAAATACCATCTGTGCGCTGCAAGGATCAACATATTTCTCAGTGGCCATCCGGGATATTGGATGAAATTACAAGGGTCATAAACACCAAATGTCACCTGCAAAGAACAAAAAAATATAATAAGACTATTATATGTTAACACTGAGAGTCCAAAAGTTGCTAATTTTATGTGTGAATGGATAAACTGGACTACAGTATTAATCTACAGAAGACCCAAATTAAGTGAATGGAACAATTTCTTCACATATTACATAGTAACCACATCGTACATTTCCAAGCAAGCAAATTAACCCTAGCAAAAATCCAGACAATGGCACAAATGTCATGTTTTTATTTGTAATTAATTTCCATTTGTGAAATTGGCCTGAGGAAATACTGAGTCATGTGGTCATATCATTCAGTCATGCTTTTCTGCATTGCCTAAAGCCCTTCCAATCACCTTCAGGCAGTATATTTGTGATTAGAAAGCTAAAACCCAATAAATCCAAGGTATCCACACTTCGACTTTCTCTTTGGCTAACAAAAGTGGCAATATTGCATATATACACAGAATAACCATATTTGTCCCTTCACCCATAAAGCAAAATGGAAAAGCTTCTCCCATATCCAAAGCAGCAGCTCCTTTACCTGTTTCATCTTCTTATACTTGAGCTATTTTATAACCCCACACATCAGGTCTGCTCACTTTTCATTTCAAAGTTGTCTGGGAGTAAAGTAGTTTTGCCCTTAAGTCAGAACTAAGCCTAAAGCCCCAGAACAATAAATTCAGAATTGAGAGAAGTCTTTTATTTTCAAAATCATAACTTCTTACAGGCTCCTTTTTCAAATATCCACCTAATTTTACTCTCTTTCCTCTATCCCAGGGGTGTCAAACTCAATTTCATTGAGGGCCACATCAGAGCTGTGGTTGACCTGGGGGGGGGGAGGCGACTGGGTGGGCATGGCCAGCTGGGTGGGCATGGCCAGCTTGACGCCACTCCCCAAACTGCTGGCATGTTTCCTGTTTGCATTGGGTAGACCAGGCCAAAGCCACGCTGGCTCAATGTTTCCTCTTCGCATTGGGTAGACCGGGATGAAGCAATGCGGGTAGACCAGGCCGAAGCGATGCTGGGCCTGATGGTTCCTCTTCGCATTGGGTAGACCGGGCTGAAGCGACGCGGGCCGGCCCCTTACATTTTCCAGGATGGCCCCGCTGCCCGGATCCGACATCGCGGGACGCATGTGGCCCGCGGGCCTTGAGTTTGACACCCCTGCTCTATCCCATCATTAAGAATTGAATGCTCTAGAAATTATGGGATTGTTAATTTCAGTGTTTTGTATTTTGCTCATCTGTGTATTTTTTACCTTCTCCCGTTGATCAGAAAAAAAGTCATCCCAGTTCCTAAGTAAGGATACGTGGACTGAATCTTCATGGCATTTAATTAAAAAATAAGGCAGGGCTGTAAGACCTTCTTTCTGGCAAAGTTGATCATATGAATTCTGGAGGGCTTCAGTCTAAAAAAACACAGAGACAATCAACTCGGTTTCCTTCATACAAAAATATTGCTGCATTTGTCCACTTACAGAACTCCAAGAGGCTAAAAATCAATTTAACCTACTAGTAATAGTTTTAAAAAGAGGTTAACTGAAAAGGAGCAACTAATCAGCGAAAGAAAATGCAAAAGAAAATAACATTCATTAGAGCTCAGAATAAAAAAACAAAAGCCAATGGAAAGCATTTTTAAAAATCATTATGATGAAAATGTTTGGATGGCAAGAAGCAGTTGGCTACTTCAAGACCACCAACTCCCCTGGTGGGCTTATTAATATCAATATCAGAGCTGGACTGGGCTGGGGAAACAGGCCTTAAAGCTACAGAGTAAGTTAAGGCAAATGAAGCAGCACTGCAGAGGCTCACAACATTCATTCTTTCAGATATTGCCAAAGTTCAGCTCCCAGGAGAGCATCTGCATCTTCCAATATGCCAAACCTAATTAGAAAACTGTAGCAGTATTTTGCATATTAAATCCCATGTAGGAGATGATTTCCAGTACTGTGATGACTAAAGAGGGTGGCCTTGAGGGACAGAGGGAAGACCCACTACCAAAACAACAATCAGATAAACAATGCTTAAGAACAGGCCAAGAAAGTGGGTTAGGAAAACACCTCAGGCACTTCCCCTCCTTTTAATTCTCATGAAGATAAATAAGGGAAGCATATTCACATTTGCAAAATTGGTTACTACTAACATAAGTATCTTTAGATCTGAATGGTGTCTGTTTCTCATTCGGGTCTATCTTATTCATCTAATAAGTACTGAGAATAGTGAACAGAATTTAACTATCCAAACTGTGTAGAAGCAGATACAAACAACAAGCTTGGGAGCTGCTCACCTAGAACTGTGGGTGCTCCAATTTTAGAAAATCCCTTGGAAGCAGGCTATAAAGCAGGCCCATCTCCAGTGGTGGGTTGCTGCCAGTTCGGACCGGTTCTCCCGTACCGGTGGCGGAAATTAGCCCCCACTCGCCGAACCGGCAGCAATGGCCGGCCGGCCACGCCCCCAAACCGGTTCTCCAGTCGCCGCTCCTTGAAAGTGGCTTGCATAGAACCCTCTGCGCATGACGGGGCAAAACATGCACTTCTGACACGATGCGAACCGGTAGGGAAGGTAAGTAGAACCCACCCCTGCCCATCTCCATTTACCCAATGCAGTTCACAGCATCTAGTTAAAGGGCAAGAGGCAGGCCATTTTCCTCACTTCCATCTCTATTACTCTGAAGGGAGGGAGGCCATACCTTTGTAGTCAAGGAGAGCTCCAATTCTGGAGTCCATGATGTGAATCATATAGCTTGAAGCCGAAGATGAGCCCAAAAATAAATAGCACTCACAGCATTCACTAAACCCAGAAGCAGAGCAAGGCAATAAAATCAAAATAAAAAAATGTATACAACAGGATTTTTTTTTTTCAAAACAGGCTAAAAGATTTTATGCCATCTCATTTCCCTTATGCCAACCACCTATGCTCTTCCCAACTCCTGTTCAATTTTTATCATACTCAAGCTGCATTTGCAGCCTAGGATGAATGACATTAGTGAATTTTGGAAGGTTTTTAACATTTATTTTATTTAAGATTGAGATGAGATGCCATCTGCAACTATCTTTACCCTTTAAAGAATTCCAAACCCTTGAAAAATGGCAACCAGGCGGCTTTTTTTTAAAAGCTGGAGCGGGGAATTTAAGAATGAGAAAATAACTCTTTCTTCTAGAGCCCCCTCCCCACCCAAAATGGAAGAGAAAAAAATCAGCCCTGCCTTGTGTAGTGAGGTCTAGCCTTCTGTAGCGCTTAAGAAGGTCGAGAGACCAATCTGCAGTCCCAACTATTAATCACCAATTATATTATCTAATTTATATTACCCCAGATTTTGAACTGCCACCTGAAATCAGTTGCTGCTTGTAGCATTGAGTAACGTTAACCTTTTTCAAGAAAATAAATTCTGCAGAACCGTTGTATTAGATATGTGTTATAAAATCCTCGCAAATGGTCAAATAGGTCATTCTTCAGTTTTACAAGCCTTGTGAGAGAAAATCCTATTTTCACATGATTTTGTAGTTAGGATGCGTACAGGCTTCTCCTCCTCTGAAATGTCGGCAGCTTTTGAAATAGTACGTAATACACAGTGGGTTGCCAACACCAAAAACAGGGAAGAGGAATAGTCTTCTTCACAGCTCAAGAGTTTGCCTGATCACTAAAACGTCCAACTACTGCTTTCTAATTTTATGTAATTTTAGATGCACATTTATAGCTTAAACATAGATTGTTCCTTTTGGCTCTTACTCACACCTGGTCAGGTTGTTTAATAGATGTATTTTAATTTTATCTTAAAATGTATTTACTGGTATCTTGAGGTAGATGTATAGGTGCTTATAGATGGGCATACTTCTTGTACAGGTCTAAGACTATGATAAACTAAATCACCGTTTCCTTTATGGGTCAGTTGCTCCCAACTGAAGGAGACTTTGATCAGGGTAATAGTGGCATTCCAAGCTATTAAGAATTTTTCAATTTTCAATTGTACTGAATTTAGGGACATAAACCCATTTTACACCTTTACTTCCTATCTTTATGAGCAACAGAGCAAAAACAAGAGAACATGAAAAACAAATAGCAATAAAAATCTCACAAGACACTGTGATAAAAAAAAAAGATTATGTCTACAACCCCCAATGGGGACAAAGACCACAATTTCTGTTAAACATTTCTTCCAGGAAAAAAACAGCCAGAAATAACAGTTCACTGAAGTGGAAGAAAAGTGTTTGTGTAGCAAATTTTGTTAGGATACAGTCTTATAATGGAGATACCTCTCATGAAAAAGCCTTTTCTGAGTACCCATTCAACCCTGTCAGTCACTGAGATAATGAAGAGAGTTTCGAAAACTGACTCCCAATTTCATCCAGGCAGAGGTGGATATAAAAATCCATAAAATACTATTTACTGTGTTTGTGCTTAGTAATGATGTAATAAATTACTTTATGTTCTATGTTATGAAAAGTACTGTGTGTGCTAGGCTACTGTATCTGTGTAACGTTTTTAATTACCTGAGCTGGAGAGAACTTTGTATTCAGAGGCACTGGCTGTTTAACCAAAGGGATACCTTCTGGGACATACAATGCAGGATAACAAAACCAGTAATAGAAACGGTATCTCTTTAGATCCTAAGGGAGAAATTATATAAATACTTCAGAACTTGATATTAACCTGGAAAGAGTAATTTGATCTACTGTAATTCTTACATTTCAAATCAAAGGAAAAGAGACTTCTTTCAGCATCAGAAATGACTCCCAGCTTAACCATCATCCTGAATGAGTCCAAATACTTCAATAGAATCTCAAGAGGTTGGTTCAAATTCCAAGTTTTTTATGGAGTTCTCAGCCTTGTGTATCTTCTCCACCATCTCTTTAAAATGTTCACATGGCATGTCAGACAGCCATGTAAACATTCTTCTGTAACTGCAGAACTGGGCTGTCATTTATCACGTGCCTTTAATCTTCAGAATGGCATGTCTTGTTAGTATACCACCCATCACATGCACATTTTTTCTTATGCAAGCATACTCTCTCCCTTACTCCCCATTTACAAAATACTATCGAAGACAATAGTGTGAGAAATGGTATACAACAGTCCTCACTTACCAACCATTCATTATGCAACTGTTCAGGTACAACAGTGCTGAAAAAACATGTTTACAGCCCATTTATGACTTTCATGGCATCCATTAGTCATGTGATCACTATTATAATCAGTAGTGTCCCACACCAGACCTGTTGATTTTTTTAATTTCTCCCCTCCCCTTGCAGAGCAGAGATTGGAGAAAAAGAGATTTCAAGAGAGTAAGTCGTTTTCCCTCCTATACATTGAAAGCAACATAATCATATTGAGAGGAGAGATTGCCTACAAAAATCACTTGCTTTTTTCTGTCCCTCACTCTTGCAGAGATTGGAGAGAATGGGATTTCAAGAAAATAACCTGTTTGCTTAGCTGCAGTATAATCACATTGCTTCTGATGTGTACAAGACAGAAAGTAGGCACTCAAATATTCCAAAGGGCAGAAAAGTGACTAGGAGGCAAACAAAAGTAAAAAATGTGAAACTGACTAGTTTCCAGGTGGAAAGCACAGTCCTAGTCATGAGATTTTCCACTTAGAAGCAGCAGTGTTGCTTATCCCAATTAGGGTTGTTAAACAAAAACTTGTAAATGTATTTTCCAATAGATTGGACTTTGTGGATGGCAGATGCACGATCCATTAACTGGGATACAGTGATAACAGTATTGGTATTGTTTATAACTATGGAGCATTTGGTGTATTTTTTTGTACAATTTAACTTACTGCAAATGTTAAGAGAAGAAATTTGTTCAATAAAACAGGATTTTTAATGGCATCCCCCGATGTTATTGCATCCCATATCTATGGAGAGAGAAAAAAAATAGAATCATCCAGGATACTAGTGACAAATTTCGTGGCTGTTGAACAAAATATGCTACATATTTCATGGATTTATTGTAACAAAATTTAATTTGGCTTAATCTTCATTGTAAACTAGTGTGCAAGTATAATTATAAAGTGGCAAATATTGAATAAACACAAAGATTCCACTGATCTCACTATTATCAAATCACATTAATCAATCCATCTGATTTACACAAAAATTTCTGTAAAGGAGGACAAGATCAACAACAAACATATTTTGTAGACAGAAGGCCCCCAGATTAAACTTTACTCTGAACACTTGGAAAGCTTCCTGGGAAACAGCAAATAAATGATTGGTCTTATTTACAGTCCTCTAAAACACAACAATGTACATTTGAATGTCATAGTTTTAAAAATGCTGCCTTCTGTTTTTTAAGTAGTTTCAAATATTCATGTATAACATCTAGTCAATACTGCAGCTGAGAAGCCCAAAACTGAGCAGCATGTAATGAGTTAATGAAATTTTGGGCGTGAGCATTTCAAAATTCAGAGCTCAGTCTAAGAGCCTGGTCTCAAATGAACATCTATAGCATTCTGTCTTTTATGACATATTGCTGAAGTGCCAGCCATAGCCAGCAAAACTAAGGTTGATGTCTGTTGAGTTCTATACTTCAACTGGATCTAAAAGGCTACAGTCTTCATCCATGACTAATTAGTTTTGCTTTTTTGTTTTAAAAAACCCCCCTTCATCTTGTCCTCCTCTCCTTGCTTGTTGACTATTTATTCATTTACAAAATTGTAATTGTTCAGTCTCTGGATTTCTCAAACAGTGTTATATGGAATTATACAGTTCCACAAGGAATTAAGGGAGGGGTTCATCCAAGCACAACTTTTTATTAGAGCTTTACCTCCCGATTGGGAGTTCCAGGAATTTTTTTTTTTTTAGCTTACAAATTCTGCAGCCTGAAAAAAAAAGTTCAATAAACCCTGGAATACAGTACCTGTTCGTTGTTTGATCTGCAATAAAATAGGACTTTCCAAATAATATATTAGACAATTTTATGCTGAAATATAAGCACTCCTTTCTTGAAATAAGTGAGATCAAAGTCTGAAATACAATGCATATGAATTCGGGGGATACATTTTATTCAATTCAGTAGAATTGTATTGTTCATAAGATGCATTGTTTTTCATCCATGCTTCATTTTACCTTACCTCAGTTGCTGCTTGTTCAAGGAGAAGCTTTTTATCACAGGATTTGAAAGATTCCAAAGTATTGGTGTTATACAACATTCCAATAGCAGGGCAACAATGTGCTGGTGTTGGGCCATTCCTGGAGGGAAAAGAAACAATCTTAAAATGTATATGGCATTTACTGTAGTCTTAACAAATCAAAATCATTGGTAGTTAGCACATACTTTACCAACAATTTCAAAGTAAGTAAGAAATTTTTAAAAATGATATTTTAGACAGTAATGTAAGTCATCCCATGTATACTATGTAATATATAATCTCAACATCAGTTTCAACAGTTGCATTGTGCCTTTACGTGGACCTTGGCTACAAAAGAAAAGGTGACAGGCATTGGATTGATGGAAAGTGCAAAAAGGAAGCCAATTAGGACCCTGAACAGAGTAACATGCATAGCCTTGACCACTAATTTTCTGTTTTGTAGAACGATTACTTCACCCTAAGCAGGAAAACAGGCCCGTGGGTCTTTTGCAAATAAACAGCAAAGATTTTATTTGTGCAATCTTAGCCTCTAAAACTCCACATTTGCTATAAGAAGAAAGCACGGGTTCAGACAAGCCTGCTTACCTGACACTTGAATGACCATGTTATGCTAAAAGTTACAACATCTTGTAACAAAAATATTGTTCTTCGAACTCCGTTATTTACTCCTTTATTCTGCTTACCAAAGCCTTATCTTTCCTTCACTGAAGCTATTTCTCCTATATTTCTGTTATTCATTTAAGTACCCCTTTCTTCAGTAAGTGGCAAGCAGAATTGGGCCTAGCTGGATTCAGAGAACCATGGAATCCCAGAGCTTTGGAAGGATTGGGAAGTTGAAAGCATCTGGAAGACGACAATGGTCAACATGCCATGCTCCTGCCAAAAAAACTGTTGAATTGTATCAATCTAGCCCAAGCCAACCTTTCATGTAGTTTATATTTTTCTGTCTGGATCTGTCCCGTTTTTCAATCACAAGACTTTTTAACTTTCAACCTTTAGACTTCTTTTGAGGATTGCTCCTTCATACTCTTTTTTCCTAGTTCTTGAAGTCTCCAGATTCTTTAATGTTATCAAACTGGCCTTCGGAATCAATTGCACACTACTGATTTATTCCCCAAGTGGTTAAATTGGACCACAAGATCCAAAACAAATTGTTATAAGCTATTCATGAGCTGCTGTATAGCAAAGTGAAAGCTTCCTTGAGAGGCATTGCATGTTCAATGTCTCATTAACTGGCATCACTCCAAACACAGGCCCAACCTAATATATCTGCAGTTCTTCTATCTGTCTCTATCAACTCATGGAATAGAAACAACCATCGCAATGATTATGCCAAGTAGAAATCATATTTGTCCAGAACAGTAAGTGAAAACTGCTGGTGATTCTTGGTTCATTTAAACAAAGCTTGCTCAATGTGTGTATTGTGTATATTCATTTCTATATCTCACTAGAATAAAGTAGACATTTGTGGTGGCATCCTGAAGCACTGCCCTCACAGAGTCATGATTCTAATATTCAAATCTTGGTTTATAGTCTAATGACTACAATGCTAAGAATCAGCCTCTGTATCCTAATAACTATTTCAAGACTCAAGATAAAGGATTTATTACTTACATATCAAAAGCACTAAATTCAAGGGTTAAACGTGCTGGCATTCCAGGAGGATCTCCTAGTAGAGGGAGGAAAAAATAAATAAACAGATTATTAAAATAGTGACAATTATACAATCCAGGACATCTCTATATAATGTTCTGTGAAGACAGATTTATGATAATTTGTCATATTCTTGGTCAATGATTGAATAGCCCAGATGTTCTTTCCCCATGTGGTAGTTTCATAACTGTTTCTCCATTTCATAACAGGAAGCATTGTACAAAGGACAATGTGAGAAAAATGTCTGTCTTATTTGGTTTGCACAATATTCTTTTCCTCCATTTATTTCCCTTACAAAACACAGCCACATAACAGAGGACAACATAAGAGTTGGGAAACCTTTTGTATTAACTCCTTTGGGGGGGGGGATGGGGGAAGCATAATGTTTTAGTTTTTGGCATCCTTCTACATCAAGGGGCAACAGCAATTTCAGAAAGAAAATTTACCTTCATCATTAACCTTCTTGAGCAATCTAGCTCTTCAGCTTGGAGAGAACAGATTATGACACAGAGTCTGTCATATGACCTACTTCATAATATTCATGCTGCAACACTTAACTTATACTTAACTAATCTTGGAAGGTGGTGTTACTAGAGGCACCCACTAACTGAATCATGATCTATACGTGTTTAAGTAAACTACTTGGGAGTGTTGAAACAGATACCTTTCTACTAGTTCTCTATGTTCTTTAACCTCTGGCCTTTTATGTTAAGGATAGCCTTTCAGACTGTCATGGGAACAGTGTTCAAGCTACATCTGGCAAGTGGCAATCTTCTCATCCCGACCAGTAGTACCCACTCAAGTGAATGTCGAACGAACAGATCTTTAAGCAACGCAGAAGCTGCTAGGCAGGGATACATATCCCCGGCCAATATTCAGTATAGTGGACACGGATGAAAGGTTAGCTTGCGGTAAAAAAAAAAACAAAAAAAACAGCCAGGCTTGTTTACTCAGATATCAAGTCCCTCGGAGTTCACGGGGAATTGGAAGGACGTGCCAGCGTTAGGCTGAACCTAAACTGAACTCTCCCAGTTCACACAGCAGGACGCGTCTCTCGAACGACAAGACCCCTCCAAGAAGGAAAAGTGTTTTACGGTCTACTTGCCATTATAGTAATAGCCTCTGATCGGTTTCGGAGACTCGTCCAGTTTGTATTCATTGAGTTTTTTCTGAGTGAGCTCATGCCAGAAACCTGCGTCCAGCGCGCTACTGAAGGGAACGAACTGCAGATTGGGACGCCCACCCTCCGCGGGGTGTCGCGATTCACCACCGCCGTCGCTGGCCATCATTTGTCATCTGGAGCTATCAGCTGAAAGCCAGGGCCAGGCTGCCTCCGAGTTTTCCCGGAAACCACCGGTTAGCCCTCCCCAACTCCGCCCGGGAAGAAAAAGTATCCCGAGAAATGCGCGTCGGCTCCAGCGACAGAAAGAGCCCTTCGCATGGAGCAGGAAGGGGAGGAGCAGGCGGAGGAGGCATCGCGCAGCGCGCGCAGCGCGCGCAGCAGAGTCAGGAGGACGCGGGGCGGAGCTTCCCGCCCGGGGACGCCAGGAAAGATGCTCGGCCTCCGAAGGGGGTGGATGAGGCGTGGCCGTGAAGTTCATAAACGGAGAGGGCGTGGCCAGAGGGGGCTTATAGTGGATCGTAGCTCGGGTAAGGGAGAGCGCTCCGTTCGCGCAGTTTGGGTTATTTTAAGTATCAGAATCAGAATAGAATCAGAATAGAATAGAGCTGGAAGGGACTTTGGAGGTCTTCTAGTCCAGCCCCCTGCACAAGCAGGAGACCCTATACTATTCTGGAAAAATGATTGCCCAATCTCTTCTTAAAAACCTCCAGTGATGAATTTTTCAGGAGGTAACTGGATTTTCTTGTTTTTTCTTTTGAAGACGTTTCGCTTCTCATCCAAGAAGCTTTTTCAGCTCAGACAGGATAGTGGGGAATGGAAGGATTTATATTCCTTGCAGACAGCTGGTAATTTGCATCCTTTTAGAGGGTCGTTGAAGCACTTGGAGGTTTATCTGTGTCCTCAGAGTCATCTGAGTAGTGGTCCTGGTTCCTGTAATCTGCAACTGTTGGGGAGGAAGGACGGAATATAAACCCTTACATTCCGTACTATCCTGTCAGAGCTGAAGAAGCTTCTTGGATGAGAAGCGAAACGTCTTCAAAAGAAAAAACAAGAAAGTCCAGTTTCCTCCTGAAAAAAGCACCTTTGGGACAACCATGACCTAGATGACTGAGAATCTCTACAGACCTCCAGTGATGAAGGACCCACAGCGTCTGAAGGCAAGCTGTTCCACTGGTTAATTGTCTTCACTGTTAGGAAGTAATCAAACTTTGTGACTCCCAGAAGCCTGCTATTTCATATCACAAAGGCCAGTGTAATTAGCAGAGGAGGACTGGCATAAATGGCAAAGGCTTTTAATTTCAAAACACAAATGTTGGCTTAATGTACAGAGAAATTTGATTCATTCCCAGGATATGAGTTGCATAGACTTACGGTTTTGCTCCGCAAGTATTTGCTTGGCTCACAGATATTCGAGATATCCTATCTCATGTACTGATTTAAGTGGTAGAGTCTGGAAAATTCTCATTGAAATACGGATTCAGCACTCAAGAGGCTTGTAATCACCACCACAAACACATAGTGGCAACGATGTCTTAGTTTGACATACGGTGGCATTGCTTCAATTCACTGACTAAACAGATGTATAACACTGTTGCAAAAATGAAACAACGAAGTGCTGCTTTTGTTTTGATTTTGAAATGGTTGAGAAATATGGAAATATATCACATTATTTTGGATTGATGGATATGGAGCAGTCTAAAAATGGGATTAATGACTGTTCTGTACTAATAGACTCAAGGGGCTTGTCTCCTGTGCTTAGTTGGCTGGAGAAGAAATAATTGCTGTCTGAATTTAAGTCCATTCTTCAATTTGGCAACAGCCCAGATCTTTGTCCAGACAGTGTTTATCACAGACCCCAACTGATAGATTCCTTTTAAACACCTCACCCCCTCTTGTACTGGGAAAGCAAGATCCAGTCGCTTTCCTTTCTGTGGATTAGTCATTGAGGATATGTGGTTTTCATGATTTTGCATCAGCCCTTTCTGTTGCTGCTCCAATGAGAGAAAAAATACATAGTTTTACCTTTCAATCATTTAGGAAGTGAAACTGGCAATGCTTGTCAAATTCACCTTTAAAAAACAACAACACAACCTCAGAATTTCAGCAATGAAATGGGAGCAGGGAGTCCCGTGGTCACCAATCCTGTTTGACAACCTGACAGTTGCTATAACAAATTGTGCATGCAGAGAGAAACATTGAATTAATGTTTCATAGCATTGTTTGTTGATGATATAGAAGGAAGCCATGTACAGGTAGTCCTTGAGTTAACAACAGTTTATTTAGTGACCAAAGTACATTGAAAAAAGTGACTTATGATTGTTTTTTCACACTTAAAACCATTGCAGCATCCCCATGGTTATGTGATCAAAATTCAGATGCTCGATAAGTGGTTCATATTTATGACAGTTGCAGTGTCCCAGGGTCATGTGATCACCTTTTGCAAACTGATAAGCAAAGCTAATGCAGAAGCCAGATTCACTTAACAACCGTGTTACTAACTTAACAACTGCAGTGATTCACTTAACATCTTTGACTAGAAGGGTGATAAAATGGGGCAAAATTCACTTAACAATTGTCTTGCTTAGCAACAGAAATGTTGGGCTCCATTGTGGTCGTAAGTCATGGGCTACCTGTAGTAACTGAGATGCATCTTACCGAACACAGTAGGGTTTAGGCATATTCCTTTCCTTGGATGTAGGCAACTCAAAATAGCCATGAAAAGAGCAGAGGAAGCATGCCAGCAGCACCTTATAATATCTGATAAATATTAAATTACCTGGGTCAAATTAAAACACAACAGAAGCTTCATCACAAACGTGTAGTTTAAGTGAGAAAACAATGTGGAAATGGAACAGAAAAGCATCAAGTGTGGATTATTTCTGCACCAGACTTAAGGTGATGTCTCTTGAAGCCTTCTAAGTCAGTGGTTCTCAACCTTTCTAATGCCGTGACCCCCCCGTGACCCCCCCTCCCCGCCCCCTCCCTGCACGGGATGAGGTGACAAAGGGGGCGTGGCACCAGGGGTGAAATATTCCCGGTTCGGGCTTGCCTGCAGGTCGCCGGACAGCTGATAGCGACAGCAGCGGGAGACTTTGCCCGGACGCCGCCATTTGGGTTCTTGTACCCTCTGCGCATGCGCAAAGCGTTCTATGCATGCGCAGAGGGTAAAAGAACCCAAATGGCGGCGTCCGGGCGGGTGGGCGAAGTCTCCCGCTTCTGTAGCTACCAGCTGTCCAGCAACCTGCAGGCACGGCCGAACCGGGAGCATTTCACCCCTGCAGTGACGGTGGCACCAAGATGGCGGGCTAACGCGCGCGGCGACCCCTGTGAAATGGTCGTTCAACCCCCAAAGGGGTCGCGACCCACAGGTTGAGAACCGCTGTTCTAAGTGCAACTACTGAAATGTTGCACAGCCATGGCCAGAAGGCCAGTAAGAACCCTACTATAAAATATGGAGCAGTAGTGTTTTTCTGCTAATGCACAACCCAGAAAACTGAGTGGTCCCATCTTGAGCACAACACTAGCTGGGTGACCTTGGGCTAGTCACTTACTCTTAGCCCCAAGAAGGAGGCAATGGCAAACCTTGTCTGGAAAACTTTGCCAAGAAAACTGCAGGGATTTGTCCAGACAGTTTCTGAGAGATGGACATGATTGAACAGGAAAAAATATGACATTAAGATGCATTCATTTAAGGCATTCAATCTTAGAAGATGGAGGAAGTCATTGCTCTGCACTGCTGCTTCTACATTTGTTCTTGAATAGATGGTCTTTAAACATCAATTTTTGTAGTCAGTGACAAGCCTCAGTGACATCAAAATGTTGACGTGGATCATTAGATTTCATGTAACACAAGTACGGTATGCACTTTCATTATGACTTCTGTTGCATGTATGTAAGTAGCATAATTTAGGTGCTTGTAGCTAGTTCTGGTAGAAGAAGATATTTGTAAGTCAGGGTTGAACTGTGGGGTTCCTGGTGCTCTCTGAGCTTGGTTGTTTTCTTGCAGAGGTTCATTACCAAATTAGGTAGCATCATCAGTGCATACCGATCATCAGTGCATACTGATATATGCACGTAAAATTCTTGCTGTACTTACACATTCCTTCATATTTGGGGCTAATGCATTTTGCTTATACATTACATTTCCAGGAATGTGATCTTTGTTTCAGTAGACAAACAGTATGTTGACTTATGAAGTAATCTTTAGATTTGAGTTCCTACTTTACATACATGAGCATGGTTGGGGTCAAATTGGGCTTTAGCTGTTGCATATTGCACAAAATATGCCCAAACTGATCACCATTATGGCTTCCAATTAATCAGGGGACACTGAATGTGGCATGGTACGACTAAAACTGTTAAAGTAGTCTACTTGTGGGCAGTGTTAGGCTTCAAGGCAGATATGTAGCAGACCATGTTGCCTCCTAATATGCCAGCCAGAGTTGCTGGCAAAACTTCAGGAAATCGGCTGGCTAGACTATGGTCACCAAACCATAATCCCAACATTATGTAACAAATAAGAGCCATGAAAATCTACACTAATATAAGCTAGTCTATTCTTTATTTCACCCAAAAACCTCAGTTTAGGGGTGGGTTCTAACTTACCTCGCTGCCAGTTTGCTTCCTCCCGCGCCGCGTGGCCGTGCCGCGTGGGCGCATGCGCATAAAGCACGCACGTGCATGCGCAGTGCAAAAAAAAAATAAAAATTTAAAAAGCCAAAAACAAGATGGCGACGCATGAGCAGTGCTGGAAACTCGGCTTCTGCGCATGCGCAGAAGAAAAAAAAATTCAAAAAAATTCAAAAAAAATTCAAAAAAAGATGGCGGCGCCCACGGACCGGCACCGACCGAACCGGATCCGTGTCATCATCGTGACGTCACCAGCGGGTCGCTACCGGTTCGGGCGAACTGGTCCGAACCGGGAGGAACCCACGTCTGCCTCAGTTGCCCCAATTCATGGTAGACAGAGGAAGTATTTTTTTCTGTACTCTTTTATTTGTGCCATCTAGAAGAATTAATTTTTTCTTGGGGATCACATATATTCAGAATGTTACACACTTTTTGCAAAACTGATCCCTGATTTTTCCATTATCTAGTCACTAAAACGTAACATATAACTATCACCAATCGACTTTCATATGCACCTAAATAATCCAGATTATACCACTTCATACTTTCCGATATACATTTTTAATGATTTGGGAGAAAGAGTAGACTATGCTATTAGGAGCAGGCCATATGCAGCATTTATTGCTAAGGGATATGGACATTGCTGGTCAGTTTTGGCATATTTTGTACTGAAGTCCAACTCAAACATGTTCATACAGTACTATTTTATGTAAGTTAGGACCTCTAATTTAGAGACTACTTTATAAACCAAAACTATGGTTGTTCTCACCCCTATATATAAAACATACCCATATTTATCTGAAAAAGTCAAGGTTCTTCTATGCTACTTTGGAAGGTCATCCAATTGGACTTCTTTCCCCCCAGAAAGCACTATGGTAATATCTTATGATTTCTTATCCTCCAGTTAGCATTATAAGTAATCACACTGTGGTGTGTGGTTGAAAGTTTTAGTGCACAGTTGGATCTTCTGTCTCTAGAAAGACTTCTGCTAGCATTGCATTCATACAGTACTTTAGCAGCATCTCTGTTATCTTATTAGTTTTGAATAAACAAATGGTCTTTATTTGTATATTGGTTGGTTGCTTGGTTGTTCCCTTCATCATGGGAAGTCCAAAAAAAGTCCAAGTTGTTGAAACAATCCCTGTTCTATATAGAGCCAACTATGACAATTGTAAAATATCAATCATATGCCATCTATTTATCAAATGCTATGTATTTGGCTTTGGTGTCATTCAGGCTGTCCTCCCACTTTTCTCTTTGTTCACCCTATAGCATAGCAACTACTAAAGAATTCAAAACCCTGTAAACAGTTTTCTGACCTGTAACACGGCCTGCATTAATATGGGTTTTGGAATTCTTACAAATTGGATACCTTCTTATATGGTATAACGGTTTCTCAGTCATGCTATTCTTTGTAGACAGTGTTATGTACACTATCTATGTGGAGGTACTGATTTAGGTTATGACCCTTCAAACTTGATATTCAAGGTTTATATACAGTTTATATAGTTCTTCATTTTGAAATATTTATACTTCATATAAAACTGTTGTATCATCCAATGTGAAATGAAAAATATACTCCTTTTCACTTTTGTGTACAAAAATACCTAGAATAACAAATAAGCTTCACTGGAAATCATTTTAGAGTCAGTCACAGAAATGAATTCAAGCAGTGAGGCTACTCCTGACAGAGTTCTAGCATCTTAACCCTAAATTTAATTTGAATGAAGAGCATAAGAAGATAATTCCTACTCCTACTCTGCTAATTCCTACTCTTTTCTGTGGTTTTGCTACCAGTACTAAAGCAATTAAGAACTGACTCTAATGATTGCTTTAGAAATAAGAAACTCTGGGGATTATAATTCTAGTATCATCCTTGTAATCAAATTTTATGAATTTAGCAATTTTAGGAATAAGGTGTTAATCAGGATTAGGGATTATAACATCTATTTGCTTTCTCATGAATCCAGCAAGACCATTTTGAACATAGTCAAGGTCGTGTCAGGCATATTTTAATATTCTTTTTAATGGTTTTAACCTTACAATTGTTTTTATACACAATCTTATTAATATATTAAAATATTCAAAAGACAGATCATTGACTTATAAAAGAAACATCTCATTTATGACGTTCTACATGTGTTTTTTATTTTAACAGTTCTGACTTTTTAAGAAATTAGTCATAGCTCTCATACTATTCAAATTTGCTTGTAAATTAACCATGATCATTATACATTATACTCAGTCCTGGATTAGCCACTAATGAGTACATGGTAAAGACACCAAGGGAAGGGGTACCACAGAGGTTTTCCTCTAGTTATCATGTCCTTAACTCTTTCACTAACATACTTGGCTTTAGTTTTCAGCATGTATTTAATGTAATGTCTTGTCAGTTAAGCAATGGGAGAGCTGAGGAGATTCATTGTTGGGCTGTGCTCAGGACATCACTTGGATTTAATCATGATTAAACCATGATTATACCTTATTACATAATGTGTGACTTTTCCCTTTTTTTTAAATGATTATGGTTGTATACACTGGCCATATATCCATATACATTCTAAATTGTCTATTTTACACAATTTGAAATTTAGGCACTTTTGATTGTTTCATTAGGTGAGACAGTTTGAAACAGGGAAGAGGAGTGGTAAGTTAATATTTTTATTTGGCTCAATTTCTAGCCCACATTTTTACAAAATTGACTATAAAAAACTTAAAAACAAATTAAAATTCAAACTAAAATTGCTTAGTAATTAAAGGCCTAATAAAAAAGATTAGCTTCTTTTTTTTTTAATGCCACAGTTGGCAAGAGATCAACTATGCATTTTATAAGGTGGGAACAAGGTGGGTCAGTAATGCGTCCTTAGAAAGATTTCTCCATCAGAACCTAATAGCCACACAAAGATAAACCTTAATGTTTCAGATAGCCTGTAAGCCATTTAGAGCTTTAAAATAAGGTAGCTGTGTAATCAGTTCCTAGTAATACTGAACTTTATCAGCAGTCTAGTGTCTGCAGTTTTTAGTTATAAATTCTAGACATTTTTCAAAATTTCAGGAATAAAGATAGCACCTATCCAAGATGTGAGGAACTTGCCAGATTCAACCAGCTCGGGAAGAGTCACAAGTGGCACTTAGTTGTTAATGTTATTCTTCAAAGGTTTCATATACTCTGGATCCAGTAAAAATAAGGATCTGGGAGCACCCCAAGTTGCAGATCTCTCCTTTCAGATGAGTGAATTATTATTCCAACTAAGGTGTACCTCATCCCCCAAGTCCTGTTTCTAAATGACCAAAGACACCTCTATTTTCTCTGGTTTTAATGTCTTCCCCCAACAGGTATACATGGTGCTGACAGGATCACTTGGACAAAGAAGCATGTAAAGTGTCTGCCTTGTAAAAAGTATGATGATTTAAGATTGGTTTGTTCATAAACTTCACTGTGACCGTAAAAGAATTAACATCCTTGTAGGCTAAGAGTTTATAAGGAGTGTGTGTGTGTGTGTGTGTGTCCGTGTACGTACACACACACACACACACACACACACACACACACATGCTTGGATGTTGGTGGTGGCTGAGAGCACATGAGGGAGGAAAGGCAAGACAAAGCGCTGAGAAGATCAGGGTGGTAAAATCTGCTACACTGGGAACTGCTGAGGGGACAGTGTGAGCCAATGTTATCCTGCTTACCCCACAAACCTGCTCAAGCATTCCTGCAATTTCTGTTTCAGCAGAAATCCAGTGCAACAAAAATGATCCAAGTTTTATTTCTGCCAAATTGTGATTCATCTGGAATAGATTGGTGAACTTCCAGAACACAAAACATTTGCTTTGAGTTACAACAAAACACAATTTTGGGCACATCCCTATTCGAAGAAAAAATAATCTTCAACTAATAAGAGGAAATAATAAAACACTACATTTGCCAATAAAATATCAAGAATTAAAACCAAACCAGGCTCAAAAATGGTTTCTCTCTAGAGAATGATAGCTAATTTGAGAAAGGACTTTCATTTCCTTTCTCTGCCATCTGATACCATTTTATCAGTAAAAACAGAGTTTAGGACAGGGGTGTCAAACTCGCGTCATCACGGAGTCGTCACATGATGTATTATGACTTTCCCCCCCTTCGCTAAACCGGCATGGGCGTGGCCAGCACATGACGCATCCGGGCCGCGAGTTTGACACCCCTGGTTTAGGGCATCATAAAATGGTGGATGCAGTGAAAAACCATAAATTTATTATTTTTAGTTATCAGTTCTTTGGAAGGTGGTAGCATTAGAAAACAAAAAGATAAGGCGGGACACAAGATACCATTTTCATGAATATGTAAATATTGTTTGCCTTAAATTGATATTCTGAAAAAATAGGAACTCATACCACATGGAGCTTAATATCCATTTCAAGCAAATGTTTTCCATCCTGGTTCATACTGGTTTACACCAATATTAAGTAGTATTAAGTTATCTGAGATTTGGTAACGTAGTCCCAATTGAAAGTCTTTCTTTAAAAAGCTTCTCTAACAGATGGAAAATATATTATGCTGTTTGAAAAAAGGTACAAGAAGTTAACATTAAATTAAATATTTATTAACTACACTGGATTTTTAAAAGTTTATTCATTGAAAATTGTTCTTATTAAATGTTAGACTTCCTTTCACAAATACTGAAATCCAGTTTGGGAATCAGATTTTCAGATTTCTAACTGATAAACAATTATGTTTTATATGTGCATGATTATATGTAAAAAGAACAAAAAAGAGAATTTGGGACGTAACAATTTTAGGGTACACATTCCACTAGTTTTATAATACATGAGGAATGCTGATGACCCAGGACAAAGAGTGTATCCAACTCTAGATTTCATGACTGTGCTATTATATGGATTTTCTAAAGACAAACATCTCTTTCCAAGACCCAAAAGTATGTTGTTGTAGAATAGATCTTATTCAAACAAATTAAACACTCTTGTATGTGCTACTAGCTTTTTATTATTTCTTTGGGAAAATTTATCTATTTTTTTCAGCACGACAATTCTCTGAAAACTGAACTGAAGAGAATCAAATTCAGACTGAAGGAGGGAGAGGCAATTAATAAAACAGTTCCAAAATGGCGAAATCACGAATGAAGAGAGAAAAATATCTCCCACTCCTGAGCATCCTGGAGAGAAAGTTGAGCAAAGATTCCCTTCTACATTCCCTGCTGATCATTTTGTCCCAGAGCCAAGCCTGTCATTCGGGCCATTTGTATTTTAGGCAGGCAAAATGCATCATTAATAGCTTGGAAAATCTGGTGGATTTTTTTTTTAAATAGGAGGACCTCTTAGATTCCCTTGAAGGGGCTGAATGTTTAGAAAGAACAATGGAAGTTCCTTGGGAGGCAAAAAGATAGGCAGCATCTAGCTTGGTTGATCTCGAAAAAGCTATTGTTCTAATTGTTCTAATTGGTCAAGGAGACAACAGTTAGTTCTCAACCTACAACAATTCATATAGTGACTGTTTGAAGTTACAACAGCACAGAAAAAGTAACATGACCATTTTTCACACTTATGACTGTTGCAGCATCCCCATAGTCACGTGATCAAAATTCAGATGCTTGGCAACTGGTTCATATTTATGACGGTCGCAGTGTCCTGGAGTCATGTGATCACTTTTTGCAGCCTTCTGACAAGCAAAGTCAATGGGGAAGCCAGATTCATTAGCAACCATGTTACTAACTTAACAACTTCAGTGATCCCTTAACAATTGGTAAGAAAGGTCATAAAATGGGGCAAATTCACTTAACAAATGTCTCACTTAGTAACAGAAATTTTGGGCTCACTTTTGGTTGTAAGTCGAGGACTACCTGTATCAAAAAATAGCAGGTCTAGAGGTAAAATAACCAGAAAAATGCTTTGGCAAACTAGTCCTGTATTGTTGCACAGGAAATGGCATGCATATACATGAAGCAACCAAAAGTGAAGCCAGAATGAGATTTTGTCTTTACCACAAATCAGAGCTGAACTGAAAATACACATGAACAAGATTGCTTCTCTTTGATAACAAAGGGACAATGAATTTCCTGACTCTAGGATATCTGCTGTCGGTTTCCAATTTGTTGGTAAATAAAACCAAAATATTATTAAAAGTTTAAATTTCTGGTGAATTATTTTTTTGGAGAAAAATCAAAATAGAAATAAATGCTCTTTTGAAACCCCTGAAGATTCGGGAACACAAAGACTACTATAACACAATATATATGCATTTGAAAAAGTCGCTGTGGTAAATTAAACACTTATTAGAATGATCAGATATAAAAGTTAACATTTAGAAGACATGTTAAATAGCAATATATTTCATTCTAGCTCAATCTTGTTTTAAACTATAAAATCTACTGTTAAAAAGACCACAAAACACTAGAAACAGAAAAACAACTCTTTTAAGACACCCAAACCATTGTTTACTTTTTTTACAAGATTTAAATAATACCAGATTTCCTCCTTCCAACATAAATCTTCTGATCTGTCCCCAATATAATTTTTTTCTGCAGTAAGTTAAGTTTTAATATGAAATATCTTTTTGAAAGCCTTTTTGAAGTTTTCGTTACAGAGTGGGTATATAAATGGATTTAATGTAGAATTCACATAGCCAAGCCAAATTGTAAACATGTGAAATGGACGGTTATAACATATTTCACAAAAGGCCATGACCATAAACAATACAAAATATGGTATCCAACATAGCATAAAAACTGCCATTATAACACCCAACTGTTTGGCAGCTTTTCTGTCCCTGTTCACATGGAGCTTTTGACTCTGGCAAACAGACTGAGTACGTAGCTTTCCCCATGTCTCTTTCAGGTAACGGAGACTGAGGGGATCTCTTCTGTTAGAATACTTCTGAGGAAAATGTTGCTCAGTATAAGAATTTTGCTCTAGGGAGGGATCTGAGTGAATTGTAGGCAATGATCCTCCTGCAAAACTCTGCCTATGTGATATTTTGCCTAACTGGGAGATAGGATTTTTTATATTTTCAGTACTGTTACTGACACCGGCATATTTTCCCTTTGTATTGCCTAACTCAAAATCTTTCTGCATTATAGCTAGAGGGAAACAGTTAAGCTTTATTACTTCATGGTCACTTCCTTTAGGAAAATCCTTCTTAAAGCTGCTTAATGGAAGGTTAGCTTCCCTCATTTTGTTTTGCTCAAAGCTATCATTTGCACTGAAATAAAATCCTCTGTCTTTATTGGAACTTTGGGAACAAATCTTTTGCATTTCCTGAATCTTTCCATTATGCACACTAATGTTGTTAGAGTTACATCTGTACGATCCATTTATGAGCTGCCGATGCTGATAGTGCTTACAGACAGCCCTGTAAATGTTTGCATAGAACCACAGCATCAGCAACGATGGCACATAGAAGTTGATTGTGGCTGTCAATACTTTAAACCACGTGGTTCTACAAAAGTCTGTTTCACATATGTTTTCATCATACGTTCTGTTATGAATTGTCATACCACTGTGATCTGTGAATTTTCGCCAGCCAAGTATTGGAATCACCCACAGGAAGGACAGCAGCCAAGCTATTGAAATCATGACCGAGGCTCTAGTTTTGGTCCTGTACTTGAGATATTTTAAAGGCTGTTGGACTGAACGGTAGCGATCTACACAGAGTATGAAAAGGCTGAATATAGAAGCTGTGCTGGCTACATAATCCATTGAAAGCCAAAACAGGCAAGCTTTTCTAGTCAAAATCCACTTATCCTTCAACAAGTATACAATGTTTAGTGGCATCACAGCTGCACCAACTATCACATCTGCACATGAAAGACTGACAATATAAAGATTGCCAACTGTCTGTAGTTTCTTTTCTGTTTTCACTGCATATAGTACCAAAATATTCATAACCACTGTAATCAGCGAGATGGTTCCCAAGAATAGTCCTAGGACAGGTTGAATCTCTGTAGAATTCCTGTTTGTGCTTCGGTCTACCAGACACATCCTTTGACTCAAATTCGATGAAAAAAGACCAAAAAAACCCACACCTCTTCAGAGTTCTGTCTTGTCTGGTGAATTGTTGGGTCAGTTTCTTTCGTTTCTTTGATCAATCTGAAAATTAAAACAAATGTTTCACTACTGCTGTTTCTTGCAGTTTTTACAGCTAAAGAAATAAAAGTGAGAGTGAAGTCAAGAATAAATATTGCAAAAATATTACATAGTAGGAGCCTGCCTCCAAATTTCTTATCCAAATATCTTACGTCCGGAGCCTTCCAAGCCATATGGTATTCATCAAAAGTTTAAACTACCAGTTCCTGAGCCAAGTGGAAGCTTTCCTCTTAGTCTCCATTCAAAGGAGAGGGTGCTGGGCCTGAGTACTTCCAGGACTGTGATAATTTTAAATGTAAGGTCCAGAAAGTAAATATATTTGTAAGTAGCATATAGGAAAGGTTCTACAGCAAAGCAATGGAAACTAATCAAGGAGAGAAGCAACTTAGAACTAAGGAGAAATTTCCTGACAGTTAGAACAGTTAGAACAATTAACAACTTGCCTCCAGAAGTTGTGAATGCTCCAACACTGGAAGTTTTAAAGAAGAGATTGGATAACCATTTGTCTGAAGTGGTGTAGGGTTTCCTGCCTAAGCAGGGGGTTGGACTAGAAGACCTCCAAGGTCCCTTCCAACTCTCTTATTCTATTTCTATTTCACATAGGTAACAAAATAGATACTTTCTCCTCTTCTGATATCTGCGAAGATAAAACAATCATGTTCTTTTCTACTTCTACCCCAAAATAGGAGGGTGCTGATAAGAATATGAGACATGTTCACTGTCATGAGTTGACCAAAATATATTTTAAAAGGCAGGATTGAGAGAGAGAGAGAAAGAGAAAGAGAGAGAGGGAGGGGGAGGGGGAGAGGGAGAGGGAGAGGGAGAGAGAGAGAGAGAGAGAGAGAGAGAGAGAGAGAGAGTGAAACTGAGACTGAGACTGAGACTGAGACTGAGACTGAGACTGAGACTGAGACTGAGACTGAGACTGAGACTGATTTTGGTATGAATATATGACCTAAATCCAGATAGGACAAGGTCATAGGGGGTAGTGCTGTAGATTCCTTTTAGAATAATTGACCAAAAACATCAATTCCTAATCACATTCTGAAAAAGCAGATAAAACATTTTCATAATCAGGGACACTGTGAACTCTCCTATCATGTTCTAAAGGTGCATTGTCTGAATTAGAGAACTATGGTGTTTAGGTTTTCTTATGAATGATGGGCACCTACAAACAAATGGGTGTTTATGTGTGTGAATTTGATTGCAAGTAAAAGAGACGTTTACTGCTGCAGCTCCATTAAAGCAACTATAACTGCTTTTTCTAAACTCTATACTGCTGTTGAGGACCTGCTAATGTGTTGTCGAGAAAAAAACCAGCAGGTTCATAACAGAATATCTGTTGGAAGGGACCTTGGAGATCTTCTAGTCTAATCCCTTGATCCAATCTCCACTGATGGAGCACCCACAATATTTGGAGGCAAGCTGTTCCACTGATTAATTGTTCTCACTGACTGGAAATTTCTCCTTAATTCTAGCTTGGATCTCTTTTTGATAATTCTCCATCTGTTATTTCTTATCCTGCTCTCAGGCGCTTTGGAGAATATGTCATCCTGAGGCAAGGAGAAGGAAGAGAGGCAGGAACAGAGGCTCAGGACATGAAGCATCATAGGCAGAATTCCAAGATCAGAAGAGTTGTGATCAAAATATTTCAAGCTAGAGCAAATCATAAATGAAGCAGCGTGTGTTTGATATATTCACTGTATTTATATTTATCATTTGGTGTTTGTTCTATAAATAAATATCTTTACTGAAGATCTAGGCTAGGGTGTAGTGCTCAACATCTGAACACAAAGCTCACATTACAAAGGAAGAGTTTGTAATGGATTTATTCTCAAGGATAAAGCTTTTTTCCTATTAATAAATTTATCATGTTATTTAAAAGGAATCACAACCTGAGATATGACAGCTATCACCTGCAGTACATGATGTGAGAGATACTGATGCTCACACCATCAAAGCCTGTGAACACTTAACAGGAGAAATCCTGGTATGCAATTCATTCAGAAATGCTTAACCACTTCTTTGCCACAGTAAACAGGTGTTAAATTTGACCAGTGGCTTGATCTGCTAGTTTCTCTTTATCAAGTTTCATCTCCTTAAAGGGAACTACAGCCATTTAGATATGCTGATAAGAAAATAAAAAATGGAGTATAAACAATATCTATTGAAGAAAGTTAGGAAGTACATCCAAAAGGATCTTAACGACCATCACAGTTAATCAAGAGCAAGCCCTGTTTATATGTAGTTCAGACCTTCTTATCTTTAATTTTTTGTTCCACCCTACCTAACAGAATAATTGAATCCTACTTTTGAATAGACTCCCTTGATTCTATTATTTGTTTTTATGGTTCTCAAATTTGTTCTTACACATATTATTTACTGGCAATGGGAGAACTGATTTTCACATTGTCCACATGGCATCTGCACCAGGGGCGGGTTCTAACTTACCTCGCCACCGGTTCGCTTCCTCCCGTGCCACGTGGCTGCGCACGCATTGCGCACCACATGGCCGCGCATGCGCAGTGCCAAAAACTTGGCTTCTGCGCATGCACAGAAGCAAAACAAGCAAATAAATTCAAAAAAAAGCAGCCAAAAACAAGATAGCGCCGCATGCGCAGTGCTGAAAACTCGGCTTCTGCGCATGTGCAGAAGCAAAAACCAGCAAAAAATCCCCCCCCCAAAAAATTCCAAAAAAAAGATGGCGGCGCCCACGGACCGGCACGGACCGAACCGGATCCGTGATGTCACCAGTGGGTCGCTACCGGTTCAGGCGATCCAGTCTGTACCGGGAGGAACCCACCCCTGATCAGAGCTGAATAGACTCATATCACGAAGCAAAGAATGCTGTGGAGAGCCACATATTCTGCTAAACAGACTTCAAACCAGGAAGTTTGCAGCACACCAGGGATTAGAATGGTCTAGTGATGGTCCTCTTTCCTATCAGTGTCTTATATCACGAAGTGAATTAGTATAGCTTTCTGGTAGCAAATAAGAGGTACTGTGTAGAGTACCAGAGTAGAGAGCCAGCTGCTAGTGGTTAAGGCATCAGGCTACAAACCAGGATCTAGTCCCATCTTGGCACAAAGTCAGAGCCACTCTCTCTCTCTCTCAGCTCTAGGAAGAATGCAAGGACAAACCACTTCTCAAAGAACTTGCTAAGAAAATTGCAGGGACTAGAAATAAGAGTGCCCATAGAGACTGGTATAACCAAAGAGTTTTCATTGCAACAAGGACTAATCATATTGAAGGAAGTTAGCACCCACCCCTCTCCTAGAAAAATGAAATATCCTAGGAAATATTGAAAAGGAAGAATATGTTTTCCTGGATGAAAAAAGGAGAAACATGTTCTAATGACAAAGCAGCTTCCTGCAGCTCCCTGCCCCCCCCCCTTCAGCTCCGTGGTGATGAGATTAAGACCTTCACCCTTAGGACATCATAGGATTAGCTCTCTACCCATCTCACCACGTGGCACCCGGGAAGATTGCATCAGCCAGCAAGGCTCAAGCAAACTTGGACTCGGGACAGCCTACAGAGTTGCCCCTGCATGGCCCCATGGGAGTCTGACAGCCAATCAGAGTGCATTTCTTGCACAGGAGCAGGAGGCCCCGGGGCGGGGCCCAAGAGAGGGCATAAAACCAAGGGACTCAGCATCTCTTTCTTTTTTTTCCTTCACCCAACATCTGGAAGCATGTGATCCACCTTTTCTGTTCAGGAACTCATGCCATGTGCTCCTGACCACCATTAAATCTTCTTCCCAAGCAACTTCCATGATTTTAAAGGTTCTTTAAATAGATGAAAATAGCTCATGAGAGTAAAAAAAAAAGTTATGTACCTGAATAGTATGTGGGAGTTGCATCTCCAAGCCTAAATACACCATGTAAATTCAGTTGTACAAATATGTCCTCTTGTTCTATAAATACAATTAATTACTGATCCTATATTCAAGAGTCTACATTCACTCAAACAGTGTTGAAAAGAAAAATATCTAGACAATAGTCGCTTCCAAAGTTAGGGAAGATATAGACAGAAGGATGAATATGTAATAAAATCCCAGTTTCTTGTTGCCCACTTGTGAGTTATGTGCTAGAAAAAGATCCTTGCAAGTAAATACAATTTCAGTTAAGTATTTTTATTTTATACTTTTTTGGTGAAGAGAGCGGTCCTCTCTAATCAGTCTTGCCTTCTGGTGACTGCCTGGGCCACTCACCTCACAGCATTGCTTTTGTAGGGAAATTAGGAGAAGGAAGGAGTATTGTATATATTTGTTGCCTTGAGTTACTTATCAAAGTAATAAAAGGCAGGATAGAAACATCTAATAAAAAAGACATAATCTCAAATTTTTCAGATTTCTCTGCTTTGTGCAACACAAAAGTAACAGCTGTGTTCAAACGGAATGCTAAGTTAGTATATATTAATTATTATTTCTTGCATTATCCATGATTATCAAAAGGAGGTTTGCTTGTTTTGGTTATGGCTTTTTTCCCCTACACATCCCCAAATCTTTTAGATCAGTGATTCCCAAACTTTTTCAGTTCACCGCCCCCTTGGTGCTACAAACTCATCCTCAGTGCCCCCACCCCCACCCCTTCGGGTGGGCATGGCTTGGTGGTCAGGTGACTGGGTGGGCGTGGCCAACTTGTAAAATGTGGTGAAAGTCAACAACGCTTTCTTTCTTTCTTTCTTTCTTTCTGTC
>QLTV01002662.1:484692-501038 GCA_003457575.1 Thermophis baileyi
CCTTCCTGCCTTGCTTCGTGCCTTCCTGCCCTTCCTCCCTCCCTCCCTGCCTTCCTTCCTTCCTTCCTTCCTTCCTTCCTTCCTTCCTTCCTTCCTTCCTTCCATCTTTCTTTCTTTCGCGGCGGGAGAAGGAAGAAAGTGCTCTGGCCGGCACTTGGCTTACCTTCCTGGCGAGGCTCGGAGACCGCCCGGCACGCCCATCTGCCGGCTCTCCACTTTCTGCCTGCCCCGCCAAGGCCCCCGCCAGCCCGGAGCCTGGTGGACCCTGAGGCCGGCGGAGCTCCATAGGTGCATGCCCCGACGCTTCCCGGCCCGCAAAGGTCTCAGAGCTGAAGCTGGGAAGGCGAAAGGGGTAACGGCAGCGGCAACCGCACTCCGGCAGCAACGCGTCCCCTGTCATGTGCCGTCTGGGACCGCGGTCTCCGGGCTGGCGGGGGCCTTGGAGGGGCAGGCAGAAAGGGGAGAGCCAGTGGATGGGCGTGCTGGGCGGTCTCCGAGCCTCGCCAGGAAGGTAAGCCGAGCGCCGGCCAGGCCCACACACTCCCGCCCGGCCCTCACTCTGGCCGTCTCCTGGGAAGTTCGCGGGAAGTGGCGGCAGGCGGAGCTGGGCAGGGCGGAGCCGCTGGTGCAGCAGTGCCCGGCAAGGAAGGCTGGGTGGGGAGGCGCGGCTGATTGTCTCATTGTCCCATGGAGCAGATGGGCTGGAAGAAGCGTGGTTGAGCGGGACCGGGGCAGTGCAGCCTATTGTGCCTTCTCTTGCCCCACTCTCCATCCCGGAGGGCCGCCAATCCTCCGTAAAACCACCCGCCCCGTTTCTGCAAAGGCAGAGCCCTGCAGGACAATCTAAAGAGGGGAGGGGAATGCTGTAGAAAAGGCTGCCTTCCACACGTGCCTCCTGTGCCGGCTCCGCAGGACTTGGGGCTCTGAAGCAGCCCACTGGCTCCCAACCCGGCGCTGTGGGCCGAGTTCCCAGAGTGGTGCCGGCGGTTGTCCGGGCCAATCCGCAAAGAGAGCAGGCAGGTGGCCGGGTGACAAGCCAGTTGGCTGCTTCGGAGCCTCAAGCGCCACGGAGCCGGCATGGGTGGAAGGTGGCATTTTCTGCAGCATCCCCCTCCCCTATTTGGATTGCCCTGCAAAGGTGGGGTGCTCTGCCTTTGCAGAAACGGGGCATGTGCAGTAGCCACTCTCAGCATCTGCATTTCCACCAAGGGCTGCCCACCCACCCACTGGCCGGATCGGGTTGGACGCCGACCTCGGAAGGCAACTGGGTGTGGGGGACTGCCGGGAAGGCCGTGTGGAAGGCCGCCAAGCATGGCAGGGCTGCAGGGAAGGGAGTAGGCCCCACCACCCTGACATACTTTCCTGCCTTCCACGTGACCTTCTGCTTGCCTGCCTTCGCAAGCTGGCCACAGGGACACCGGAAAGGCCCCGGGGAAGGCAGGAAACCATGTTGGGGATGCGGGCCATGGGGAATGGAGCAGGGAAGGCAGACTGGGATGGGGGGGCAGGGGCAGCTAGATAGGCCGCGACTTTGCAGGCTTACCTGGCAGGCAAATCAGGGGTGTAGCGCTTCAGGCAGGCAAGCTGCAGAGCAGAGACTGGGCAGGGCAGGGCGAGCGAGTGGCGACCGGGGGACCTGGGGGGCGGCACGAAGCCTGCAAACAATCCCCAGGGGCTGCACAAACTATGCGAGCCTGGGGATTAGGGAGGGGCGCCCACGCTAGGCCACAATCAGCAATGCTTACCTTTTTGAGTGAGTGGCCGTTGGTGAGGCGTTGGCGAGGCATTGACGAGGCAAGGCAAGGTGAGGTGTCGGCAAAGCGAGTGCCCGTGTGGCAAAGGGGAACAACTTATATAGGCCGGGGGTGGGGTAGGTGGGCCGGAAGCACCGAGTGGCGGGAAAAGCGTGGTGGGAAAAGCAGTGAGTGGGCAATTGGGTGGACATGGGCGGCGGGGGCGCAGGGAAAGGACCGGTTCAGGGGCGTGGCCAGCCAGCTGTCGCTACTGGTATAGCGAACCACCTGCCGCCACCCTTGCCTCTTAGCACCCCCCTGCCACCCCACTTGCCTCTTAGCGCCCCCTAAGTCATCCCACCGCCCCCCAGGGGGCGGTACCGCCCACTTTGGGAACCACCGTTTTAGATGGTCACATCTAATATTTCACACTTCTTCTATGCTATAGCAGGGATATACTTCTTGTTATCACCTACTTGCTTGTCATCTGGCCGACAAAAGAAGGATGTAGAATTCATGACAGTGGTCTGAACATACAAGCCTTTTCCTGTAGATATTCTCTTGAATTACATACCTAATACAAGGAATTTGACAACTGGACAATGTAAATGGATTCTCCATGTCCTTACTCAGCGGTGGGTTGCTCCCGGTTCAGCCCGGTTCTGCGAACCGGTATCAGCAGCGGCGGGAGGCTCCTTCCACCCACCCGGGATGCTTTTGCGCATGCTCACGAGTGAACTGGTAGCGACGGGGTTTAGAACCCACTACTGCCCTTACTATAGCTAAAAGACCTATACTGCAACATGGGAAAGATAAATGTCTGGCCCTATTTACTCAATGGACTGAAGAGCTGATTACATTTGCTACTTCTGAGCAGATTGCCTACTGACATAGATTTCATTTGGCTAAGTTTAAGGAAACATGGGACTCACTTGTACAAAATACAGGAGGTTAAAAAAAAGCATGATAGTTATACAATAAATACTGTACAACTACACATACACACACATCTGCGTGATCTCTGTATTAAATACTTTTGTATTATTTTGTATTACATATAATTTTACCTGTTTCCTGTTGTAATGACAAATTGTACTCTGTATTTTAATTTTGTTTTCTGTTGTATTTTTTCACTTATTTTTAAGCACTATACTTTTTTTTATAATGATTGTATTTTTCTCCTTTTGTTTTTTCTCTTTTGTTGTTATTATTTTAAAAGAAGGTGAGGAGTGAGAAAGGGGGAAGAGAGGAAATCTGGGGGGGGGGATGAGGTAAAATAGTCTTGTAAGATTTGTTTTTGATAAATTCATGCTGATTTCTGGTAATTACTGCATTTGTTCAATGTTCTTATAGATTGATCTCTGTATGAATTAGAATCTTCCCCCCAAAATGATGTCAGCCTCATTAGTCTGCAAATTGCTGAGTCTTTCTTTTTCTCTTTTTTGAAATTAGGGTCAACATTAGTTCTCTTTGGCACTTCACCAATTCTTCAAGATTTCTTAATAATAGTAATAATACTTAATCATCAGAAGTTGTTTCAGAACCTTAAAATACAATTCTTCTAGTCCTGGAGATTTAAACTCATTCAGAGTAAATAGGTATTCCTCTCAAATTTCAGTCTTGTTTCTTCATCCTGTTTTTCACAATTTCCTGCTGTACCACGTTTTTGTTGAACCCGAAGACTGAACCAAATAATGCTTGAATAGCTATGCCTTCTCTTTGTTATCTCTTAGAATTTCTCCTTCTTCATTTCCCTTTTATTTTGAATGTATCTAAATAAACTCTTTTATTATTTTAGAATCTTTTGTTAATCTTGGCTCATTCTGAGCTTGCTTTCCTGACACTAGCTCCAGAATTTTGGGCTGTCTATGCTATATCTTTTCTGACGGGGACCTCTATTCATTTTCCATATGCATTCTATGCATACTTTTTTATTTATCAATCATCACTTTTTATGTAGCTACATCTTTTGCTATCTTCAATTCCTCCCCCTCCTCCCTCCGTCCAGAATTGTTTACAATTGGTCTTTTAGAAAATTCCTATTCATCGTCACCTTCTTTTTCCATTAACTCCTCCAGTCACTTTTTATCACTGCTCTAAATTTATTAAAATCCATTTTTAATGCCCAACTTTTAGTTTTTCTTAAAAGCCAGTAATTCCAGTATTATATGCTAATTTCCCCCTTAGATTCCTATTACTACTTTTTCTTTGTCTAAATGTTCTGTATAAGTTAGTACATTATCGAGTTAATGATATGTGACCCTTTTGTGCATTTATTTGGTGATTGGTGAACTCCAATAGCAACATTGGTCAAACATTTGCTAAAAGGGCCATGCCTGCAAGAGTCTGTCTCCCAAGCAATGCTGAAATAATTAATCTAAGTAATTATTATTCAATGCAAGATCTGCATTAACAGAGCTAAGGCCTGCTTTTAGAAGGCGTTATGTATACGTTCTCCTTGGTTGAGAGGAGAGAAATTATTTTTGAAGTGAGAGTTGTAATCCTATGGACACTTACCTGGGACTGTTTTCTTTCCTTCAAAATAAGTATCTAGAGATTTGCACAGTCCATCAGAATTAGCAATTTAGTTACTGTGAATTATAACATCTGGAGTTAATCTGACATCTTGTTTTATGATAGGCACAGTGGCTTGGATCCTAAATTCACAGGGTTGTATGCATTTATGTATGTGTTTTCAATCACAAAACACTCCTGGTGGTGAAAGGAAGGTGGTTCACCAGTCAAATCTATCCCCACCTCTTCCCCCAGCAACCTGAAAAATCATTCCCCTTTCTTTCTGTAGTTTTCTGAGCTGTTTTCTGGGGTAATTTGGGAGTTTAGTGAAAATAAAATTGTTAAAACATTTTTATCCTATCTTATAAACAGGAGACTCCGGTAATTTAGAGCTTCTATGAATGGAAGAAGTATTCACCTTTATTTTTGATTTCCTGGAAATACCAGAAGTTATTTTACATTGAATCAGTTAATTTGATCCATATAATTCAATTTCCTTGATGCCTCTAGCTAAGTTGTAGTCCTATCCTATGCATTGTTTGTGTGTGTGTATGTGTGTGTGTGTGTGTGTGTATACATATATACATCTACATCTACATCTACATACATACATACATACATACATATATAAATCTTGTATCTTTACCAGGGGTGGGTTCTTCTTTTCTTCGCTGCCGGTTTGCTCAGTGACGTGCCGCACAGGCGCGGGCACTTCGTGCCTGCGCAGTGCTTAAAAAAAGCTTCTGTGCATGCGCAGAAACAAAAAACAAAATGGCGCCGCCTATGGCGCCGCCGAAAGAACTGGTTCGGGGGCATGGCAGGCCTGGTTCTAGCAACCCAGGCTGCCAAGTTACTACGGGTTCTATAGAACTGGTCCAAACTGGGAGGAACCCACCTCTGATCTTTACCATGGAAGTTACATATCCTGCTGGGCTGCTGGCAATGGTTTTGCAATGGTTCCTTCTTTCCTGAGCAGGAAAATAGTTCCATTTGAATGGAGCATGCCAGATACATAGCCCTTGGTTCTATAATATAGAGCTCAGCCATCTCCCCCATACTGCTCAATGAAATCACTGGAAGAATCAGTTTGCTGATGATACCCAGTTGCACATCTCCATGGCTTGCTCAGCAGAAGATGCAGTTGAAATTTGGGGGGGGGGGCTTGTGAGAATCTGTTTGGAGAGGAATAAACTGAGGCATAAGCCTGACAAGAAGGAATGGCTGTTGATTTGGAAGAAAAATGAAAGTAGAACTTTTGCCCAGGTTTGGCTGGTGTGCCAACAGCTACCTTTTTTAGAGTGAGAGACAATAACAACACTCATTCATGCCCTTATCTTTTCAGTGGGACGACATAAATTTGCCCCTTAAAAAATACAGAAGCTACAGTTGGTACAAAATGCAGCTGCCCACCTGATAACGTTAGAAACCCACATGATCTCTGAACTCCATTGACTGTGGGCTAGCTTCTAAGTAGAGTTCAGATATGTTGCTTGGGACCTATATATAATATATGGTTTGGGATGTGTCTATCTTTGAGACCATCTATTCCAAACAAGATTTGCCACCCAATGCAGTCTAGCACAGAAGACATTGTATGTCTCCACTCATCAGGAAATAAACTGGGTAGACACTTGGAATTGAGCATTCTGTTTATTGTTCTCCACTTCCATAATAGCTTACCCTCATGGAAATGATAGTTCCTTCCTTGTTAAACCACTGCTTATCCATAAATGGTTTGGGCACTGAAAAAAGAGGTTTATTACTTTATTTTTTTCCTGGTAGTGAGAAAAGGGCATTATTGTTTTTATTGTGGAATTTGGGCTTGATTATGCACTTACGCACTTACTTGTATAACAACTGTGTTTTGTTATGTTTCGTGGTGTTGTAAGCTTCTTAGACAGACTGAGGAGACATACAAGTCTTAGTATTGTAACTATCTATCCATCATGCCAGACTTCTCCAAGATCATTATGGGACCTAGGAGGGTCACATGCAAAAATTCAGGAGTATAGCTGTTAGTTTTAAGATAGTTTTACTTCTAACATTAGAAAAATTGTTACTAGGAAGAAAACAAGCAGCTACAATCTTTTAACGCTCAATGTTCAAGTAGAACAGATCCAGAATCTGAACTATACCTCTCTTTCTCCTATTCGTGCCTCATGGGCTAGAATCACTCATTTCTCAGCAGGAAAAGCAGCTGACACCTGTATGTTGTTATTTTAATGGACCCCTGCTCTCGGCCTACTCGCTTCCGCTGCCCTTGCTTCATCTACTTTCTGAAGAAAAGAGTATTGGATTGAACTGAATTGTTCAATCCTGCTAGTGTTCCTCTGCAAATGTTCAAACGGAGAATGTGTTTCCTTTGAGTATCTTATACAAATACTAGAACAGTGATGGCGAACCTATGGCACGCGTGCCACAGGTAGCACGCGGAGCCATATCTGCCGGCACATGAGCAGTTGACCTAGCTCAGCTCCAGCGCACATGTGCACACCGGCCAGCTGATTTTCGGCTCGCGCGGAGGCTCTGGGAGGGCGTTTTCGGCCTCCGGAGGGCCTCTGGGGGGCAGGGGAGGGCGTTTTTGCCCTCCCCAGGCTCCAAGAAAGCCTGTGGAGCTTGGGGAGGGCAAAAAACAGGCTTACCGGGCACACCGGAAGTCGGAAAATGGGGGAGCAGGGGTGGGTGCATGCGTGCATGCATGGGGGGCAGGACAGCGCAGGGGGGTCATGAGTGCATGCGCAGGGGGGCAGGGGGTATTGAATTATGGGTGTGGGCACACATGCATGCACGATAGCGCACGCGCGTGCGCTTTCGGCACCCGAGGAAAAAAAGGTTCGCCATCACTGTACTAGAGTGCTCAGTTGGACTGTACATAGAATTTACATGATTAGTTTATCCATTATTTGTTTTGGAGTATAGTTATTCATTGTCAAAGCAATAAACACTTTAACTAGAACAGTCCACCAAAACGTATCGCTCACAAGAAGTGTAGTTATAAGCCAACTAAATGTCAGCTAGCAGCGTAATTGGCCAGCATTGAAAGAGAAAGTCTATTTTATTATAGTGATGCCTCAAAACTATTTTGGTTAGCTCAAATATAATATTTCATATTTTCCATAATTGATTTGTCTTCCAAACTTAATTTGGAAAAAGTATAATTAAATAAATCAAAATGTGGAGCACTCTTATCACAGCCAATGGTTATCAGCATAAATAGTGAAACAGGGATTCAAGGCTACTGTTTTAAAAAAATCCTGTAATTAAAAATAAGCAGTGAAACAAAAATGTTTCTATAATATTATTCTTTCTTTAATTATTATGTCCAAAAGCAACGCTATAATAGTGACACCTTGCAAACACTTTATGTTCCATGTATATAAATAGCATTTGTTTATCTCTCAGATGTACACAGAATTTATTTCTGACTCTCCAATTAAGGAGTTTTCCAGGAATCCCAATCATACATAGAGGTATCTAAA
Source organism: Thermophis baileyi (assembly GCA_003457575.1). Lineage (NCBI taxonomy): Eukaryota > Metazoa > Chordata > Lepidosauria > Squamata > Dipsadidae > Thermophis > Thermophis baileyi. The sequence goes on from QLTV01002662.1 coordinate 492,419, forward strand.
GTAATTACATGCAATGTGTATTTATCAGGGAGGATGAGAAAGGGAAATGTAGGAGCATTATGGTGCCTGTTTAGCACCCTGTTTAGTCTATGGTTGGTATATTTATAATAAAAGAATGTAAGCAAATCAACCCACACTACCTGCACCACATCGTAAATGCCCTCCAGAAAAACCCTGTCTCCAGCTTCTTCCAGAAGATAGGGAGACCTTCCAGAGTGTTGTTACTGCCACTGAAAAATAATTGCTCCAGGTGTCAACCACTTCACCTCCTGGAATTCAACTACTTATCCTGATACGATTATAGCAGTTGGACTGGCTCTAGTGGGAAGAGTTGGTCCTGTATGTAACCTGGAGCCAAGCCATAAAAATATATATGAGTAGCATTTGAATCTGTGACTTTGCATATGAAAGAAGTCTTGTTTGCTATAAAACCTGCAGCCATTTTCTCAGGGTGTAGAAAGAACCCAAATAATGGCAGATCTAATGATGAAAAGAGAAGTCCACCATTCATCCCATTTGCCTTCCCCCCCCACCCCCCAGCAAACCAACTTTCCGTTGCTATTCCCTGTTTAATAATTCTTAGGAAAGTAGAAAAGCAGCTAATGCACCATTTTGTTGCATTTTTTTTTCTGGACAAAATTAAATTGCTTTTTCATGATATGAAGCCGCATAGAGTAATTATATTTGTTCACAAAGTAATTATTGTGATTTCCGCTGAATTGAATTATCATACCAGAACTACATTTTACATGAAATATTACACATTCAGAATAATTTTCTCCACTACCATTACATAGTCTTAGATATTCACAGAATTTAGTACATGATAAATTAATATGAAAAACAATTTCTCACTTCCATTTCAACATATGTTACATCTGAAAAATTTCTTGTTCAGAGATCAGAAAAGAAATATTTTCCACTGTAAGTCATGTTGTAAACTTGCTTAGAATTGGAGTCACACAAGACCTGGGTGGGTAAAGGTTATATTTTACAATATATTATGCTAGGCTGTGGAGTACCCATAGAGAAGAAGCTGTATAAAAACTTCCTCAAGAACACAAGCTCTAACAGAATGCAAGACAAAATAGGATAGATTGGTAGTTTAGTAACTTGCAACTTCTTCCATCCCTAACCATTATTTTCAGAACTGTTTCTTCATGGTTATGATTGAATAAAGGGATGTTATGGGAAAGCAGGGGTTTTAAATGATTATATTGGATAAAATACTGATACGGCACAATTTTAATCAGCACAATTACCCCTCCCTTAACGAAACTTAACAAACTGAGATACTGAGGCATCAGATGTGGTAAATATGTTACTGTGTATTGTTTCACTAATCCATAATTTTCCCAGGCTGGCCCTCTGTCTAAGTAAACAGCAAAATAATACAGACTATATAGACCACTGAATTGTACTTCAGCAGTGACACAAAAGGACATACATACACTGAAAATGAAAATAAAATTTTACAGCCTCAATCCTTGGTAGCAGATTTTCAGCCTCCTATTAGGGTTACTACAAAGAGATTCATTCCACCTAAACTTTGGACGAGCCAATATCAAATGTTATGAGGGAAGAAAGGCTCAAAGTTCAATCCGTAGGATACCAAGGGTAAATTTCACTGACTCCATGGGGAAAATGAGTTTGGATGAGTTTGGATTATAATGATGTTTCTCATCAGTATCTTGAATATAAGCTTTTAGCCAGAACTGAACAAACAAATTGGCTCTACTGCAATTCTGGCTCATTTAATTAATTGAGATCTGATCATCTCCAGTCCGCAGGAATTGCCAGTCCCCTCAAAAGGAACGGAAGATTTATCCGATAGCTACCCGTCGTTCATAGACTGGGATGGGCTCCCCAGTAGCCTAGACTCTCCTCGACTGCCAAGCTTACTTACCCACCTGGCACTGAGGCAGAAATCGCTGAGATGACCTGGGGTGACGCAAAGGGTTTCCAGAAGCTCCCCAGAGTTGAGAAGAAGAACAGGCGAAGAGACTTGCCAGGCGCCAAGTCAAGGGGGAGCTACGCGTCGGTCCTGCTCAGTCGGTATCTTAGGCGCGGAGGGAGATCGAGAATCCCGCCGCCCTGAGCGAGGCATTCCCCCTCCTCAAGGCTCGGCTGATGTATCTGGAGGCTTGTCTTTAGCTGCCGGGCAAGGCTACCTCAGTCCGCCCGGAGGTGCGCAAGCTGGCGGCGGGGCTGCTCTCGCCCCGCACCCCAACCGCTTCCAGGGAGGAAAAGTTTTCTTCGAAGTGTCTCTCGGAGCCTCACCTCTGAAATTGAGCCAGATTGAGATGGCCCCAAATGCCTTCAATAAAACGATCCTTGGCTTTGCTTGACGAGGGAGAGCTGCTGAGTTTCCAACTACAAGCTGCTTTTCCGAAGTGGGAAAGCGGCGTGGTTTGACACTTGAGGGCAGGGGCTCCTGAGGTGTCTGCGCACTCCGAGGAGGAGCAGTTCTTCCATCTCTGACCACCTTCGGCGTTGATTAACCCCGTCTTTCTTTCCCGGCCACCCCGACACCCACGCTTCAGCTAAACGAGCTCATCGTCCCTTTCTACCATCCCTCTCTTTTCGGACGAACTGACCTCAGCCCTCAAGGAAATAAAATTTGTTCTGCGATGGCCTCATCCTCTCTCCCAGCACGCTGAAGTAATTTCATTCTCCTCTTAACACTTTTCCAAAGGCCAGACAATCTACACGTTGGCGACCTGATTTAATTCTCCGAAGGTGGCCCACGTCTGATGGAGATTGATGAGCCTGGGGATGTGTATGTGCCTGTGTGTTTGTGTTTGCCTTTTTGAGGAAAAGAAGCAAACGTGTTTCTCTTGGATCAATGTTTGAGAGAGAGAGGGAAAAAAAGGGTTGGCTTAGCTAGATTTTGAAAGCAACTTTTCTCCCATTGCTCTTGCCGGTTAGTATTATTGGGACATTTTAGGCATACCACATCCTGGAAATTAGCAAAACAAAAACAAACAAACAAAAAAAAAACCCTCAGTCAAAACTGCTTTTGTGTCATTCTTATGAAATGATGCTAAAAAGAAAAAGAAATAAAGACAACCGCACAGGTCTTCAGATATAATGTCAAGATACACTGTATTCAGTTATAGTATATTAAATATAATGTACTCTCTCTGTCTATGGAGATTTTCAGTCATCCAGGTCATAGTTGTCCCAAAGGTGCTTTTTCGAGAGGCAACTGGACTTTCTTATTTTTCTTTGAAGACATCTCGCTTCTCATCCAAGAAGCTTCTTCAGCTTTGACTGGATGGTGCAGAATGGAAGGATTTATACTCCTTGCAGAAAGCTGGTCATTTGCATTCTTTTAGAGAGTCCTTGAAGTCACCTGGAAGTTTATCTGTGTCATCAGGGTCACTTGAGTAGTGCAAATGGGTGTGGAGCATTCTTGGAACTGTTGAAAGGACTGTGTTGTAGACTGGAGATAGATGATGTCGTATCCCTCTCAGTCTGTTGAGAGAGGACTGTTCAATTTTGACATAGATGGCCTCTTTGACCCCTCTTTCAAACCAGCAGTCCTCTATGTCCAAAATGTGGACTTAGATGTCTTCAAAAGAGTGTCTTTTAAGTGCAGATGGACCGCTGAATCTTGTCCTGATGGGTTTGTTCTCCTATGTTGTGCCATGCATTTATGAAGTGGTTGCTTTGTACTGCATATACCACATTGCTCAGTTTGTGTCTGGATATTTTATCCTTGGGGTGGACAAGCTTCTGCCTTAATGTATTCTTGGGTTTGAAGTGTGCATGTATGTTGTGTTGGCTGAAGAACCTCCTGAGCTTTGATAGAGCTGAAGAAGCTTCTTGGATGAGAAGTGAAACGTCTTCAAAGAAAAACAAGAAAATCCAGTTGCCTCTTGAAAAAGGCACCTTTGGGACAACGTATTCTCTCCTAACTATGAAAGCATTGGCAATAGGTGCACAGTAATATTAATTGCTTCAATGTGTCTTTAAGCATAAGATATTTCCCTTTGGAATAAACAACTTACATCCCTTCAACATTTTGATTCAGTTCACGTATGACAATTTTCACATAAAGTTATAATGACTACTACTCTATCTTTTGCCTTTTTTTTACATCCATAAGCTTATTTATAATATATACTGTATTATGATGGACAAGTAATATAAAATTTCCAAAGAAAATTTGGCTGCTGACTTGCTATATTTTGAGTTTAAGGATAAGCTCTTATATAAGGAATTGGCTGTTTGATTAAACTTTTCTCTATTGTTTACGTAAATCAATTCCTAAATTAATTATATCATAAGGAAGGGCTTCTCAAATGTTGTGATGCCATGATCTCCTATTGTAATAAATGAATTGGTATGACATCCCCATATGTAATGACATTGGTCATAAGAACGTCTACAGTATATGGCCATCAGTAGCTACAGCTTTTTGCAGTGGATAATTCTGGATACAACGTGATAGGTGAGAAGAATTTTGAAAAGAACACATATTTCATATATTTAACAAGATTCAGTTTTTGGTTTTTATTTTATCTCTTCTTTGAATGAAAACATCCCCAGATTCCTTACTAAGTCAATATGATTTGGTTCCAAATAATGTGTTAGTTTTCTTGGCCTCATATTTCAAGAAGACAGATCTTGTTCAGACAAATAACACACTGAGATCATTTTTCTCCAGTAACAAAATGTTAGTGAAAGCAAAATATGTGTAAAATTCATCATTCTTGTAAGTTTTAAGCTTACTATTATTAGCAAGATTTGTCATCTCTAGCTATTCATTTACCACCCAATAAAAATGTTTTTAATTTAAAGATTAGGAAACTAAAATAACTTCATCAGCTTCATTAACACTGATTGCTTCACTTCTACATACACTCCATGCATTATTGAGACAAAACAGAAACAGATGCATCAAAAGAAAAAGATGAAAAAGAAATATGGGGCCCGGATACCTCATTATAAAATCGACTTGTTTTGAGGAATAGATCTTATTCAATAAATATGAAATCCCAGTGTTCATTTTCCACCTTGAATAAATTCCCCAGCAACTGTTGATAAGAAAAAAAGAAAAAGTCTGGATAGCAGACATTGCAATACCTGGAGACAGCAGAAGAGAAGAGAAACAACCAGAGAAAATAACAAAATATAAAGACCTGCAAATAAAAGTAGAATGACTGTGGCAAAAGAAAGTAAAGATAGTACCAATAGTAATAGGCACCTTGGATCCAATCTCAAAACAACTGGAGCACCACTTGAACATCATCAGTCAATTGCAAAAGACAGCTTTACTTGGAACAGCTTACATTCTGCAACAATGCTTTTAATATTGTTAAAGATTATATCTGCGTATCCCCGGTCCTTAAGAAAGAATCAATAAGTAGACAAAAATGCCAACTGCAGTTTAAACATCTGGCTAACTCTGTAACCAACCATAATACAGGTAGTCGTAGACTTACAACAGTTCATTTAGTGACCATTCAAAGTTACGTCACTGAAAAAATTGACTTATTCAAAGTTACAACCTTTGTATCATCCCCACTATCATGTGATCAAAACTCAGATGCTTGGCAACTGGTTCATATTTATGATGGTTGCAGTGTCCCAGGGTCATGTGATCACTTTTTGCAATCTTCTGACAAAGAAAGTCAATGGGGTAGCCAGATTCACTTAACAACTGGGTTAGTAACTTATCAGCTGCAGTGATTCACTTAACAACTATGGCAAGAAAAATTGTAAAATGGGGCAAAACTCACTTAACAAATGTCTCACTTAACAACATAAATTTTGGGCTCCATTGTGATCGTAAGTTGAGGACTCCCTGTAATAATCAAATAAATGTATATGCCACTTTTTAAATTTAATACAGTTACCCGTAGAAGGACAAAGACTGCCAGCACTGCAAGTTGTATACAAAAAAGGACACCTGTCACCTATAAGTATGTGAATAAGGTGCTTGCAAGAATTAAAATAACATCTATTGAACAGACTAATCAACTTGCCTACTTTACAGCAGTAGTGATTGCAGAAGAACTGGGTATTGAAAGTAGAAAACCAACCACTGGAAGATCAATCTGGAGGCCAAGATAAATAAAGATCAAATGCAAGTAATTTAAAAAACATTTAGGAGCAAAAATGTAAGAAAGTAAGGACTAAGACAAGCCTCATCAAAAAGTATTGGCTCAGCACCAGAAAAAAATGCAGAAGCTTTAGAAATCATAAACAGCAATAACTGGGAAAATTGAATGCCATGAAGCATGAATCATCCAATTTAAGCAAAATTAGCTACCTCAGTCAGACCAGAGTCATTCTACCAAAGTATAAACAGCAAATTCCAAGAATGGAAAACCAAAAAGAAAACAATCCAGTTTTGGCAAAATTTATGGGAAACTCAAAAAGATTAAAATAAAATTTCTGAATGGATAAGATGATGTGAGGATTAATTTAGTAAAAACCAAATGGAAGAACAGCACAAAGGATTAAAAATTGAATGAAAAGGATTAAGCACTGGACATTTCCTGCAAAAGATCAATTGCATGACTTTTGGTTCAAATATATGACTAATTTACATCAAATACCTAAATAACTTAATGTTGCATAAGGGAGACAGCAGTGATTGGTGAATAACTGGCAAAATCTATGATTCAAAAAGGCCTGAAAAAGGAACAATACCAGGAAACTATAGACAGATAACATGCTTGCCTACAATGTTTAAATTACTCACAGGCATAATAGCAGACAACATCCAAAATAATTTGGAAGAAAATAACATTCTTTCAGTAGAACAGAAAGGATATAAAAGGAAAAGCAGAGGCACAAATGATCTGTTTCTGATTGATCAAATGGTTTTGGAGAATTGCAAAGCTGAAAAACTAATTTACATAGAGTCTTGACTTATAAAAAGGTGTTTTATTGAGAGATCATCAAATGTTTGGAAACAACTGATGTCAGCAAAAACATTAGAAAGTTTATAGAAAAAAACAATGAAGCAATGGAAAACAGAATTGGAGGTTGGAAATGAAAAATATGGGCTTGTCAACATTAGGAGGACCATCTTCTCAAGGATGACTCACTGTTACTTTTATTATTTGTCATTGGTATGATACCACTTTCAGTAATTTTGAAGAAAACAAATCTTGGCTATCAAACAGCAAAAAATTCAAATAAAATATCATATATGGATGATCTAAAACAGGGGTGTCAAACTCGATTTCATTGAGGGACACATCAGGGTTGTGTTTGACGTCAAGGGGTCAGGGTGGGGATGGCCAGGCTGGGGGTGGCCAGCTCAATGTCACTCATGTCAGGGGTGCCTTTGGCGGCCCGAGCGCTCTACCAGCAAAAACGGGCTCCCGAGCTCTGTTTCCGGCTGCGATGGCTTCCTGCAACTCTCTGCCAGGGAAAACAGAGCCCGGGAGGGCCGCATGTGGCCCTCTCCTGAACTCCATTTTTGCTGGCAGAGGCACCATGGGCCAATCCTTCACTGTTTCCAGGGTGGCCCCGCGGGCCAGATCTAAGCAACCCCGTGGGCCGGATCCGGGCTCCGGGCCTTGAGTTTGACACCCCTGATCTAAAAGTATGAAAAATCAGAAATTGAAATCCAGTCATTGACAAATACTGTAAGAATTTTACCATAAAGAATGGTACTTGGAGAAATGTGTTACAGTAGCAATAAAACTGGGTAAAATTATGAAGAGTAAAGGAAATGAAATACCAAATGGCCAAACCATCAGGAACCATCAGGATGAAGCCTTGAAGTATCTGGGCATTTTACAGTTGAATAACATGAAGCATGGATATGTTAAAAATGTAATTAGTAAAGAATACATGCAAAGAGTAAGAAAACTGTTAAAGAAAAAAATTAATAGAAATGCCATCAAAGCCATCAATACCCATAACTGTTATATGATACACTGCTGGAACTATTAACTGGACACAAGCTGATCTTGACAGTTTCGACCAAAAGGCAAGAAAACTCATGACTATTCATGATACATTACATTCCTGTAGTGATATTGATAGATTATATCTGCCCAGCAAAAATGGAGGTAGAGGTTTACTTCAAGTCAAACAAACTGTCAAAGAAGAAAACATGCATTACAGCTACCTTGGCCACTTCAGCTTCGACTTGTGCCTCTGCAGCTTTGCTGGCTATGCTCTCTGCTCTTGAGGTCCTGGAGCTTTTGCTATGGCGGGAAGACTGTTTTGAGACACTGCTACCGGCGTGGGACCGGGTTGACTTGGGGTGAAAGCATGAGGCTTTCTTTGAAGCGTGAGAGGAGGCCCCATGTGAACGATGAGACAACTCAGATTCAGCCTTTTCGCTTGGTGTTTCTTTGGGACGAGAGGATGAGGCTTTCTTAGAAGCATGGGAAGAAACCTTGCAAGATTCCTAGTGTACATTCTCTTCGCCGGCTGTGATCTCTGTCTGAAGTGCGCTTTGAAGCTGAAGATCGGCTTCGAGAAGGTTACCGTTGCGTTATAGGGTCTTCTCTCGTTCCTTGTGTAGATGCTGGAGACGTTGTAAGTCCTCCAGAAGATCCTCGTCTTGTAACTTCGACTGGATGCCATTAAGTTGGTGTAGGTTGTCTCTCCATTGTTGGTACACCTTCTTCTTATCTTTCTCCAG
>QLTV01002662.1:502362-512362 GCA_003457575.1 Thermophis baileyi
CCTTGTTGCTACATCTTTTCACGGTAGATTCTTGAAAGTGACTTCCTTTGGGATAGCGTACTTCAATTACTCCCGCCCCCCCAGGCATACTTCAGTGACCAATAAGAGTACACAGTTATGATCACATGCCATGGACTACATGGCATGGACTACATTCCCCAGAATGCTATGTCTTAAAGAGACAGTTCTTAATTCTAGGCTAAACCCTTGATAAGCCAGCACAGTCAAGAACAATCATAAATGCAAGTTACAAACTGGAACTTATTGAATGCACAGGAAACAAAACATGACTATCAAAATAATATAATAAAAACATGAACAGAAACTGGAAAAACAATATGTGGTCAATTTCTTGAATTGAAAAATAATTACATCATTTAAAGGGCAGATTGTGCAAAAAGCAGAACAAACTGTAAAGTAAATACTAAGCTTGTGCAAGAAGATCGCAGAAACTGACTATAAACTATGACATAATATAGTCATGAAAATGCTTCACTGGAATATCTGTAGAAATTATCATTCGCCAGTATAAAAAAATTGTGGGAACATACCACATTTGGAATACTGCATCCAGTTTTGATCACCATAATCTAAAAAAGATATTGAGACTCTAGAACCGTGATGGTGAACCTATGGCACGTGTGCCACAGGTGGCACGCAGAGCCATTGCCCTAGGTCAGCTCCACTGCGCATGCGCGTGCACCGGCCAGCTGATTTTCGGCTGGCCCTGCCGACACCGTCCCTCCCCTCCCAGGAGTCTCCACGCGGCCTGTTTTGGATGCGAGGTAAGTGCAGGGCTCGCGCAGAGGCTCTGGGAGGGTGAAAAACGGGCCTCCCGGAAGTCCAGAAACGGGCCGTTTCTGGCCTCCGGAGGGTCTCCGGAGAGCCGGGGGAGGCCGTTTTCGCCCTTCTGGAGGCTCCAGGAAAGCCTCTGGAGCCTCTGGAGGGCAAAAAACAGGCCTAATTCAAGACATTCAACCTTTCTGGTACATTTCTCTTTTTCTCAGTATACCTTCCCACTCAAGTTCTTTTATCCATAGATTTTAAGCTTGAACTTCCAACACATTAGTGGGACAAAAACAGGTCTTTAGTACACTCAACTTAGTAAACTTAGAAGCTCTGTGCAGATTTTTTTTTTTTGATAGAAACTCAAAGGTAATTAAAAGGTCAGGCCTTATTCCTGAACTTTGAGGAATTTAAAAGGAAGGAGACAACAACTTTCTTATTTAGCACCAGCCAAATTTGCTGTTCATCACTACTGTTCTTCCTTCCACAGATCTATAAGAAAAAAAAGGGAAGTATTTTTATTTCCTCTTTAAATATTTATTTTTATTTCCAGATAAAAGCTTCTCATCTTCTGCACTTGAAAAAAAAAAAAAAGAAATCTTCTGTAGAGAGTCCAGAATGAACAGAGATGTCTCCAGGGATTTGTCTGAACTGAGCAAAATGGAAAATCTGCTTCCGTCCGAAATGAAGCTACTTTCATGACGAGCAGCTTCCCTTGTATTTTGCAGCATTGAATCTATTTCAGAAGCCAGCAGGGCATCTGGAACAAACAGCATGAGGAGAGGAGAATTATGTACAACAACAAATTAAGGAACAGGGAGATGTCCAGATTTGCCTAGATGCTGACAAATTGATTACAAGGCTATTGTGTGAAAGATTATACAACATTTGACTGTGTTCATCAATCCTCTAAAGAATATGCCGTTTGAGAATGAAAACAATACCAGACACAAAGCAATCCTTCTGTATAGTGGAAAATAAACAATTGTTTCTAGCTTTTCTGCCACTGTAACAAAAGGAGAATGGCCTAACAACCAAAATGAATGGCAATATCTCTAATGAAACACTGTCCCAAATCTAAAAGGACGAGACATAAATGTATGTGTATGCATTTGTGAGTGCGTGTATGTTTTCATTCCTTGCTTTGCGGCATTCTGTACGGTGAAACCAGAGGTGGGTTCCTCCCGGTTCGCACCGGTTCTATAGAACCGGTAGCAAACCGCTGGTGACGTCACAGAGCCGGTTCTGTTGGTGCCGGTCCGTGGACGCCGCTATCTTTTTTTTGGAATTTTTTGGGGGAATTTTTTTTGGGGGGGAATTTTTTGCTGATTTTTTTTGCTTCTGCGCATGCGCAGAAGCCGAGTCCCGGGCACTGCCCATGCACCCCCATCTTGTTTTTGGCTTTTTTAAAAAAATTTTTGCTGATTTTCAGCACTGCGCATGCGCGCGGGAGGAAGCGAACCGGCGGCGAGGTAAGTTAGAACCCACCCCTGGGTGAAACGTACAGCCTAACTTCCTGTATTTTCCCCCTACCCTTTGCTCCCTGTTGCTCCCTATATTCTATTTAAGTCTAATAAAACTGAAATGAAATATGGGGAAAGCCGATATATGTGGTAAGTTTCCATGTATAAAAGAATAAGGATGTTAGACTGCAATCCTAAATAAATAAATGAAACAAATACCCCTGAATGTATGTTTGCAGCCTGTCCCTAAACAAATTTATTAGCCCAGAAATAAAATAAAACACAATAACAAACAATTGCACCAAATGATCACTCTTTAATGTTGGATTTAAGAATACTCATATCCGAGTTTTCTCTTAAAATGGTGTCAAATGAATAACCAATTTTCTCTCCTTGTAAAAGTTAAAAGCAACTTTTGAAGAAAAGCTGGAAAAGGATTCGGAAAATATATCAGATGTGGTTCACTGGGAGAGGATGGTGAAGCTATTTAGTTATTTCTTTATATCTAAATTGTCCTACTGAATATGTTAATTTACTTTATTTACAGTAAAAACGTTTATATAGTTCTAAATTTAATTTAAGTTATTTAATTTAGGCATCACCCACTCGAACCTGACTCGAGGCAGTGTACTGTATAATAAAATTAAACTATGTGCATCATACAGAGAGTACATTATAATAACACAGGAAGAAGAAAGGGGAAAAAATAAGATCTAAAACAGATGGCCAGTCTGATGAGCAGCACTTACACCTTCAAACATATCTGATGGGCCCCAACCACCCTCACCCAAGAAGGCTTGGGAGAACCAGGTGCTCCAAAATGCCAGTAGGGTGGGAGCCACAGAGATCAGTGGCACCTCATTCCAGAGGGAAGATACTGGGACAGAGAAAGAGTGCTTCCTGGATCCTGATGGATCACATTGTTTAATTGAAGGGACCTGGAGTGCTTGTATTGGTCAGGCAAACCCTGAAAGAGTAAATCTGACCCGAGCAGTAGCTTGGCCTAATAAATTGTTTTCAGCTTACCAAAAACCAATGATACAGTGCAAAGAAGCACAAGTATAAGGAACAGCTTCTGTAGCTGGATTAAGCAGAAATGGAATCTCAAGGAACAGATGCAAGAATAGGGAAGTTGACAAACTGCAAATGCTTGCTAAATTAAAACTATTTAGGGAATTCAAAATTTAGTGGCTCTGGGTGCTGCTGTAGCTCATGTAAACAGGATCGCTGACTAAGATTTTGCCTTGTTCCTTGTTAATGGGCAGAACCTCAAATTCTCTCCTGTGCAATTCAAATAAATTTGACTCAAAGCAAATAACATGATTTCCACTCCTTAAAAAGGATAAGGGGCTTGTTTTCCCCCCTCTTCAACACCACAGGAGAGAAGCAGTCGCTCAGATATGCCATGGTAAACCCAACACCTTAATTTCATTTTATTTTGTTTCATTTTAGAAATTGTGCCGACTCAAGACATTAGTGTGACACAGATTTTGAAAGTCTGGATCATAAAAATCCTTTATGATTGTCTGATGTGCTGTCTATAAGACCAAGAACAGGTTGATGGCTGTATAGAAACAGAGTTCATTTAAAGCTTTTGCTGTAGATTTTCCAGAGTTGACACCTATTTTTTTGCATAAGTTGAATACATTATATTTCACATAACGCACTTTTTTTTGAAATAGCAACCTTCATATGTTTCACTGAGGAAAACACTCATCTACATTTAGTAATGTCAACCACAGGAGCCAAATTGCCTGTTAGTCTGTAGAGGCTGATGTGTTAAACTATTACTCTTGTCAACTACAAGAAGAATAAACATTCTCACTCAGAATTTTACAATGAAATATAGTTACATGTAAAACTTTTTTTTTAAATTTCCTTTGCTAATCCTATTAACCATGTCAGTAGCACAGACATGTAATATAATCAATTGAAGCAAGACATTTAATTAGTACTTCTGGGTTTCATTGGTTTTGCAAAAGTGCTAAGCATTTACATTCCATAAGATTAGTTTGAGATGTCAAATTGCGTTATAAAGGCAGGAAAGGAAATTCAGCTTTAATATGAGGTTTTCTCCTCATGCAGATGCATGTACCGTTTCAGTTCAGAACTTTTTTGAGAGTGATCACAGATAAGGTTTTTTTTTTAAAGAAGTAGTCTATTTAGAAGCAAAATAGTATTTGTGGATTTTCTTTTTTTTTCCCCTTTAAGAGATTGAAAATTGAACTCACAATACTTATACCTATAAAGGTAATCTATATGCACAGAAAAAATATTGGCAGAATTTCAGGCAATTCTGATCTCTCTGGTGATGCTTTTCTTTTTCTTTTAGATTGATTGGATGATCAAATCTTTGCAGAATTGCCAGGCTTCTACATCCAATGCAGCATATGGAAAATTAGAAGTGAAAATATCTGCTCTGCTTTAACTGAAACACAGAATTAAACAGATTTAAGGAACCAGGTATGTAAACATGTGATTTTTCTGAAATTCTACTTGATTGTGTTTTGCACCTGCAAAAAAAAAAAAAAAAATTCAAGGCAGAGGGTGTCCTGGAAGTTCCTCTGACAGTGAAAGCTGAATAGGGAAGCATATCTGGAAGAAATACAGGGTTGAAAGAAACGTATAATATTAGGAATTAGAGTATGATACAATATTACCAATCCTACACATTAGTAAACATCATTCTATCCACTCATTAATGCATATTTTAGTTGGATTCTTAACATGATCTGTTGAATAATTTTTCTAGATATATCTGAACAAATGATTTTGTGTGACTCAGAATGGATGCAAATGGACTGAGTCACTCTTTCTGTTGGTAGGCATTGGATGATTTAAATACTGTTAAGTTTATATAAACCTATTGAAGACATATTATAGAGAGCAGTGTTTCTCAACCTCAGTGGACTTCAACTCCCAGAATGTGCTCTGGAGCGTTTTAGTGCTACAGAAGAAACGGTGCTACCTAGTCAATTTCAGTGTGGAGGGTAAAATTCTGTTTTGAAGGTTATCTACTGCATTTGTAAACTATGGGCTGTTTACAAAACAAATATATCATTAATAAAACTAGATATTGTCATCATTGAATAAGTTTCCATAGAAAAGATGATTGACTTTTTAATAAATATATGCATTTGAAAAACATCCTCAGCAAATTCTTTCAGAGGCATCATCATTTGTTATATAGGTAGGGGCTGGTGTATTTTTGTCAGTAGCAGGCTTCAACAAGAAAAACTGTTGTTTGCAATTACTGCTATGGGATTCAAGGGCTTAAACATTCAACATCAAGGGCTTCCCAGGTGAATGCTATGTCTGTAAATTCTCCCACACCTTTTAGTACCATAAATTTACCCGCAGGTTGCCAATAATACTTTTGTTTTACTTATTTTTTGCTGATGGTTAATGGATCCTAAATATATTTGCTTTGTATGTATTATCCAAGTAGTTTAGCTAACTGCATCCGCTTTTACAAAACAGGAGTGAAACCGTACTTCCATCTGGCATATAATATTTATTAAGCTACTCTTGTTAGCTTTACTTTGTGTTTCCGGACTACATCAAATTTACAGTGATGAGATTAAGCACATCTGGTGTCAGACTAAGTACTAATTTAAGAAATAGGAACAGTAAAAATTACAGTGGAATAACTATAATTGAATGGCCTCCCAGCCCAAGAGGAATTAGAAATATAAGTACTGTAAAAAGGCTATTAGGAAATATTGTGTTGCACAGCAACTTTAGTACTAATTTAGCCAAAGACTTAGCCAAAACTAGGCAGATCTTTTGGAATTGTTAATTATTTTTCTATCAGTCTCTATGTATAAACATCTTTTTTTTTAGTTTTAGGATTGTGTGTTTCATTTTATTTCCTTACCCCAAATCTGGATTTGCTGCATATGGGTGGAGTGTGATAGTCAGATGATATAACACCTATACTACAGAAAGTAGATTGTTCACTGGTGGATTTTAAGGAAAGCATTTTTAGATTTTATAGTCTTAGTTTGTTTTTAAGTTATCCAAAGATTTATCTACAAAAGTCCTTCATACACAACTATCTTGAGAGTTGTTAAATTGACCGTTAAGGAGTGGGACTTTCTGGGGAATGCTGTTCTGGATGGCAGTTGTAGCAGCAGAATAGATCCACCTCAAGGTCCTGTAAAATAGTACTATTTTCCAGATGGGATCTTGAGCAAGCCAATTCTCCCACATCTTATGGGTCAGGCAGAAAGCACTAGAGAGAGCCAGTTCCATAGCTACTAGACCATAAGCCAATACCTATATCACACCCCAAATCCAACTGGGATCTGACAGGCCTGGATGGTTACAAGCTTTTAGGAAAGCTTTATAGACTTGTCTGCAGTTCCCATCATGTTATTTGTTGGATAGTACCTAAGTGCAGTTGTCACTGACTCAACTCCAAAATCAGTCTGTAATTTCAGTGTTGTGAGATTAAGTCAAGAGGAGGTCCTAAAGGATATTCCCATACTAATGTTTTGTACCTCTTTGATATGAGTTTTAGAGTTTGTCAACAGCATGTTTCTTCATTGGCAGAAACACTTCTCTTACTTTACTTCTTGGTTCAAGCCAAACATTTCTTCTCTCTCTTCCCCACTCCCAATTTTGGAGCTTCTCTCTTCCCATATGTGTTGTTTAGAAGATTTCACACACACCCTCCCACCATATGTATTTTCTGCATTTCAAGATATGAAAAAATGAAAACAACCGCAGTTTCATTTCAACTTGTTTAATAAGAGTTCGAGAATGCAAATAGTACATAGTTAAATTAAGATCTAAATTTCAGTTCTCTCATTTTATTTATTTAAATTTATTGACCATCCAACTCTAGTGGAATTGTCATGCAAGTAATAGGAAAAGAACATAAGGAAATAAGGGTGACTTTGAAAGCTGAGCAAATGGAACAAACAATATTTTGAAGGAACCAAGAATGGGGTGGATCTTCCTAAACCAGCTTTCTCCAATTTGATGTTCTCCAGATGAATTGCAATTGCAGTCCTCAGATTTCTCAAGCCAGTGGGGACTTTGGCTCTTGTCATAGATCATTTAGTTCGTTTAGTGTTTCATAGAACAAATTTAAATGAAATTGATGTCTTGAGATTTACTACAAACATAGTGCCAGGAAGCCTCAAGGCATTCCTGCAAACCACATTATCCATTAATACAGTATCTTCCTTGTATAATTTCAAAATCATCTTCTTTTCTTTTTCTTTTCGTAATTCATAGCTATCCACTTTCCTGGTTTATTTGCAAACTCAAAAGTTTTTTTGCTCTGCATTATTCATTTTTATTTCCATTTCTTTTATTGTTAACATAGATAATCTTCATTGTAATCTGTTGAGAAATACTTATCTTTTCTAGAAATCTCTTTAATTCTACTTCTTTTTGCTTTATTTCATCCAAAATAGCTTAGGTTTCCTCTTGACTCTTCTTTTTAAGTTCACTGTTATGTTGTATAAAATAACCTCTAATAAAAGCTTTACTTACATCCCAAACCATTGATAAATCTGTGTATGGTTTGCCAATTGCACAGTGGCAGATAGGACAGCACTCCAGAGGGTTAATGTCATTGCCCAGAGGTTGCCCTCTCCCCTCTTTGGAAGAGCTTTATGGCTCCCGCTGCCTTAAGAAAGTTCAAAGCATTCTTAAAGATCCATCTCATCCTGGGCACTCTTTTTTTGAACTATTACCATCTGGCAGATGGTACAGGATAATAAAAACAAGGACAAATAGGCTGAAAAACAGCTTCTATCCCAGGGCAGTAACCGTATTGAATTCTACGGTATAGTGCAATATCGGGTTTTCAATTTCAATTATACAGAATGTAAAGGATTTATGTTTGTGTTTTTATTTTTTTAGTTATAATGTACACTGAAGACGGCATTTAATTTCGTTGTACCATGTGCAATGCCAATAAAGTAAAGTAAAGTAAATCAGCACTTTTACCTAAATTATTTTCAAAAAAATATTTTAATTTCTTTTTACAATCCTCCACTATTTCTTTTTTTTTTTGTAGCAACGTTTCATTTAACCTCCATCTAAAAGAATTAGATTTTAAATCAGAATCACAGGATTATGATCCAAAAAAAAAGTTCCGTGAAAGTATAGCTGTGTCAGCAGGCCTGGAGATTTCAAGGCAATTGTGAATCAATGAAATGGCTGCACGGTTTTTAATAATATTGCTGATATTTTTTTTAACTGTAAGTTTATTTTAACTTTTGGATTTTATGATTGTTTTTATTGTAAATCACCCAGGTCACTTTATTGTGAGATGGGTCGCTATTTAAATGTGAAAAATCAATCAATCAATCAATCAATTGGACAACTATGCTTAAAAGTTGGGAAATTTGAGTGAACCTCTTTGAATTAGAAGAAATTAATTACCATCCTATACCTTAAATTAGAAGTTTACTGTTTACTCCAGCTCTTAATATCTATGGAGATTCTCAGTCATCCCGGCCATGGTTGTCCCAAAGATGCTTTTTCAAGAGGCAAATTGACTTTCTTATTTTTCTTTGAAGCTGTTTCGCTTCTCATCTAAGAAGCTTTGTCAGCTCTGACTGGATAGTTGGGAATCGAAGGATTTATATTCCTTGTAGACAGCTGGTCATTTGCATTCTTTTAGAGAGTCGTTGAGATCACTTGGAGGTTTGTCTGTGTCCTCAAAGTCACCTGCGTACACAGGTACTGTGTGCTTCAGTTTGAGACACAGACTTATTCCCAACAGCCTGCACCTGTGTTCAACAGTAGAACCCAGGGCAGAAAATATCCTGCAGAAAGAACAGCTCCACAACACAGTCCTTTCACAGACAAAACTCCAAATGGACTCAATGACTGATAAAAGAATGCAAATGATCAGCTGTCTGCAAGGAGTATAAATCCTTCCATTCCAACCATCCAGTCAGAGTTGAATAAGTTTCTTGGATGAGAAGCGAAACGTGTTCAAAGAAAAACAAGAAAGTCCAATTGCCTCTTGAAAAATCACCCTTGGGACTCCAGCTCTTACTTTCTGCTGTCCAGGTAACTAAGCTCCATCAACATATAAATGCTTTCTTCAATTCACTCTAGATGCATGCAGTATATTAATTACACTGTAAAACAGAACACCATAAGAACATAATTAAAACCAATGAGCTTAGAACATAATTGTTTGTTTTAATGAATACATTTTTAAAGAGGGATATTTCAGCAATCACTTTTGTACAGCGCATGCTCAATTTTTATCAGCTCTAAAAGTCATATAAGAATGGCAAAAATAAAAAAAGACATTGTTCTTGCTGACTTATGGTGGTTAAGCAATACTGCATTTAATACAGGTATTCATTTCTTGTATTTAACTTGTTTTATAAAGCAGATTCACTAGGCATCATATTATCCTGATAATAGAAGAAAAAAATTAAATTACATCTATAACATTACAAAATATCATTGTAAAATGCTACTGGAATATAGCCAAGACTATGTACATTAATTCAGAGTCACAGGAACAATCTTTTTTAAATTTCATTATAATTATTGAATAATACCTCTCAACTTTATGGGAAGGCTATGGAAATGTGATCTGTCTCCTGCGCGCTAAATGTGGATAGGTAATTTATACTGTCCCCTGATCTTCCTCCTTCTTCATTAAGTTGGATGAAGGCAAAACCCTTCAAATGGAATATGCTTTCAGATACAGGCTGTCAGAGGGCGGTCATACCTAAACACATAGCTCTCCTCTATTCCAAGTTTAT
>QLTV01002662.1:517362-522497 GCA_003457575.1 Thermophis baileyi
TGTTTGTCTTGTTTGGTTGCTGAGCCAAACCAGACAGTTACAGAGGTGCAGATGACAGACTCAATAATTCCTCTGTAGAATGCTGCATGATGGATTTTTTTTTTAATTTTAGTTGATGCATGTACACTTGATCATGCTATGTATGATCACTTCCCTTTGATCCTAAAGTAAGAACCAAGTTCCTAGAAAAAGCCCACTCTCCTCTCAACTCTACAACAAAATGGCTTGCTTGGCAGAGAGGCTCTTTCAAATGGGCCAAAGATCAAGGGCTGGATCTCTGAATTCAGCTCCACTTCTCCAGGTTCACGCTCAGATTTGCCTAGCTCAATCTCCCACGCAGCTATTAATGAATTGGCAGAGGATTTGCCTTATTCTTTAGGCCCCTTTAACAAGATTACTCCCAGATTGTCTCCAGCTTGGGTTTGATATTGCTCTGATATGATCTCTTTACCGTAATTTATATCTTAAATAATGACTCCTTTGAACTAAATTCTGCTCTGAATGACTAGGTAAATATGTGTTTGTAATTTATTTTGCAGAATTAAAAGTCATTACCATTGTGTTTGATGAATTTTTTTTCAACTTCCCAATCTAGCCTCTAGCCCTGAGATTTCTCGGTTTTCTCCCATTCAAGCACTAGCCAGGTCCAGCTTTTTAAAAATTGGTCAGGATTGACTAAATGCTGCCAACTTTCAACGGCCCATCTATGTTTTATTTTTATTTGTATCTCCCGTCATTTGAATTCTGGTCACTAATCTCCATTTGTTTAATGTGAGAAAGAGTCCTTCCAACATGTGTAGTCTTTTTCAGCATGGAAGATATTCCATCAACATTTTATGATTACTTAGGAATCTTGCACTTGCATAATCATGCAAATGAGGGGTGGAGAGGTAGAAATTTGAAGACAGAAATTGCTGTTTTACCGTCCAATCAAGGTTTGCAATCAACTCCAGTATATGCAGAGCTGAATAGGTGTGTGTACGTGTGCGTGTGCGTGTGTGCGTGTGTGTGTGTGTGTGTGTGAGACAAACCTCCAGTGAATATATGTTCAGACAAACATGTTACCAAATGATTAGTAAAGATAAAAGACAGTGCAAAGTAAGTTTTAAGTACATCCTTAAATTTCATTCTGTTTGCTAAATCAAAACTACTGATGCAAAATGGCTGGCTTAAAGACATTTCAGTGTTGAAAATCTGCTGTTCTTTTTCTTGTGGAATGGAGGAAATCTTGAGCATTAAAAAGTTCATGTTATAAAAGTTGGACATAAAAAAATCAAGATTTATCAATGTTTATAAAGCAAACAAATTCACATTCATGTTCGAATGCTGTTTGTCGAGTTCAGTTCAATATTTAATACAATCATTCCTCAGCATCTTGTAGACAATCTGGGCCTTTTAGGCTTTAATACTCCTTTGTGTAACTGGATTCTTGATTTTCTTATTGATAGGCCCCAGTACAGTATGTGCGAGTTGGGACTAATATTTCTAACACCATTTTCTTGAGCACAGGTTCTTCTCAGGGCTGTGTCCTAAGTCCACTGTTGTTCACCCTATTGACCCATGACTGTTGTGCAACCATATTGTGAAGAATGCAGATGATACAACAATTGTGGGCCTTATTGAGGATGACAATGAGGGTGCTTACCGCAAGGAGTTAGAGGTAAACTGGTATAATAAAAACAGCCTTGTCTTAAACGTAGGAAAAACTAAAGAGATCATTGTCAATTTCAGAAAACGCAGGCATAGGCACACACCTCTGTGTATTAATAATTCACCTGTGGAGGTGGTTAGCAGCATCAAGTTTCTGGGTGTGCAAATAGGCTAGCTTGGTTGGTCAACAGTGAGACTGGTAAAGCGGGCTCAGCAGTGCCTGCATTTTCTGCATCGCATGAGAAAAGTACATCTTCCTCCCCTGTCCTTACCACTTTCTATAGAGGGACAATCGAGAGCATCGTGTCATATTGCATAACTATCTGGTTTGGAAGGATTACTGCTTCGGCTTGGAAGGCAATGCAGAGAGTGGTGAGGATGGCAGAAAAGATTATTAGTAGTTCACTTCGTTCTATCTAGGACATAGAACATAAGAGATGCTTAAACAGGGTCCGCATGATTGTCTGGGACGCTACACATCCTTTTCATGATCTGCTTCCCTTGTTACCTTCTGGGAGGAGGCTTTGTGGTATCTGAAGCAGAACATGTAGATTGAGCCACAGTTTTGTTCCATACAGTATCAACCTTGTGAACTCTCAAGTTTCCTCTTTCCGCTATGTATTCAAAATGGAGATATCTATCTGTCTATCTGTCTGTCTGTCTGTCTGTCTGTCTGTCTGTCTCTCTCTCTCTCTCTCTCTCTGTGTGTGTATGTATGTATGTATGTATGTATGTAGTATATGTGTATTATGCATGTGTATGGGTAGATATATACTTTATTTTGAGAACAGTCAACAGAATTTCATTTTTAATGTGTGCCAGTGGGCTCACAGTAAAAAAATGACAATAAAGGTTATCTTATCTTAAACTAATAGCCATTAGGTATTGATTAATATAATAGGGCCACTTTTTAAAAGCGAACAATGGAGGTTTTATGTCACAAATGGATCCATTAAGCCAGGGGTGGATAATTAATTTCCCCAAGGAGTCACAAGAGAAACTGAGACTTTTGTGGAGGGTCAAACCAATGTAATTGGTTGATTTAATGTCCTCAAACTCAATCACCTCAGTTTTTCAGACTATTCCATGTAAGGGGCAAGCTCTGCGCAAGTGCAGAAGAGCATTTTCTCTTCTCTCCCTCCTGCGGCCGCCAGCCAACCAAAGGACAACATGGCAATTGCACAGAGCTGGACATGACTTGATTTATTCCCCCACCCCCTGCAGCACACTTATTTGCATTTGATTTTTAATTTCCAATTGACCTCAAGCAGGCAAAACAGGGACAGCCAAAGAGTCCTAAAATACCCAGATCTGCATTAAGCTGTACCTTCCAAGAACGGTCAGTAAGAACTAAATAATGATGCAGGGACCAGCTGGCACACTAAATGTTATCACAAAGAATCTAATCCTGAAAAAGGAGTTTATGTTAACTAAGACTTCTTGCTTGAGGCACAAATGACAAGGTTTGAATGATCCCATTTCAGACACATTATGTAAAGACCCAGCTCTCTGGAGAAGGCTCTGAAGCTGGGGAAAAATGAAAGAAAAGAGAACAACCAGTAACAAAATGGATGAACTCAGTTGCAAAGATGCTGAGGTGCTTTTGGAAGAGCTGAAGGTTAGGGACAGATCATCCATGGACAAAAATTTGTGGTTGCTAAGAGTCAATAACGACTTGATGGCACATAAATAATCAATTAAAAATAGTTTTGAATTGTATTCCATGACATTGATTATGATCCAAACATTGAGGTGAAGTACAGCCATTCTTTAAAATGGCATAATATTTGAATTTCTTTTAATTGCAAGTAGGTTGATACACAGAGATCAAACAATAAAGCTCATACAGCTAGCACCTCCAATTATTTCCATTGTCTTAAATTCTGTTCAGCCATCTCCCTGTATTTGCTTGATGCTTTTCCCCAAGTCATATAAATACAAACTGACAATTCTGTTAAACAGCATCTGCTTCTCCATGGGTGTATTGGGCTCTTGGCACATGTCCAATCTAGCCACCCTCTGGGCCAGTGCTGATTTAAGCAACTGTGTCTTGTCCCATAAATTTCAGAGAAATTTAACAGGCTATATACATATCTGAACAGCATTCCTTTCACGCATGTATGTGTTCCTCTTCTTTCCCCAAGATAATTTGTACTCATATGAGCAATTCATGATAATACTGTTAAGAATCCATTAATTTGACCACCAAAGTATTCATTCTTACAATAGATTTCTCTAATAATTACCAGATGCTATTTTTTTGAGGGTAATGTGGCCTCTCAGTTGTAATAGTATAATGCAAGATATTATATAATATGAGAATAATCAACTGAATGTAACAAAAGAGGGCTTTACATGATTATAAAGAGAGTGTTAAATAAATGCATTCACTCAGGTTTGTAAATAATTAATCCTTTATCCAGACAAAACTAATGCTGAAAAGAAAAAGATGCATGCACAGTGCTGGAAAAAAAAAAGCTGAAAACAGGATGGCGACGCATGCACAGTGCCAGAAACTTGGCTTCTGCACATGCGCAGAAGAAAAAAACAACCCGGTTTTTTTTAAAAATAAATAAATAAAAAAATATGGCGGCGCCCACGGACCGGCACCGTCCGAACCGGATCCGTGACATCACTGTGATGTCACCAGTGGGTGGCTACTGGTTCGGGTGAACCAATCCGAACCGGGAGGAACCCATCTCTGGCTCCATCTGAATACTTTACTCAAAAAAACCCAACCCTGAGCTTAGTTGTCTATGGATATTCAGAACAACTATGCAAAGTTTGCAACATGATTTGTAATAAACTTTTAATCTCATAAAATAAAATAGTTGTCAGATTGACTTGGATCCTGTAATAACAAAAGAGAAACAAAGCTGTTTCTGTATTATTATAAAAGAAACTGTTGGAAGAAATATCCATCTGGTTCAGTTCCAAGCTGGGAGAAAGACACTGGAAACATGGAGGCTGATAGGAAAAATGGTTTAATGATGAACAGAACTACCAGGTGTTATGTTCTAACTGTTTAAACTGTGTTGCATGGTTCCAACCAGGTCCAGCGTTTGAGCGGGAAAAAGCTCAAACGCTATTGGCTGGTCTGTCTGACAGCTCCCTATAAAAGGGCAAGCTGTCAGACTGCTCTTTGCTGGTTGCTTACACAAGAGCTGAAATAAAGAGCTGTTTGGAAGTCTGTCTCCTGTCATCTCTACCCACTATCTAACAGTGGCGACGAGGGCTTGGGCCAGGAGAACTGTGACTAGCTTCTTCAGCACTTTCAACCAGCCAGGCAGACATCTNAGCGTTTGAGCGGGAAAAAGCTCAAACGCTATTGGCTGGTCTGTCTGACAGCTCCCTATAAAAGGGCAAGCTGTCAGACTGCTCTTTGCTGGTTGCTTACACAAGAGCTGAAATAAAGAGCTGTTTGGAAGTCTGTCTCCTGTCATCTCTACCCACTATCTAACAGTGGCGACGAGGGCTTGGGCCAG
>QLTV01002662.1:543652-572253 GCA_003457575.1 Thermophis baileyi
TCTGAAACTGCTTTGGTCGCGCTGATGGATGATCTCTGGCGAGACCGAGATGGGGGACATTCCTCTATCTTGGTGCTACTTGACCTCTCAGCAGCTTTCGATACCATTGACCATGGTATCCTTCTGGGACGACTAAGGGAGTTGGGAGTGGGAGGCACCGTGTTACGTTGGTTCTCCTCCTATCTCTCTGGTCGGTCACAGTCGGTGTTGGCAGGAGGACAGAGGTCGACCCCTAGACCCCTCGTTTGCGGGGTGCCTCAGGGCTCGGTCCTCTCTCCCCTCTTATTTAACATCTACATGAAACCGCTGGGTGAGATCATCCGACGATGCGGGGTGAGGTATCAGCAATAGGCTGATGATACCCAGTTGTATATCTCCACCCCGCGTGAGTTCAGTGAAGCGGGGGACGGGATGTGCCGGTGCCTGGAGGCTGGGAGGGTCTGGATGGGAGTTAACAGGCGCAGACTTAACACAGACAAAACAGAATGGCTGTGGGTATTGCCTCCGAAAGACTATGTCGACTGTCCAACCTTGGTTCTTGGGGGGGGGGAGAAATTGTCCCCCTCAGAACGGGTTCGCAATTTGGGTGTCCTCCTAGACTCAAAGCTAAGATTAGATCAACATCTGACAGCTGTAGCTAGGGGGACCTTTGCACAGGTTCACCTGGTGCACCAATTGCGACCCTACTTGGATCAAGAGGCTCTCCTCACAGTCACTCATGCCCTTGTCACCTCACGGTTAGATTATTGCAACGCGCTCTACATGGGGCTACCCTTGAAGAGTGTTCGGAGACTACAGTTGGTCCAGAATGCGGCTGCGCGAGCTGTCGTGGGTGCCCTAGGTACACCCACATTACACCAATCCTCTGTGAGTTGCATTGGCTTCCTATTGGTCTCCGGGCACAATTCAAGGTGTTGGTTATTACCTTTAAAGCCCTATATGGCTCAGGGCCAGGTTATCTTCGAGACCGCCTTCTACCACATAGCTTCCAGCGACCGGTAAGATCCCACAGAGTTGGTCTCCTCCAGGTCCCGTCAGCTAAACAGTGCCAGCTGGTGGGCCGGCGGGGGAGGGCCTTCTCTGTGGTTGCCCCAGCTCTCTGGAACCAGTTACCTCCTGAGATCCAGACTACCCCCACCCTATTGGCCTTCCGGAAAGCTGTGAAGACCTGGCTTTTCCGGCAGGCCTGGGGCCGCTGATCTCAATGTTACAATCTGTGAGATCCGGCCACGAATGGTATGTATGGCTTTTTAAATCGTTTTTTTAATATTTATATTGTTTTAATGTTTTTATACTTCTGTTGTAAGCCACCCAGAGTCCATTGGGAGTTGGGTGGCATAAAAATGCAACAAATAAATAAATAAATAAATCAAATCCAGCTTTAAATGTTTGCATTACATTTTAATAGTTGTGCAGGATGATGTTGTTGCTTTCAGTGAATGGAAACACTTCTGGCTATAGTCCCAAAGATGCTTTTTCAAGAGGCAAAAGGACTTTCTGTTTTTTCTTTGAAGATGTTTTGCCACCATCCAGTCAGAGCTGAAGAAGCTTCTTGGATGAGAAGTGAAACGTCTTCAAAGAAAAACCAGAAAGTCCAGTTGCCTCTGGAAAAAGCACCTTTGGGACAACCATGACCTGGATGACTCAGAATCTCCATAGACATTTATGACTGTTCAACAGGCTAAAAATGAAGGCTACCTTGGTCTGGTCTGTACAAATTTCTGCTGAATTTTTGATCCCTGAATTGTGAAAGTCAGGAATTGATCTTGTCCACCGAATCTCTCCAATAGACTTCCAGGAGAAATGGGCAGCACTTTCTGTGAAGCAAATTGTAGGATGACACTCAACTGAGATAAGCCTTGTACCAAATGGTATGCTAGCTGGATGATGGCTTTTTTCAGGTTCTTTATAGGTGTATATGCCTGCTATCGATGCTGCAGTACTGCCTCAGCTACTGCGCCTGCTAGTTGGTAGGATGCTTCTATTGCCATGCTGTAGATCTGGAAGGCATGTCCTATATCTATCTGATGAGACAGTAAGAAATAAATATTATAATTTATAAGTTCTCTGAGTTAACCCAACATTCCATCACACCTACTTAATTATATTTTTCCAGCAAATGAAAGCATGTTCTCTTGTAAACGCCTCCTGATGAATTCAAATCTAAAACAGAAGACCAAACATTGAATCACCAAAAA
Source organism: Thermophis baileyi (assembly GCA_003457575.1). NCBI lineage: Eukaryota > Metazoa > Chordata > Lepidosauria > Squamata > Dipsadidae > Thermophis > Thermophis baileyi. The sequence continues at coordinate 545,851 of QLTV01002662.1, forward strand.
TTGCCAGTTGGTATACCAAATTTCAGCAGTTCTTTCTAGATGTGTTTGGGAGGGGAGAGCGAAAGTGGTAATAAAGAGTTGCTTGTAAAGCATATTGTTTGCCTTTGTGTTATTCCAAATTATTTTAGGAATCCTCCAAGGAAATGTATTATTTCTGTGTCAGTTCATCCTGCATCAATTAACATTTTCAGCAAGTACAGCATTTATATCTATAGTTGTTAGAGCTTCCAAGAAAATACTCTTTTAAATTTGCCCACTATCAGAAGAGGATGAAACATTGTCTGTTTGCCTTTTAGCTATTGCACTGAGGTTTTGCTTCCCTATATTTTTGATATCCTTGCTGTTACCCATAGAAAAGTTGCACTGATACATTATTTCCGTTTCTCCTTTCTGTATCCTCTAGGACAGTGATTATGAAAAGCACAAGGGAACTTGCCTAAAAGCCTAGGAAGAATGAGGTCACTGCTGAGACTGTAAATCAGGGATGGGGAACAATGGCCTTTTTATGACTCGTGGACTTCAATCCCCAGAATTCCTGAGCCAGTCATGCTCATGTTGAAGTCCACAAGTCATAAAGGGGCCATCGTTCCCCATTCCTGATTTACAGTCTCAGTAGTGACCTCATTCAGAGGTGGGTTCCTCCCGGTTTGGACCAGTTTGCCTGAACCAGTAGCAATCAGCTGGTGACATCACGGAGCTGGTTCAGTCGGTGCCAATCCGTGGACGCCGCCATATTTTTTTTGGATTTTTTTTTGAAAAGTTTTTTGTGGTCAATGGTCACTTGCCATCTCTCCTGGGCCTCGATTGGTTCTCCGCCCCGGGCCTCACCATGTCAGGCGTACATGCGACAACACCAGACGAGCTGGCCAACATCACCGAGGAGTTTGCAGACGTGTTCAATGGTGGCCTGGGTAACTATAAGGGGACCCCTATTTCCTTCAATCTAGACCCCCAGGTTGCCCCAGTGTGGTTGAAACCTAGAAGGGTGCCCCTGGCCTTATGCCCCAAGGTAGATTTGGAGTTGGACAGATTAATTGTACAGGGGGTATTAGAAGCGGTAGACCACGCCAAATGGGAGACCCCCATAGTTACCCCATTGAAACAAGACGGATCCATAAGGATCTGTGCTGATTACCGGGCTACCCTGAACAAAGCCCTTCAGGCTAACCCATACCCGATGCCCGTGGTACAACACCTCCTGCACTCCTTGGGCCAGGGGTCCATCTTCGCCAAGCTGGATCTCACCCAAGCTTATCAGCAGCTCCCAGTAGACGACGCCACTGCAATGGCCCAGACCATTGCTACCCACCGGGGTGCTTTTAAGTGTAAGTGGCTCCAGTTTGGGGTATGTGTGGCCCCTGGCATATTCCAGTCCCTAATGGAACGGCTCCTCCAAGGACTGCAGGGGGTGGTGCCATATTTTGATGATGTTCTAATTTCAGCATCATCAATGCCCGACTTACTAGCCAAATTAAGGGCTGTCCTCCTTTGCTTTAGGAAGGCTGGACTTAAACTAAAAAAGAACAAATGCCTAATTGGAGTGAAACAGGTGGAGTTCTTAGGTTTCCTCATTGATGCTTCCGGCATCCATCCTGCACCATCAAAATTAGAGGCCATAAAAAACGCTCCTACACCTGTGTCTAGGGCTCAGCTGCAGGCCTTTTTGGGCCTGCTCAATTTCTATGCCATATTCCTTCCTCACAAGGCTTCTGTAGCTGAGCCCTTGCACAGGCTCCTGGACGCTAAAGCTGTCTGGCACTGGGGCCCAGCCGAGGCCAAAGCATTCCAAAATGTGAAGGACCTACTGTCCTTGTACAGTATAGTGACCGCTTGCCCCTCATCCTGGCATGCGATAGCATTTAGACTTATATACCGCTTTACAGTGCTTTACAGCCCTCTCTAAGCGGTTCACAGAGTCAGCATATTGCCCCCAACAATCTGGGTCCTCATTTTACCCACCTCAGAAGGATGGAAGGCTGAGTCAACCTTGAGCCGGTGAGATTTGAACCGCCGAACTGCAGCTAGCAGTCAGCTGAAGTAGCCTGCAGTACTGCACTCTAACCACTGCGCCACCTCGGCTCTCGGCTCTCAGTACTGCACTCTAACCACTGCGCCACCTCATTCAGGGTGGGGGCAGTATTAAGCCACATCCTGCCTAACAGGTCAGAGGCCCCCATAGCATATTATTCCAGAACCATGTCTCAAATCAAACGCAATTACGGCCATATTGATAGGGAGGCACTAGCGTGCGTGGCTGGAGTGCGTAGATTTCATGATTATCTGTATGGACGCCATTTTTACCTCGTAACTGACCATAAGCCTCTGTTGGGCTTACTTGCTGGGGATCGACAGAGCCCTCAAATGCTGTCTCCCCGCATGGCAAGATGGTCTGAATTCTTAGCTGGGTACAATTACCAGCTCCAATACCAGCGTGGCAAGTTTTTAGGGCACGCTTATGGGTTAAGCCGCTGCCCGTTGCCTAAACCGCTTTTGGACCCGGCTCCTGCAGCCGCTGTACTCCTCGTTGAAGAATTACAAAGCCCAATCTCCGCCAGCCAGATAGCGTCCCTTACCAAAACTGACACCATCTTAGCGCAGGTCCTCGATTGGGCTCATAGGGGATGGCCACCAGGGCCGGTGCCTTCCCAATTTCAACCCTTCCTAACTAGGCAACATGAGATCTCAATCCAGAAGGGCTGCCTGCTGTGGGGCCAAAGGGTAATAATTCCCTCTGGGGTTAGGCAAGCCATTCTTATGCACTCTGCACATCCAGATATTGTGCGTATGAAGGCACTTGGCCGCAGCTATGTGTGGTGGCCTGGGATGGACCATGAAATAGAGGTCTGGGTGTCTCAATGCCACACCTGTCAGCAATCCAGGCCTGCCCCACCTACAGCTCCTATCCACGAATGGGAATCCCCTAGGGCTCCATGGGCCAGGCTACACATGGACTTGGCCGGCCCAGTTCAGGGGTGCACGTTCCTAGTCATTGTAGATGCTTACTCTAAGTGGGTTGAGCTGGCCTTGATGACCACAACCAACTCTGACACTATCATAAGAACCTTAGACAGGCTGTTCACGACCCATGGGCTCCCCGATACCATAGTTACCGACAATGGGCCACAGTTCACCTCTGCCTGCCATGCCCCCACAGCGCCCGCACACCCTGCGGCCAATGGACTGGCTGAGAGGGCTGTTAGGTCAGCTAAAGAGGCATTGGGGTGCCTGGGGTATGCCAATTGGCATCAGAGCCTTTGCACCTACCTCACCGCCCAGCACACTACCCCTTGCCAGGTCACAGGGGTCAGCCCCGCTGAGTTGCTCATGGGTCGCCGTCTCAGAACAACGCTGGACTGTCTGCACCCCAACTTCGATCATGAACGACCCCCTGTTCCTGACCAACGGCCCAGGGAGTTTTCTGTGGGGGACCCTGTTTTTGCACTTAACTTTGGGGCAGGCCAAAAGTGGCTACTGGGACAGGTGATCCACCTAACTGGACCCTGCTCTTATAGGGTCCAGCTCACTGATGGACGCCTGTGGCGCAGACACATCAACCAGCTTCGCCGGAGGCTTCCCTGCATAGAACTGGTGCCTCCGGCCCAGGCCCAAGCCTCTCTGGCAGTTTCTCCCCCTCTACGGGCCCCAGTCTACCAACCCGATGTTCCACTGTCTCCGACCCATGAAAGCCGTTTTTCCCCTACCATGCCTCCGGTCGATCCAGCGATGCCTTCGAGCCCAGACGACACCAGTCCCGAGGCGCAGGAAGGTCCAGCAGACGCGCAGCCATCTCCTAGTCCTCACTCTTCTGACGCTGGCCCGATACTATGGCGATCAGGGTGGAGTAGACGTCGCACGGCATACTTGGCCGACTACGCATGTGCGAATTGGGAGGTGAGGGGTGTTAAGTCCTCGACTTACGACCCTGCCAAGAAAGCCAAGCCTGCTTCTTGTGCTTTCACAAAGTCCTCGACTTACGACCCGTTAAGTCCTCGACTTACGACCCCTGCCTAGAAGCCAAGCCAGCTGCTTGCTGAAGCCCTATTGGCTAAAGCGTAAGCAGCCGGCTAGCGGGAAAATAAAGCATTCCTATTGGTTGACAGTTTGACAGCTCGACTATAAAAGGAGCTGTCAAAGTCTGGTTGCTGTCCATTTGCTGAGTGGAAGCTTTGGTGCTGAAGTGGAGAAATAAAGATTCCTGTTTAAATTCAAGCCTTGTTTTCGTTCTGTCAGGCCAGCAAGCCCTAATTTAACAAGTTGCCTTTTGGCTATTTCAATTTCCAGATGATTGCCATGTTTGATGCAACACTTCAACAGTGAGAAAATAGCAGGGATATGGTGACTCCCATACTTCTAATCCATTTCACTGTCTGTCAGTTCTTTAACTGAATTTTTAAATTCGTGAAAGTCCATATACATTACCTTGCTTACCACCACTTTTAAAAATCACCTTTATCATCCATAGTTTTAACTTGGAGACTCAAGGAACTTTTCAATAGAAATGTCTCGAATGTCATTCATTTTTATAATCTAGATTCTAAAATTGGATGAACTGGCTGGGTCTGTGGCAATTTTTCCAAAAGATCTGGATATAAATGTAACAGCTTTGCATTTAAATTCAGCAGTTTTTAAAGCAGTTTTTTTTCCTTGCACTTTCCATTCTTCCTGCTCATTTAGCTCTGATGTGTGGTAAATCTTCAGGAAAATATTGTGCTAATATAAGCAATTCTAAGTTTTCAGTGGAGGATGCTGGAGAAGATTAATCTTTTTAACATTGTTTATACAAGCAAAGCAAAAATTAAGGTCTCTGCTATTCATCCATTTTGGTTGCTTTAAAGACTTGCCATGTGATGGCACTCTTTACTCAGGGAATAAAAACTACATTGTTTAATTGAATACAAATTATGCTCTTTGAAGAGATATGACCTTGCCTCTAAGCATTTGATGTTTCACTGATTGTACTAAAAATAACTGTACTATGGTTCTTTTGCTGATTTATCCATGATAAAGAATTGTTTGGAGTTTAAAATTCATAGTAAGTACTAAAGATAATTGGTACTGCAAAGTGATTTACATTCGCACACCTTAAAGAAGCTAGCCATATTTTGCTGAGTTCAGAATTGTTAACAAGTTGCAATCAGTTTTGAAAAACCCTTTCTTCTCTATTTAAGTGAAAAGCATCTGCTGTAACCCCAAACGGTTTGTAAAAAAATGTGAGTCACAATATATTCGGATTTTTAATGATGACCTAATTTAATGAAGAGGCATATCTCTGTGCAAATCACAGAGTGTTCCTTTATATTATCTAATCAGTAAATAGCACACGAGGTTTACAGAATCTCACAAAATAGACTGCAATCAGGTGTCACACATCTACCTCAGGATTACTTCATATGATGGCGGCTATGATGTAGATTCACTTTTCTTCCGAGATGCAAATCTAAAGAGGGAAGGGAATAAACTGTAAGGGACATCCTGAATTACATCTTTGTTCATTCCATTGAAACAAACTTAAGAGAAAGCAAAAGCATTTATTGAGTTTTACATAATATTCCTACTTAAGGAGGAATATTATGTATTCAGTATTCATCTGGCAAAATTGGTTTTCCCCCCAAAGCCTACATAGTATGATTCTATTTAAAATGTTGATCATTTTCTCTAGCTTTAGCAATCTTTTTAAACAACATCCCACTGTCCCATTTGGCCATAAGCAGATACATCTATAGTAAACAAACAATTTGGTCTATGTGCATATTTTAACCCTGGGGTAAATATTTATATCATGATGGTATTCAAAAGGAGAATTTTAAATAAGCATTCAGCGTTATGAATCATGACCTTCATGAAATAAAAAGAAAAAGACTGAATATTTTTCAGTGCTATCCATTTAGAAAGAATACGGATGTATTTGCACTGACACACTTCTATATAAATTTCAAGTCTATAGGTTAATCACAAAGAAAGGAATATAGTTTAATGCAGAACGAGCAAAGGACTGCAATAAAATATTACCCTAGTGTAGATGTGATGTAGGTACTGGGAAAAAAAAGTCAAAATATTCAGAAATTTCTAAAAGTAAAATTTGAACTAAAATCACAAATATTCTCAATTGTATTTTTTTTTATAAATGAAAAGCACCGCAATTTAACTTACCCTAAAATGTGTGATATGCATGCAGATATTAGGTAGTTTAGTAACAAATATTTCAATGTATGTATATATTTAACAAATACATGTAGCCTCAGTTACATAATAACTGGAGAAATGCAGCTAATTACTATAAAAAGTGTTTCATTTTTAACAATTAGTATTTCGTATTTAATCTCCAAGAATGTCTGTTTTGCAAGATCCAACCTAGATTGGTCACCGGGACCAGAGATTTACTGTAAAAGTGACAAACCCAGATTGAATCTTGCAACATTATCCTCGGATACATATATCTGCCTTCATTCATAATGTTTGTTTTACTTTATTTTTTTGTTTCAAAAGTATTGCCCTCTGAGCAGCACAGAACTTGAGCCATAATGTTTTATTTTTCAGCCTATGCTCAGATTGCTATGATAGATACTTATAAGTAGGGATATCCACCGGTGTGTCTGTGTCAAAGAATTCAAGATGGCAGCCATGATCATGTGATCAGATCACACAAAGAAGTCTGCTGCAGTGGTTAGAGTGCAGTACTGCAGGCTACTTCAGCTGACTGCTAGCTGCAGTTTGGCGGTTCAAATCTCACCGGCTCAAGGTTGACTCAGCCTTCCATCCTTCCAAGGTGGGTAAAATGAGGACCCGGATTGTTGGGGGCAATATGCTGACTCTGTGAACCGCTTAGAGAGGGCTGTAAAGCACTGTATATAGACTGTATATAAGTCTAAGTGCTATTATTCACTGATTTTATTAAATTCACTTTCTTTCATATTTATACAATAAAACTTAACTTATTTCTGCCTTGTATAGGAAGAAACTGAATTTTCCTAAGATTGTATTTTTATATTTCTCCTAAGATTATTCACAAAATAAATATTCATACAAGTTTAATAGCTCCCCAGCATACAGTGAAGTTGTTCTGTCCCCTGTCATTTAGCTGATAAATATCATCTGCTTGTACTTTTATAATAAGTATGATTCAAAGCTTTTCAACATCCTTTCCTGGATAGATTCATTTAAATTTAATTTGACTTTGGCTATTTTCATTTCCATTATTTAAAAAAGGATATTGTGAATTAGAGAACCTCTTATTGATTGAAAATAATCAAAATTCTTGCCCATCTCTTTTTTTCTTCTTCTAGAAAGTGATTGCCAGAGCTTTAGAATGTAAAGAAGAACAATTATGCTTTCACCCCCAATTTATATTCTTTTTCCAATTCTGAGATTCACCTGCTGCATGAGAAATAAGTCAGATTCTACATCTAAGTTTTATTATGGTTCCTGATTATGTTTCATCATATTGATTTCAACTTTTAACAACCTGGACAATCTATCTCCAGCCTGGCTCTTCAAGTTTGCCGAGAGGACATTGCACTTTATGGCTGGCCATTCTCTTTTCTTTTCTTTTCTTCCACCTTCCCTAGCATTATAGACTTCTCAAGGCATAATGAATCTGAACACAGTTCAAAAGTGCCAATATCTTTTCTATCCTGTTTCTTCAAAGACCAACTTTTGATTCCATGGAATGTCACAGGGAATATCATAGCTTGCAGTATTGTGATCTTTGTAGGTATAGGGACACCACAGATCTGAAGATCTTTCTGAATGCGTTCATTGCCCTCCTACTTTGTGCCAGTCTGTGGCATACTATTGCTTATTCCTTATTGTTGATGATTGAGCCTAAAAGGCAGAAGCTATCTATCACTTCAAAAATCTCCACTGTTACTTCTAAGGTTGACCGCCAAACACATTGTCATTAGTTTGGTCTTCTTTATATTTGATCTTAGTGCCATTTTTTTTCCATTATGCTCCTTGACTTGATTACTAGAGCCTGCAGATCAGGGGTGGGTTCTGGTTTTCGTCGCTGCCGGTTCGCTGAGTGCGCACTTCGTTGCACGCTTTGCTGTGCGCGTGTGCACAGTTCAGACAAAATAGAACTTCCGCGTTGCAAACTAGGCAAGGAGCACGGAAAACAGCTGCGGAGCGGCAATTCAATTTGCCGCCCCTGATCAGCTGGGCTTCGGAAGCAGAGATAAAGGTCAGTATAACCCAGGGGTGGGCAGGCAGGCCCACTTTCACGGATACAGAGAACCGGTTCTCTCTCGGCTTGGAGTCAGAGCTACCGGTTCTAAACAACCGGTCCGAACCGGCAGCAACCCACCACTGCTGCAGATCATCTGCATATTCAGCTATTAGAGTCATGTCATCAACATACTGTAGTACAGGTTATTGATGTTTCTCTCTCCAACTTTAAAACCATGCTCATCTTTTTCCAATTCAGTCACCCTCAATAATTTGCCAGATTTCGTCAATTCCTCTAAAGGAATCTCTAAAGATACGAAAGTCAATACACGCAACCAAAACGGATCAAGGTTTCAATTTATTGAATACTTCTTTTGAACAATTCTATTACTGCTTTTGGCAAAACATCTTCAAATGGTTGATCTCAATTATTTTTAATGTGTTTAACATTTACAAGAATCTTGGGTAAATAGCAATGTGCATATTTAAATATGGATGCTTTATTATTTATACATTGTACTATATGTGTACATTGTAAATTCATATTTGTAAGCTTCCCATGCATCTGATTGAAGTTAGTGGCATATATTCAATCAATAATTATAATGAAGAATAAGAATAATAGATCTTAATTATCTGTATGTAGTAAAAGTGATCTGTTGCAGGCTCCTTCTTTATCTCAGTGAAGTTCTTTTGGATCTGATGATTTTGTGCCTTTTTGCTCCTTCTTTATTTGTGATAGAGCAAATAATCACACAGCTTCATTATCCTGATATTATTTAGGATTGTATGTCCCTTCGGTAATATTCATCTCTGAGCAGCTTATGCTTCCAAGGTCACAACAATAAACACAGCAAGAAGAGGGAGTCAAGCTATTCTCCAAAGCACTTGAAGGGAGGACAAGAAGCAATGGATGGAAACTACTCAAGGAGAGAAGCAACCTAGAAATAAGGTGAAATTTCCTAACTGTGAGAACAATCAACCAGTGGAACAACTTGCCTCCAGAAATTATGAATGCTCCAACACTGGAAGTTTTAAAGAAGAGAATGCACAACCATTTGTCTAACATTGTATAGGGATTCCTGCCTGAGCAGGGGGCTGGACTAGAAGAACTCTGTTATTCTGTTCTCTTCTGTTCTGTTCCAACTAACATAACCTCAAGTAATGTAGTAGCAAGAAATATCAGTCTTCAAAGACTTTTGTGGCTTTTCTAAATCCTCATAAGGCTGAGGCCAGTCTGATCTTAGGGACATACTGCTCCAAAGCAGAGAATACAAATAGAGAAACCTGTCCTGGTAGTCCCTAGTAATGCCACTTTCTTGGAGTAGGGATTTGGAGCAGCTCTTCCTTCCAGAAGTCTGTAGAGATTCTCAGTCATCCAGGTCATGGTTGTCCCAAAGGTGCTTTTTCAGAAGGCAACTGGACTTTCTTGTTTTTCCTTGAAGACGTTTCTCATCCAGGAAGCTTTTTCAGCTCTGATAGGATATCCTACTATCCTGTCAGAGCTGAAAAAGCTTCTTGGATGAGAAGCAAAATGTCTTCAAAGAAGGTCCAGTTGCCTCCTGAAAAAGCACCTTTGGGTCTACCGTCCAGAGCATTCCAGATCTTATATTTGCAATCATCATATGATGTCCAAATATAATTGTTCATCCAAAATAGGTATGCAGCAAGCACTGTCTGCATACACTGTAGGTAATAGATATTAGGTCACTCAGATATAGTATGCTTTCAGGACCAAACTAGAAAGCTTTGCTTCTACCTTGTCTTAATTCTTGGTTCATTCTTCAAGTCAGGCTCAGCTATAAATCCTCTGAATGCTGATCTGATCTGAACGGATAGCTTTTCTTTTCTAATCATGTTATATACTCAGCCTTGCCTGAACAATGCTGTTTCAGAAGCAGTATTTCAAACACAGGCAGAGTCTGTTGGTTTCTGTTGGACATTCTTCATGCTGGGTAAGAAAGAATCAAATCAGAAAATAAATGACCAGGGCTGGCATTGTGTTTAGATGTGTAGTAGGGGAAGAATGTAGGACAATTATACACAGCATGGATGTATGGAACAATAAGAAATATGGAGCTGAGTCAGCTGGAAAGCTAAATAAAAGGGAAGACATGGACATTGTTCCAAATAGAGACAAATGAAGAAGCCGGAGCAACCTTCTTGGGCAATCTTTGCCCAGTCTCCAACTTCCAACACTGAAGATGTTTGTTTTGCAGAGATTTTTCTGAAAACAATTCAAAGGTACCTGTTTCTATTTCGAGCAGGAAGCGGAACAAAATTTCCTTATAATTAAATAATACAATAAAATTTAAATACAATAAGAATAAAATAAAAGCCCAGGTCATACTGAAGTGAATCTCAGACAGAAACAACTGTCCTTCAATTCAGCTTTGGATGCAAAATAATATACCGAGTTGTTTTCATTTGTTTTAAAAAACACCTTTTAAAAAATCTCATCATACAAAGGTACTGTTTCTTTCTCCTGTAATTTACTATTTGCATCACAGTTGCTTAGAAAAGAACAAGTTTTGAGTCACACGGATTCCTACCTTATCTGATAGAATTCATACTGTAATTTTAGCACTTACTTCATCTTCTGAAACTACCAGGGAGTCCTATAATTCCATTCTATTAAAAATTGAGTGATTCCTCCCCCCCCCACCTCCTCTGTCCTGCAGGTTGTAATATGAAGGAAATTTTGGCCCAATAATAATAGAAATCTGAATAGGAATTTGATCAAAATCTATCCATGTGACACAAAATGGTAGGAGCCATTTAACTCTCTCCATTGGACACACTTACCATTTGAGGTGAGATTACTCTCCCATCTTGTCACTTGAGCAGATCTGTACAACCTATCCTCAACTAAGTAGGAACTGAGTTTTGAGACTTACAGTTTGTGATTCAGTATGCAAAAGCGAACTAATTCAGTACCAGCCACATTGATATTCAGGACATGACTTGAGACAAGATTTATCTAGAAGCTGTAATATGGCAACAAATGAAACTTGTGTTTGCTTTATTTTTTTCAGAAAAATAGGCTGAAAACAGCACAAAATCCTTTAAGGATATTGACCAGGGGTGGGTTCCACTTACCTTCCCTATCGGTTCGCATCGTGACGAAAGTGTGCGTTTTGCACGTGCGCGCGAGTGAAGTGAGCGCGTACGTCCACGTCACTTCACGGAAATGACCCTCTGCGCATGCGCAGAACCCCTCTTCACGGAAATGACCCTCTGCGCATGCGCAGAGGGTTCTTTGCCAGCCACAGCGACCGGAGAACTGGTCTGGGGGCGTCGGCCATAGCTGCCGGTTCGGCGAGTGGGTGCAAATTTCTGCCACCGGTACGGGAGAACCGGTCCGAACCGGCAGCAACCCACCACTGGTATTGACCCTGTCAATTTTCACTCAATATTTTTGAGGGTTACACCACAATAATTTTTGAATTTTTCCCTCTGACCTCTTTTAAGACAGTAATAGCAAGGCTGAGGAAAAGATACAGAGAAGCCTACTAATAATGCAGAAAATTGCATTATGTGTGCTGATTTGTGATGCAGACAGACTCTTAAAAAAGATTAAAAAATGATCAATTTGCTATTGTGGACTTCCATGACTTGTTATGTCATGGAAGAATAATTACTGAGCATATCCTTATTGGGGTGAGAGATGCTTTGTTCCTTTGATCACTGGATTTCTATATAGCATTTAAAGGAAAGTTTGACCTAAGAGGTTGATCAGCCACAAGCACATAATTATTGTTGACTGCTCAGTCCTACTCCTGATACTCTGTTGGCAGAATCATCACAAAGGTATAACATTCCATTAACACAAGACAGATAAAGGGAAGGTTTATGGCTGGTCATATTAAGGACACTAAGAAAGTGAATGAAGCCAAAAGAATATTAGCCTTCACTGCCCCAAAGATGTTTCATATATAATTTCCCACTTATTAGATGGCAAATTGTTCAGATTTATTTTAGTTCATTTATTAATTAAGATCCAATTTCTTGTAGTGGCTAGGATTCTGGTCTAGAAACTATATGAATTCTAGAATGTCTTAGGCATGAAATCTCTTAGCCCAACTCACCTCAGAGCAATGTTGTTGTGGGGAAAATATGTGCTGCCTTGAATTATATAAAAATATAGAATTAAAATTTAATAATAACAATTCATAATCAAAAACTACTATCCCAAGCATATGATTTTTTTCAGCCTGGTAGCATCTTAAGGTATCCACACGAATGAAATTAGCAATAATGGCAGAATTTTCTTCACTAAGTAAACAGGGAACCAAAGACCAAAGAACCACTAAAATGCTATTACATCTTATTTCTACTTTATTGTTTTGTGTTTTTCTTCTTCAGGTTTTGTTGCAACATTTCCAGTCTCTGTTCAGAGAAGGAAGAGATAATAGCAGCAGCCATTAATTGCTGTTGACATCATTTATTTCAGAATCAATTTATTTGCATAGTTGCAGCATGGATGAATAATTATTCATTTTAACATTAGAGTTATTAAAACCTCTGGCATTCAAGAATGCCAACATTATCTGTGCTAACCTTATGCTTCCTAGTCTATAAACCTGTTAATATACAGCAGCTGTATGAAATGGGCTAGTCCTGTCAGCATGAAAGTAAACATTACTTTATTACATAATTAATAAGCAGCATTAAGCTGCTGTGTTAACAGAAATGTAGACACAGTATAGTTGTTTGTCCAAGAACCATAATGTACATATACTGTAAAATATAAAAACAAATTTGGAACTTATCATACATAACCTCTTTCCTCTGGAACTAGTCCTAATCAGTGCTGATAGGGAGAGAGAGGTCCAGCCCATGATGCCTTTTTGTGGGGTGCTGCATGTCTTGGTGCTTTCTGTGCTCCTTTTCAACATCTACATGAAGCCGCTGGGTGAGAGTACCCATTCCCAACATACTGAAGATACCCAGGTATATATGAAGTAAGTGATGCTGTGCATACACTTTTACAGTGTCTGGATGAGAACAGTAGGCTTCAACTAAACCCTGGTAAGACAGAGTGACTATAGGTAGGAGTCTCCTCTGTATCTGGAAGTATACCATCTTTGGTCCTAGATGGGGTTGCACTCTCCCAGACCAGGAGTGGGTTCCACTTACCTTCCCCACCGGTTCACATCGCGACGTTTTGCGCGTGCACGCTCTCTCTGCTCGCGTGCGTGCATTCCCCTGCATAATTTGGCTTCCACACATGCTCAGTAGCTGCAATCAGCCCGAAACACCGCTGTGCTTCGGGTGAAGGAATAAAAGTCAGTATAAACCCAGAGGTGGGCGGGAGGGCCCTTTTTCAAGCAGCAGAACAGTAAAAAATTCACAAAAAATTCCCAAAAAAAGATGGTGGCACCCACGGACCGGCACCGACTGAACCGGATCCGTGACATCACCAGCGGGTTGCTAAAAGTTCGGGCGATCCAGTCCGAACCGGGAGGAACCCACCCCTGTCCCAGACAGACCTGATATGTAATTTTGTGGGTCCCCTGGAGTCATTCCAGTCATGACTAGGGGAGTCTTTACTCAACTTCATGTCGTACTTCAGTTTCTTGGATCGAGAAGCCCTTTTTTCAGTTACTCACACCCTGGTCATTTTCCATATGGACTACTGCAATGGGGTTACCCTTGTAAAGTATCTGGAAGTTATAAATGGTGCAGATTGTGGTGGCATGACCAGTTTTGGGCACTTCTCAAGTTGTGCATGTAATACCTCTGCTACATGAGCTGCACTGCATGGCAGTTTGCTTCTGGTGCTGGTTATCACCTTTAAGGTCCTTCATGGCATGCAACCAGCTTACTGGAGGAACTGTATCATTACCAATTATCATTGGTAATTGGACACTGTATCATTGTCCTGTTCCTTTCTGTCAGGCAGGAATGGTATTGCAACAGCAATAACATTTAGGATTATATACTGCCCCATAGTGCTTTACAGCATTCTCTGGGTGGTTTACAATGTTTTGCATATTGAGCCCAACAATCTGGGTCCTCATTTTATCAACCTCAGAAGGATGGAAGGCTGAGTTAGCCCCATCAGAATTGAACCCCAGGCTATGGGCAGAGTTTGCCTGCAATACTGCACTTTAACCACTGCACCACCAGGGTATGTTGTGAATCTCATCAGTTAAGGAATTTCAGCTGGTGGGATGCAGGAATAGCAATAGCAATAGCACTTAGACTTATATACCGCTTCATAGTGCTTTACAACCCTCTCTAAGCGGTTTACAGAGTCAGCATATTGCTTCCAACAATCTGGGTCCTCATTTTTACCGACCTCAGAAGGATGGAAGGCTGAGTCAACCTTGAGCCTGGTGAGATTCGATCTGCCTAACTGCTGGCAGCTGGTGATCAGCAGAAGTAGCCTGCAGTACTGCACTCTAACCACTGCGCCACCACGGAAGAGAGCGTCTCTGCTGTTGCCCTGCTGTTTGGAACATTCTTATCCCCAGAAGTGAGGCAGGTCCCCATCCACGCTTCTGGCTTTCCGAAAGAGTGTTAAGACTTGGCTCTGCCAATTAGCATGAGGGTCAAAGAGTGATGTGCAACTCTGAGGGTGGTTGATATCCTGAGGGTGTTCCCTGCGCCTTTTAAAATCTGTATTATTTTAATGTTAACTTTGATCTTCACTTCATTTTATCTTTGTTTTCATTTATGCATTTATACCACTTTTTAATGGTTTTATTGTAAGCCTCCAGAATCACTTAGGTGAGATGGGCAGTGTAGAAATGTGAAAATAAATAAATAAATAAATGTCAATTTTGATTATATCTTTCAAAAATACTGACATATTGCTGTTGGTTTATTTTAAAATAGGGAGAGGGTTTCAACAATGTTTTTCTCATAGAATATGGTCCATAGATTATTCCATAGGAATTTTGCTGAAGGGCAATTCATTGAACAATAGTTCCCAAAACAACTAATACGCAGTAGGTATTAGTCTGACATAAAAATGTATTGGCAGCATTATTTTGCTATCAATCACTGCCATGGCTGGGGTATATGAGGCTTATGACAGCTGCAAGAACAGCTGTAACATAGACCTATTTTCTTTGCAACCAATCCTTCATATTTCTGGAATCTATTAGTGGAATATTTAGGGCTTAAAAACTGGATAGTAGTAACAGAATATTCTAAATGACATTCACTCATTAAGTACCACTTTCTACAATAATGTCTAATTTTTGAGAGTTCACTTGGCAACTTTAAAAATGGAACAAGTGCTGCAGCCTAGTAAATAGCAACTGGAGTTTTCCTATTTAACACTCACAAAGGAATGGAAAGCTCTCAACAGATGTATCTAATTGCTCCTTGAATTCTGTATGATTTTGTTACTTCTAAATACTTTGGCATCGTATTTTATTGCAGGAAACAAGAGGCGAGAAAGATGTGGCCAACATTCCCAGAGAGATTCAAGGTCAAAGAATGGTTGAGAAGCATCAACTTTTGAAGAATGGCTCTTGCTTATTTATTACAGTTTTCTGCCCAGTTTCTGGAATCTAGTTGAGAAACACCATTAGTTTTTAGTAGTTCTGTCAAACCAAAGTTATTTATCATTTCTTTATTTGATTTACTTTATTTGTGAGACCTTACAGAATATTGATGGAAAATAGAGATGTAGTAAAAGGCAGTAGAGGGGATTAAAGGAAATTTAGCTGAGTGCTTGTCCAGAATAATGCAGAAGTCTTGGCAAAGACAGCATGGAGACACAGCTAAAGATTTAATCTAGAATTCCAGGATATTTACATCAAAAAGTAAAAATGTCAGAATCGCTGAGTGTCTTATATATAGTGCTTCCTCTTTGGAATAATAAAATCATTGAACAAGAAAAAGACATTTTTTCTTCTCTATTTTTAAGTATTACTAAAGCAGTAAGAGTATCAGAAGCAGTGGTGGGTTGCTGCCGGTTAGGACCCGTTCTCCCGTACCGGTGGCGTAAATTTGCACCCGCTCGCCGAACCGGCAGCAATGGCCGGCTGTCCACGCCCCCGAACCGGTTCTCTGGTCGCCGTGGCCTGCAAAGAATGCTCTGCGCATGCACAGAGGGTTCTGCGCATGTGCAGAGGGTCATTTCTGTGAAGTGACATGGGTGCACGCACTTGCTTCGCTCGCTCGCGCGCATAAAATGCAAACTTCTGTTGCGATGCGAACCGGTAGGGAAGGTAAGTGGAACCCACCCCTGATCAGAAGTGGTTTGCTACAGCTGAAGCAAACAGCCTTTTCTTGATAAGATTCACTCTTCCAAATTTCCATACTGTAGTCAGCTAAGCTATAACTTCATAGCTTATATTCAGACTCCATACACCATATTTACCCAAAAGTGATTTATTGGGGTTTGGCATAATATGGTATAAAAGTAAACATTTAAATCTAACCATGTTCTGCACACTATTATGTGCAAACCATCATGAGTTTTTGTTATTAAGATAAACCAAGATTTAACTCAATGTGCGAATCTAGCCTATAGTTTAAAAAGGCTAATAAGCTGAGTGAGTTGTTGCAGGGACTTGGTTTCTTCTGATTCTGAAAAAGGAGAATCATGATTTTCTACATGGATAATTTGGGTAAATTTAACTTATCTAAATATCTGCTAATTTGTTTATGTTCTTTGGTTATAGAGTACATAGGTTGTTTTATTAAAAAGCAGCAATTTTTATTAATATATTTAGTATTGGTGTGCAGTATTTTTATTGCACTTATAAATCTTTTTAAAAAACTTTTTAAAGCTAATTTGCCAACAGCCTTGAATTTTTGTTATCAAATTCATAGCATTTTTATTTTAAAAAATAAGAGTTGTGTTGATTTTTTTCACTTTCTAATGTGTGTAACACTTTACATTTTACTTTACATAGCACAATAGCACTTAGACTTATATACCGCTTTATAGTGCTTTACAGCCCTCTCTAAGCGGTTCACAGAGTCAGCATATTGCCCCCAACAATCTGGGTTCTCATTTTACCCACCTCGGAAGGATGGAAGGCTGAGTCAACGTTGAGCCGGTGAGATTTGAACCGCTGAACTGCAGCTAGCAGTCAGCTGAAGTAGCCTGCAGTACTGCACTCTAACCACTGCGCCACCTCGCCACATCCCCAATTGCCTATATGTATTGACTGATCCTTTACTATTATATTTTGCTCATGCATTCTTAATCACTATATGTAATGCAGTTGTCATCTAGTCTGGGTTTTTTTTTTTAAAAGTCATACTCATTTGGTTTATGCATGTGGCTCTTATAACAGCTTTCATAACATCCCATCTTGTTGTTAAAGATGTTTGGTCTGAAGCATTTTTTGTGTTTCTTCTTAATGAAAATTAGAAAACACACGGAAGTTTGACATTTCCAATTTTCCACCCACTGCCATTTGGTATCACTGTTCTTTTGTTTATGGGTCTATTCCTGGTGTACCAATAGTATTTTTTCTTCATCAGTGTTGAGAGGCAATTTGCACATATATGCTGAGGTATGGCTTTTCTTGTTATTTATTGCATTATTTTTCTTTGTTATATTTCTTTGTAATGATTATTCATTATTCTTTATTCTCAATTGCAGTCTGAATAAATTCTAATTTAGATAAGGTTTTGGATTAGCAGTCATTTGAAAAATATTTATTAGGCAATAGGCATCTGTTTAATGCACCTAATGCACCTACTTAAAAGGGGACATACTGTATTTTACCTATTGTATTGCTTCAGGGAATCCATAGGTCTTAACAGTACAGGAACTTTTTCACATCTTACAGTACATTTATTAGTTCCAGGTTCAATCAATCAACAACTGCATTCAGATGAAACTAAACTATTAAGGAACTATTTTCAGATACGTTTCCATTTTTGTCCAATTATTTAGTGCTAATAAATGATATTCGTGTTCCCTGGAATTAAATATTACATCTTAATGATCATAACTACCATAGATAACAAAAACTGACTATAATGCAACTTTATTTTATCAGCAATTCATGATGCTTGCCTCACATATTGTCACCTTTTTCAGGGAAATATTATGATTAAAAATATTTAAAAACCTGTCATCTTAAATCTAAGTCAGATTTAAATTAATCTAAGTTAAATCTAGGTTATACATGATTATAGTTGAAGGCTCACATAATTGAAGGTAGCCAAAAATGCTCATTACACAGATAACTAGCACACTAGGTCATTACTTCTGTTTTTCTATGTAGAAAAGGATTATTCACACCTTCAGTCATGGTGATTCACAGTTGCAATATGAAAAGCTGCAACCCAGAGACATTCCATAATATGTACCAGTTGGCATTATGGCATACTAATAAGGGGAGTTGCTTTAGGCAAATAATCTTTGTAAAAAGTCAGCACTAGCTTGTATTAATATTTTTAGCCAAGTGAAAGAATATTATTTAAATAGGCAACAGATCAATACTTTTTGTATCGTGCTTATGGTGGCAGCTAAACTAACAACTTGGGAAAACAGATAGGTATGACCCCGAAGCAGATAAGCAATAATAGCATGCAAGAAAGGACATGTGTTGTGTCTTGTGCTGACCATGTAGAATGATTGATTTGATGCTTTAAAGTCAGGTAATGAGGAGGAAGAATGTTCCAGGACATTGGATAGCTCCTAGCACGCAAAAGCTTTTCAACCTTGGCAACTTGAAGATATGTGGACTTCAACTTCTAGAATTCCTGAGCCAGCATGATCAAATCTAAAATTTTAAAAACATTTATTACATATATTGATATG
Source organism: Thermophis baileyi (assembly GCA_003457575.1). Classification (NCBI taxonomy): domain Eukaryota; kingdom Metazoa; phylum Chordata; class Lepidosauria; order Squamata; family Dipsadidae; genus Thermophis; species Thermophis baileyi. The sequence goes on from QLTV01002662.1 coordinate 564,761, forward strand.
ACACATTGAGATTGAGAAAACACATTAAAGCACACGGAGAATTGTCCAATTGAAGGAAGGAACTTACCATGGTTTATGTATCTGCAAATAACTGGAAAAATAAAAAGCAATCTTAAAAATAAAGAGAGGCTTTGAGAAAGATAACAGAATTTGAAACACTTAAACTAAATCAACTTATTAGCATTCCTTTACAAACTGTTATTGAGATATTAAATAGAGACAGAACAATCATAGGTTGCATGATAAAATGGGTTCAAGACTTAAAAAAAGCAATCAATAAAATTTACTTCAAGCTATATTTTAAGGAAGCATTGTTATAAAATATTTTACAAATTGTATTTGACCCTATCAATGATTCCCAAGATGGATAAATCATATAACAACAAATGTTGGAAATGCCACAACAAAGAAAGAATTAACATCATATGAGGTGGTAATGTAACCTTCCCCTCAAACTACTGGAAAGAAATACATAAAGATATTTTTAAAATCATAAAAATAAAATTTGAACTAAAACCACAGATATTTTCATGCGATATAATTCCAGAAAACAATGCACCTATCACTACAGCGACTGAGTCCATCCAGCTTGCTGGTTATCATGTTCTTGTTCTCTTTCCTTCCACCTTTCCCAGCATTAGACCTTTCTCTAGAGAGCTAGGTCTTCACATAATATGTGCAAAGTAGGATAATTTGACCTTAGTTATTTGTGCCTCAAGTGAGAATTCAGACTTCATTTGTCTGATAATCCATTTGTTTTGTTTTGTAGCCTGTCCACAGTATTTTCAGGAGTTATCTTCAGCACCAAAAATTAAAACTGTCAATAACTTTCTATCCCACTTCTCCAAAGTCCAGTTTACTTTAACAAAGTATCACAGATAATCCATTGCCTATTCTATTCTGATCTTTGAAGGGATAGACTTGTCAGGGCATGTGAATACTTTTTACAAAGCCTTCATAGCTATATAACAAGTACCAATTTCTGGTGTATTTCTTGATTGCTTGTTCTTTTACTATTGATAGTTGATTCTAAGAGGCAAACATTATCTGTATTTTCAATTGTCACTTTCTCTGTCAATTCTAGGACTGGTTGTTGTACATTGTCATTAGTTTGGTCTTCTTTATGTATAATCTTAGTCCCATTTTTCACCATGCTCCTTGACTTTCACTACTAGAGCTTGTATTTTCAGACAGCTCTAAAAGCCTACACCAGTATAACAGGATAAATAGTTCCACTTATGTTTGTTTCTCATTTATCAAAGTAGAAGCAATAGACATTTGGTCTTCAGTGCAGAACAACAAAATGAAAATACTTGAATATAGTAGGGAACAAAATAGTGGATTTCTTTAGCAAATTGATTGAATTGTCAATTTGAATTTTATAAAATGCTTTCTTTTGTAAAATGCTTGTTTTCATGGGCAGCTTTGCAGGAATTTGCATATAGAAGTCATACTAAATAAAATATGTCACATCGTATCAGAAGCTGGCTCCCAACACATTAAACAAATAACAAATATATATTTGCCTGCAGTCCCCAGTGTTTTGAAAAGCGTACTATTTTAAAGCTAAGATAAATGAGGTTCAAATTTACTGTTCCATCAAAGGTTAGGATAACATCACAAATGGATTTGCGTTAAAGTGTGTCTTCTCAGATCTTATATCACCCAGATAGTTAGAACTTAATTAAAGTAATTAATTAAAACTTCCAGAACTGAAAAACACAATAGTCTTTCATTTTAGGCTTTTAGGAAAATGTAGTCCCAATGCATCTGGAAAGCACTTGGTTTGGAAGACTGAGATAAGAGATTAACTTTCTAGGTACCCTCTAAATAACCATTAAGTTTTAGGGAAATGATTCTCAGTCTCAGCAACTTTAAGATTTGTGGACTTGGAACCTCACCCAAGATGGCATGCTGAACAGCTGGCAACTCTTTTCCTCCTGCTGATGAACAGCTGATTTTTCTGCCAAAACTGGTTATATGGAGGGTTCCTGTTTTTTGAAGGGGAGATTAGGAAGGACCCAAGACAACCTTCATCTTTTATTAAGATATTTTAAAAAATAGCATAATAAAACCAGTATCAACTGTCAGTAATATGATTCAAAAAAATAAACATATTAGGGAACTACTAAAGCAAAATATCACAGAGTGACTCCAGAGTTTTATTGAACATTGCATCTTCTTGTGAAAAGATGAAGGCAAAGAAGAAACATAAAAAAGCACTAAATATAGTTCTTGGTTCTATCTCTGAACTAGATGAAGAAGACCATTTATCAGTATCTGCTGAGTTTCCTGAATCTGAATTTTCATCAAGCCAGTGAAAACTGTTTCATTCACATAAACTGTGATAGGTAAGAAACATGTTTGCATGAAAATGTTCCCCCCCCCAAAGGTTGGCTGTTCCCCTTAAAATCAAAACAAACCATCCAATCTCATATGAAAGTAAACTGAATGGTCCACATTCTTATTATATACTGTAGACCAGGAGTCCCCAACCTCGGTCTGTGGACCAACACTGGTCTATGGTGTGCCAGCAACTAGGCCACGCAAACAAGCGAAGCCCCATCCACGGGATGCAGGCAGCACAAAAAACCACACACCCTCGAGTCCGTGGAAAAACCTTTCTCCACAGAACCAGTCCCTGGTGCCCAAAAGGTTGGGGGCCGCTACTGTAGACATTTGGTCTACTGATTAAAACACCAGCCTAGAAAGCGGGAGATTGTGAGTTCTAGTCCCACCTTAGCCATGAAAGCTATCTGGGTGACCTTTGACCAGTCACTCTGTCTCAATGTAACTCACCTCACAGGTTTCTTATTGTGAGGAAAATAGGAGGAGGAAGGTATGTTGCAATTGTTTGCCCCCTTGAGTTATTTGTAAAAACATTAAAGGTGGGATAATAATAAATAATGCACTAACTTTATATTACTCAGATGGAAAGTCTTGGCATTGTAAAAAGCCTATGCAGCCTCTTTCCTCTAGTTCTGTAATAAGAATTGGGAAACCTGGGACAGCAAAATGAAGTGTTGCCTAGCCCAGCCAACAAAACTGATCCAAAAGGATATTATGACTGATAGCATCAAATGCCACTGAAGGGTCAGGAAGAGCAACGACGAACATACCACCCCCATCCGATTCACACCAGAAATCATCCAAGAGTGAGATCCATGTCATCTCAGTCCCATACCGATGTCTGAGGTCTGAATCATGACTCTGACTTGCTCTCCTAGATGTAAATTGGCTTTGAAAAGTCTGAGCCACCGTGTTAAGTTTAGGCAATTTGTGCTGATCAGACTGGGACATTTGATGGAGGTTACATTTCTACAAACCTACACCCCTGTACTGTCTTTCTGTGGGGGGGGGGGAGGGATCTGAAACTGCTAAGATAACTAATTTGCCAGTGGTCATTCACCAGCAGAAGCCATACTGATAGATCAGGGGATGTGTTAAGTCCTCACAGTTACGACCGCACCGGCTGCTAGTCGAGCCTGATTGGCTCTGATGCAAGCAGCCAGCGAGCGGGAAATTAAAGCCCTGTCATTGGCTCAGAGTTTGACAGCTCCAGTATAAAAGGAGCTGTCAAGCCGCCTGTTCTCTGTTCTGTTCTATGGTGCTGAAATAAAGGTTTGCTGTTTGCTGTTCACTTCTGAGTCTGCCTCCATTCCTGTCAGCCCTGGCCTACCGATTTAATAGAATGTGCCTTCATTTGGTCATTGAAGGCCATAGTAAAATTAAGAAACATACCCCCTCGTATCAAGCCATTGGCATGAGCCCGGCCGAATTGCTCAAAGATTTACCTTTGGCAGGCAAACAGTTAATCCAAGCAAAAGGTTAAATGAATTCACCTGCACAACTCCATCTAAGCAATCAAGATAGATACAAGACTAGAATACAATGTAGCTCATTTAGGGTAACACAGTTTGTTGAATCTACAGCTGATTGCTCACTCCATTTCGGTCTCCAGATTAACAGGTGAAGGAAAAACATCTATTTTTGAGAGAACAGCATGCTTTCCCTTTCTAAATGTGACAATATGAAAAAGGGAACAGAGGCTGCAATTGTCTTTGTTTCCTGTCTTCACCTGCAAGATCACTCTGCATAGGCAAGTGGTAACTAAAAAAAAAAGAATTCTTGCATGCCTTATTTAGATGGTTTCAAAGCTTTATAATAATCTTTATCCTCTTCCTGAAAGAGTTCAAAGCAATAGTGCTGTGCAATGTATTTAAAAAATGGTCTTATTTGAGAACTAATATTTTACATAATGTCATTGTACAACTTTCTGTAAAAAAATTGATTAGTGTTGGAGTGTGTGCTAGCTTGTGTTTTTAAGAATACCAGATCTTAGTGATGTGTGATTCTCAAGGTATTGGAGATAGAAATATTGAACCCACAGGATTCATGTCTATAGTCTTTGTTTATAAATTCTTGCAGTTGCCCATGATGAATGTTTGAATTAAGGATATTGGTCACGTCATATTCTTCCTGGCCAATCAGCAGTGAAAGTGAATGGTTGGATGTCATGTGAAAAGGTGTGAAGGGAGACAGGTTATTTAAAGAGAATGCATGCATAGCTGAGAGATGCAGATGGAATTTGAGAAGGTCGATTTTTACCTCAATTTTTGATATCTTGGATGAATAATTTTTTTCCCCCATGGAGAGTCAAGCATCATTTATCTTCATGGAATAGGTACTCTTCTGGTCTACATTTATGTTTGGCTTGAGCAAGTTAGATAAACTGTGATATATGAGGACAGGGGTGGGCTGCTACGGGTTCACCCGGGTTTGGGAGAACCCATAGCTAACGTTATGGCCGGTTCGGAGAACCTCCAAATCCCACCCCTGGCTGGCCCCTCCCACCCCACCCTGCCCCTCCCAGGAGTCTCCACGTGGCCCATTTTGGATGTGAGGTAAGTGCAGGGCCCGCGCAGAGGCTCGGAGAGGGGGAAAAACGGTCTCCTGGAAGCTCCGGAGGGCCTCCGGAGCCTGGGGAAGGCAGTTTTTGCCTGAAGACCTGGCTTTTCTGGCAAGCTTGGGGCCAGAGGCTCGAGGAAAGTCTTCGGAGCCTGGGGAAGATGAAAACGCCCGCCCCCCCGCCGTGGTGCAGGAGGCCAACTAGGCCACGCCCACCATGGCCACACCCACCCAGCAACCGGGCAGAGAACCTGTTGCTGAAATTTTTGAAGCCCACCCCTACATGATGAATCTGAATCTGAAAATTAAAGACACAGAAAGTTGTGCTCGATATCTATTAAATTATTTGAAATTATACATAAATAGCAAAATCCCCACTGAATCCTAGAGCAAATAAGATAAATTTAAGAACGTTATAAAATATGCAAGTGTTGGTAGAAATATAGTGGACAGTATGTGGTTTTTGCAAGGAATGAATGTTTAGCTGGGTAGAAGAATATGATTCTGCCCACTTTGAGAAATATCAGAGGAGTATGTCAGGAGAGGCATAAAAATGCAGGTAGTACCCAATTTACAATAGTTCATTTAGTGACCATTCAAAGATACAACGGCACTGAAAAAAGAGCCTTATGGCCATTTTTCACACTTATGAATATTGCCGCGTGGTCACATGATGAAAATTCAAACACTTGACAGCTGACTCATATTTATGACGGTTGCAGTGTCCTGGGGTCATGTGATCACCTTTTGCAACTTTCTGACAAGCAAAATCAATGGGGAAGCCAGATTCACTTAACAACCATGTTACTAACTTAACAACTGCAGTGATTCACTTAACAATTGTGGCAAGAAAAGTCATAAAATGAGACAAAACTCACTTAACAAATGTTTCATTTAGCAACAGAAATTTTGGGCTCAGTTGTGGTCATAAGTTGAGATTTACCTGTAGTGCTTAATGCAGTGAGAATGATGTACAGTATGTCTCCTAAAACAAGAAATGGAAACAAGAATATAGTGTAAATACAAATGTGAAAATATACATTGAAGTGGTTGGATCATACAATGAATATAAATGAGAAAAATATAAAGTAAGGGTGAATGGGTAACTATTTTCATTCAAAGTTGATTTTTCTGCTGAGTATTTAATGCCTCTTTCAGAGAAAACCATTGTGCTATTCTTGGCACATTTGATTTGCAGTGTTTAGAAATATTTGGCTTTTTAAAAAATATTAAGAAGATGTAATGTTAAGAAGTACACAGAGTCAGCCTTTTAAACAATATCTTTATTTATTATCTGGGACTCTACTAAGAATCTTCTGCAAACTCTCTGAGTGTTTGCCTTCAACTCATTGTTGACTTCTGGTGACTGCCTAGACCAGGGGTTGGCAACCTTAAAAACTCAGAGCCATTTGGACCCGTTTCCCAGAGAAAACAAAACACCTGGAGCCACAAAACCTGGGTGGGCATGGCCAACTCGATGTCACTCACTGCCACCGAGTCACATGACCCCCCAGCCATGCCTACACAGGTTTTGTGGCTCTTATGTTTTCTTTTCTATGGGAAACAGGTATCTCTCTCTCTCTTTTCCCTCTCTCTCCATCTCTCTTTCTCCCTCTCCCATCTCTCTCTCTCTCCCTCTCCCCATCTCTGTCTATCTCTCTCCCTTCCTCCCCACCCATCTCTCTCTCTCCCTTCCTCCCTCATCTCTCTCTCTCTCCCTCTCTCTCCCCTTCTCTCTCTCTCTGCTGAGGAACAATCGCCACCCCCGGCGGAGATTTCCCTTTGGGTGACCCTCCTCCCCCTCTCGCGACTGGCAGCGCATGAGCGGGGAGACCCTCCTTCTGGAAGCGAGAAGCTGTGGAGGGCGGGCAGCTTCTCGCTTAAGGAGGGTCTTTGGACGCAGCTTCTCTCCTACCCTAAGGATCCAGCCATCGTCTTGCTGTGTCCACCCCACCCCACCCCCAAAGCTCTTCGGCCGAGCGGGGAGGGCATAAGCTCCAGCCCGAAGTAGCAGAAAGCGAAGGCTGCCTTACGCGTAAAGCAGTAAGACCCCTCCTCAAGAAGCCTTCCCTGGACCCAGCAGAATTAAAGAACTTTCGTCCAGTCTCCAACCTTTGTGGGAAAGGTTGTAGAGAAAGTGGTGGCACTTCAACTCCTACGGTCATTGGATGAAACAGATTATCTGGACCCTTGTCAATCTGGCTTCAGGCCTGGCTATAGCACGGAAACTGCTTTGGTCACGCTGATGGATGATCTCTGGCGAGCCTGAAATGGGGGTTATTCCTCTATCTTGGTGCTACTTGACCTCTCAGCGGCTTTCAATACCATTGACCATGGTATCATTCTGGGATGACTAAGGGAGCTGGGGCTGGGAGGCACCGTGCTGCGGTGGTTCTCCTCCTATCTCTCCGGTCGTTCACAGTCGGTGTTAGCAGGAGGACAGAGGTCGACCCCTAGACCCCTTGTTTGCGGAGTTCCTCAGGGTTCGGTCCTCTCTCCCCTCCTATTTAATATCTACATGAAACCACTGAGTGAGGTCATCTGACGATTCGGGGTGAGGTATCAGAAATATGCTGATGATTCCC